>CM068369.1:94806843-95344411 GCA_034769895.1 Magicicada septendecula | reverse complement strand
CAGAAGTGGAAAACTCAAACTACAACAGTATGAACTTCAAGTAAAAATCCGATCGTCGAGACTACCAGATATAATCAACCCGATGTAGCATCAAGAGGAACCATGTACTGCACCCTAGAAAACGACAGAAGATGACCATCATGGACCCCACAAAAACCTCATGTTAAATTCAGGTGATATCCAAACATAACATTTGTAAAAATTTGTTTCAATAACAGAAGTAACAAAGAACAGTAAAGAACTTTTGATAATGTAAAGAATAACTTATAAGATTTGTAATTTCTGTAATGAAGTAGTAGTAACATCACGATATCTAAATGTAAGGTAATTCTATAGTTTACAACCAACATTATTCTTCAAATAATTTGGTTAAAGTTGTGATAAATTAAAACTTAACAAAGTTCAGTCCCGGATCCGAGGTACTTAAAACAATTTCTAGATGAATACTTTTGAGATAAAAGGAATAAGACATTTAATATTGTTACAGCATTAAACGCTGAATTTACTAGAGTAAAATTTCTTTTAAAAACAAAGTAAACCATGAGATTTTAATAATAATAAAGGTGTTTTTGCTAACACCTAGTGAGTGAATAAATTTATGCAAGCCTTGTCTATTTCCTATGTAATAATGTGTTATAATTTGTTAGTAAGGAAGTTTAACTAAAAACGGCAGCTAGTTTAATTAACCGGTAACGAATTGAACTAGTTCCCGACTTTTGTGATGTCTTAACAAGGGAGACGTCACAAAATTGCGCCACTCTGCTAAATTATATAAAAGTTTTGTAAGCATCGTGACGTATACAAAATTGCGTCACTTCCCTTTGTAAAAATAATAATAATTGTGTATTGTGTTGTTGTAATAATTATGTTGTATATTGCTATAGTTCATTAACAATAACTTTGACAAACATAAATTTATTCACTCTGAAATAAAAAAATAAATAAATGAGTAAAATTTTAATTAACATATAATAATATTAGTAGTGTGAATTTGCCGTAATAAACAAGTCGTCGCTGGTAAATATTCCATTCTAAACCTGTCGGTACAAACCAGCCTGTTCATGTTAAATACGTGTGGAATGTAAACTCCCCTCCACTTTTGTATTCACGCTTCTCATTCAAAACCTCCCCTCGCTACCCAAACAGACAACCTGGGATCAAAATATTTCGTGGATACAATTTGCGTTCAACTCAGCGTATCATGAAGGACATAAATCAACACCATTTGATTTACTGTACAAGTATAAACCCAACCATCCTTTAACCACAAAGTGGAAAATCCATGAGTTATTGCCACGCGACATAAATGGGAATAACATACGAAAAATATGGAACGAAGCTCGTGCAAATTTGAGAGCGAATTTACAAAAGTCATGAAAGTATCATGAGCAGAATAATAAACAAATAGAGTATAAAGTAGGTGATTTAGTAATGTATAAAACTCATCCTATGAGTAAAGCCGTTGATAGGACCACTTCGAAACTATCATACCCATGGTGTGGCCCCTACAAAATTCATAAGTTTATCACCCCCGTTACTGTAGCACTGTATGAACCCAATACAGAAAATTACGTTCGCAGAAGCCATCTGTCTCAAATAAAAAAATGTTTTCGTGGCAAAATAGATGCACGACTACGAGAAAGATAGAAAACCGAGAATACTATTTAAGTATTGAAAATAAAATATGTTGTATATACTTATACAGGAATACGATAAGATTTTGCAACATCCTGAGTGAGTATAAACTCAAACCCCTCGTACGAATACTAGCGAGGCCTGATCAACTTTAGCTAATGTCCTGCGAGAATGATATAGAGAATGAGAAGTCAGATGAAGATGACGATGGCGAGAGAAAGAAGGAAAGAAAAAATAATCCCTAGCGCAGTAAACTAAAAGTAATTCGATTGTTGTTACAATGCGTGATTATTATTAGTAACATACTCATGAGTAGAACTCCGTAAAACGAGTGACGAATTCAAGAAAAAACCGGTAGTAGATGTAAGATTTAAAATAAGGTAGATTTATGTTGTGTGTATTTTATGTGTAGTAGATGTATTAGAATTTAAATATATTGTGTAAGTGTAAGATAATCAATTGATGAATAGAAATAATCTGCGAGAGAGAAATTTCAGTATGAAGTTCTGTGTCCAAATGTAATTGTGTTTATTAGAATTTCTATTATTACCCCACCACCCTGTTTTCATCGTTAGGTGCAGGAGGATGTGACGATCTTAAAAAATATTTAAATCGCACAAATAAAAAATTTTCAATTTCTAACAAGTAAGAGTATTATCCACCCCTTACCTATACCCAGATTCCTGCATCAACTTGAAATTGTCCCGTACCAATACGCAAAGAACGGTGTTAATTAAATAATAATAATAATTACGTTAATTATTTAAAATACGACTATATAAATAAGGAAATTTCTAATTCGTAACAAAGTTAACATAAAGTATAATTAACAATCTAATTAATGAATAATTAATATTAAATAAAAGAACGAACTATTTTCTCATTGCGTAAAACCGCGCCAGCTTACTGACCCCTCGCCGCTAAACGATGCACACAGTCGCTAGTAGAACTTCGACATGTAAAGATGTCAGTTTTGTGTTGTCCACATACACGTAGGTGTATGCCGTTAAAAACATATATCCAGTTTGTGGTGATATTATTTTGAAAAATGTAGCGTGTGAAGAAGATAACAAAAATATATAATGTAGTGTGTGAAGAGTTATAAAAATATAAAAGAAAGGAAAACTTAGCCGACACATCTCTTAATTAAAAAATAAAACTGTAAGTGGTAAGATATGTAACTTACCAGACTTTAGTACTGCAAAATAAGAACTATAATTAAGGTGTAAAATGTGAACTACAAACTCCAGAAGTGGAAAACTCAAACTACAACAGTATGAACTTCAAGTAAAAATCCGATCGTCGAGACTACCAGATATAATCAACCCGATGTAGCATCAAGAGGAACCATGTACTGCACCCTAGAAAACGACAGAAGATGACCATCATGGACCCCACAAAAACCTCATGTTAAATTCAGGTGATATCCAAACATAACATTTGTAAAAATTTGTTTCAATAACAGAAGTAACAAAGAACAGTAAAGAACTTTTGATAATGTAAAGAATAACTTATAAGATTTGTAATTTCTGTAATGAAGTAGTAGTAACATCACGATATCTAAATGTAAGGTAATTCTATAGTTTACAACCAACATTATTCTTCAAATAATTTGGTTAAAGTTGTGATAAATTAAAACTTAACAAAGTTCAGTCCCGGATCCGAGGTACTTAAAACAATTTCTAGATGAATACTTTTGAGATAAAAGGAATAAGACATTTAATATTGTTACAGCATTAAACGCTGAATTTACTAGAGTAAAATTTCTTTTAAAAAACAAAGTAAACCATGAGATTTTAATAATAATAAAGGTGTTTTTGCTAACACCTAGTGAGTGAATAAATTTATGCAAGCCTTGTCTATTTCCTATGTAATAATGTGTTATAATTTGTTAGTAAGGAAGTTTAACTAAAAACGGCAGCTAGTTTAATTAACCGGTAACGAATTGAACTAGTTCCCGACTTTTGTGATGTCTTAACAAGGGAGACGTCACAAAATTGCGCCACTCTGCTAAATTATATAAAAGTTTTGTAAGCATCGTGACGTATACAAAATTGCGTCACTTCTCTTTGTAAAAATAATAATAATTGTGTATTGTGTTGTTGTAATAATTATGTTGTATATTGCTATAGTTCATTAACAATAACTTTGACAAACATAAATTTATTCACTCTGAAATAAAAAAATAAATAAATGAGTAAAATTTTAATTAACATACAATAATATTAGTAGTGTGAATTTGCCGTAATAAACAAGTCGTCGCTGGTAAATATTCCATTCTAAACCTGTCGGTACAAACCAGCCTGTTCATGTTAAATACGTGTTGAGGAATGTAAACTCTCCACTTTTGTATTCACGCTTCTCATTCAAAACCTCCCCTCGCTAACCAAACAGACAACCTGGGATCAAAATATTTCGTGGATACAATTTGCGTTCAACTCAGCGTATCATGAAGGACATAAATCAACACCATTTGATTTACTGTACAAGAATAAACCCAACCATCATTTAACCACAAAGTGGAAAATCCATGAGTTATTGCCCCGCGACATAAATGGGAATAACATACGAAAAATATGGAACGAAGCTCGTGCAAATTTGAGAGCGAATTTACAAAAGTCAAGAAAGTATCATGAGCAGAATAATAAACAAATAGAGTACAAAGTAGGTGATTTAGTAATGTATAAAGCTCATCCTATGAGTAAAGCCGTTGATAGGACCACTTCGAAACTATCATACCCATGGTGTGGCCCCTACAAAATTCATAAGTTTATCACCCCCGTTACTGTAGCACTGTATGAAACCAATACAGAAAATTACGTTCGCAGAAGCCATCTGTCTCAAATAAAAGAATGTTTTCGTGTCAAAATACAGATGCACGACTACGAGAAAGATAGAAAACCGAGAATATTATTTAAGTATTGAAAATAAAATATGTTGTATATACTTATACAGGAATACGATAAAATTTTGCAACATCCTGAGTGAGTATAAATTCAAACCCCTCGTACGAATACTAGCGAGGCCTGATCAACCTTAGCTAATGTCCTGCGAGAATGATATAGAGAATGAGAAGTCAGATGAAGATGGCGAGAGAAAGAAGGAAAGAAAAAATAATCCCTAGCGCAGTAAACTAAAAGTAATTCGATTGTTATTACAATGCGTGATTATTATTAGTAACATACTCATGAGTAGAACTCCGTAAAACGAGTGACGAATTCAAGAAAAAACCGGTAGTAGATGTAAGATTTAAAATAAGGTAGATTTATGTTGTATGTATTTTATGTGTAGTAGATGTATTAGAATTTAAATATTTTGTGTAAGTGTAAGATAATCAATTGATGAACAGAAATAATCTGCGAGAGAGAAATTTCAGTATGAAGTTCTGTGTCCAAATGTAATTGTGGTTATTAGAATTTCTATTATTACCCCACCACCCTGTTTTCATCGTTAGGTGCAGGAGGATGTGACGATCTTAAAAAATATTTAAATCGCACAAATAAAAAATTTTCAATTTCTAACAAGTAAGAGTATTATCCACCCCTTACCTATACCCAGATTCCTGCATCAACTTGAAATTGTCCCGTACCAATACGCAAAGAACGGCGTTAATTAAATAATAATAATAATTACGTTAATTATTTAAAATACGACTATATAAATAAGGAAATTTCTAATTCGTAACAAAGTTAACATAAAGTATAATTAACAATCTAATTAATAAATAATTAATATTAAATAAAAGTACGATCTATTCTCTCAGTGCGTAAAACCGCGACAGCTTACTGACCCCTCGCCACTAAACGATGCACACAGTCCCTAGTAGAACTTCGACATGTAAAGATGTCAGTTTTGTGTTGTCCACATACACGTAGGTGTATGCCGTTAAAAACATATATCCAGTTTGTGGTGATATTATTTTGAAAAATGTAGCGTGTGAAGAAGATAACAAAAATATATAATGTAGTGTGTGAAGAGTTATAAAAATATAAAAGAAAGGAAAACTTAGCCGACACATCTCTTAATTAAAAAATAAAACTGTAAGTGGTAAGATATGTAACTTACCAGACTTTAGTACTGCAAAATAAGAACTATAATTAAGGTGTAAAATGTGAACTACAAACTCCAGAAGTGGAAAACTCAAACTACAACAGTATGAACTTCAAGTAAAAATCCGATCGTCGAGACTACCAGATATAATCAACCCGATGTAGCATCAAGAGGAACCATGTACTGCACCCTAGAAAACGACAGAAGATGACCATCATGGACCCCACAAAAACCTCATGTTAAATTCAGGTGATATCCAAACATAACATTTGTAAAAATTTGTTTCAATAACAGAAGTAACAAAGAACAGTAAAGAACTTTTGATAATGTAAAGAATAACTTATAAGATTTGTAATTTCTGTAATGAAGTAGTAGTAACATCACGATATCTAAATGTAAGGTAATTCTATAGTTTACAACCAACATTATTCTTCAAATAATTTGGTTAAAGTTGTGATAAATTAAAACTTAACAAAGTTCAGTCCCGGATCCGAGGTACTTAAAACAATTTCTAGATGAATACTTTTGAGATAAAAGGAATAAGACATTTAATATTGTTACAGCATTAAACGCTGAATTTACTAGAGTAAAATTTCTTTTAAAAAACAAAGTAAACCATGAGATTTTAATAATAATAAAGGTGTTTTTGCTAACACCTAGTGAGTGAATAAATTTATGCAAGCCTTGTCTATTTCCTATGTAATAATGTGTTATAATTTGTTAGTAAGGAAGTTTAACTAAAAACGGCAGCTAGTTTAATTAACCGGTAACGAATTGAACTAGTTCCCGACTTTTGTGATGTCTTAACAAGGGAGACGTCACAAAATTGCGCCACTCTGCTAAATTATATAAAAGTTTTGTAAGCATCGTGACGTATACAAAATTGCGTCACTTCCCTTTGTAAAAATAATAATAATTGTGTATTGTGTTGTTGTAATAATTATGTTGTATATTGCTATAGTTCATTAACAATAACTTTGACAAACATAAATTTATTCACTCTGAAATAAAAAAATAAATAAATGAGTAAAATTTTAATTAACATATAATAATATTTGTAGTGTGAATTTGCCGTAATAAACAAGTCGTCGCTGGTAAATATTCCATTCTAAACCTGTCGGTACAAACCAGCCTGTTCATGTTAAATACGTGTTGAGGAATGTAAACTCTCCACTTTTGTATTCACGCTTCTCATTCAAAACCTCCCCTCGCTACCCAAACAGACAACCTGGGATCAAAATATTTCGTGGATACAATTTGCGTTCAACTCAGCGTATCATGAAGGACATAAATCAACACCATTTGATTTACTGTACAAGTATAAACCCAACCATCCTTTAACCACAAAGTGGAAAATCCATGAGTTATTGCCACGCGACATAAATGGGAATAACATACGAAAAATATGGAACGAAGCTCGTGCAAATTTGAGAGCGAATTTACAAAAGTCATGAAAGCATCATGAGCAGAATAATAAACAAATAGAGTATAAAGTAGGTGATTTAGTAATGTATAAAACTCATCCTATGAGTAAAGCCGTTGATAGGACCACTTCGAAACTATCATACCCATGGTGTGGCCCCTACAAAATTCATAAGTTTATCACCCCCGTTACTGTAGCACTGTATGAACCCAATACAGAAAATTACGTTCGCAGAAGCCATCTGTCTCAAATAAAAAAATGTTTTCGTGGCAAAATAGATGCACGACTACGAGAAAGATAGAAAACCGAGAATACTATTTAAGTATTGAAAATAAAATATGTTGTATATACTTATACAGGAATACGATAAGATTTTGCAACATCCTGAGTGAGTATAAACTCAAACCCCTCGTACGAATACTAGCGAGGCCTGATCAACTTTAGCTAATGTCCTGCGAGAATGATATAGAGAATGAGAAGTCAGATGAAGATGACGATGGCGAGAGAAAGAAGGAAAGAAAAAATAATCCCTAGCGCAGTAAACTAAAAGTAATTCGATTGTTGTTACAATGCGTGATTATTATTAGTAACAAACTCATGAGTAGAACTCCGTAAAACGAGTGACGAATTCAAGAAAAAACCGGTAGTAGATGTAAGATTTAAAATAAGGTAGATTTATGTTGTGTGTATTTTATGTGTAGTAGATGTATTAGAATTTAAATATATTGTGTAAGTGTAAGATAATCAATTGATGAATAGAAATAATCTGCGAGAGAGAAATTTCAGTATGAAGTTCTGTGTCCAAATGTAATTGTGTTTATTAGAATTTCTATTATTACCCCACCACCCTGTTTTCATCGTTAGGTGCAGGAGGATGTGACGATCTTAAAAAATATTTAAATCGCACAAATAAAAAATTTTCAATTTCTAACAAGTAAGAGTATTATCCACCCCTTACCTATACCCAGATTCCTGCATCAACTTGAAATTGTCCCGTACCAATACGCAAAGAACGGTGTTAATTAAATAATAATAATAATTACGTTAATTATTTAAAATACGACTATATAAATAAGGAAATTTCTAATTCGTAACAAAGTTAACATAAAGTATAATTAACAATCTAATTAATGAATAATTAATATTAAATAAAAGAACGAACTATTTTCTCATTGCGTAAAACCGCGCCAGCTTACTGACCCCTCGCCGCTAAACGATGCACACAGTCGCTAGTAGAACTTCGACATGTAAAGATGTCAGTTTTGTGTTGTCCACATACACGTAGGTGTATGCCGTTAAAAACATATATCCAGTTTGTGGTGATATTATTTTGAAAAATGTAGCGTGTGAAGAAGATAACAAAAATATATAATGTAGTGTGTGAAGAGTTATAAAAATATAAAAGAAAGGAAAACTTAGCCGACACATCTCTTAATTAAAAAATAAAACTGTAAGTGGTAAGATATGTAACTTACCAGACTTTAGTACTGCAAAATAAGAACTATAATTAAGGTGTAAAATGTGAACTACAAACTCCAGAAGTGGAAAACTCAAACTACAACAGTATGAACTTCAAGTAAAAATCCGATCGTCGAGACTACCAGATATAATCAACCCGATGTAGCATCAAGAGGAACCATGTACTGCACCCTAGAAAACGACAGAAGATGACCATCATGGACCCCACAAAAACCTCATGTTAAATTCAGGTGATATCCAAACATAACATTTGTAAAAATTTGTTTCAATAACAGAAGTAACAAAGAACAGTAAAGAACTTTTGATAATGTAAAGAATAACTTATAAGATTTGTAATTTCTGTAATGAAGTAGTAGTAACATCACGATATCTAAATGTAAGGTAATTCTATAGTTTACAACCAACATTATTCTTCAAATAATTTGGTTAAAGTTGTGATAAATTAAAACTTAACAAAGTTCAGTCCCGGATCCGAGGTACTTAAAACAATTTCTAGATGAATACTTTTGAGATAAAAGGAATAAGACATTTAATATTGTTACAGCATTAAACGCTGAATTTACTAGAGTAAAATTTCTTTTAAAAAACAAAGTAAACCATGAGATTTTAATAATAATAAAGGTGTTTTTGCTAACACCTAGTGAGTGAATAAATTTATGCAAGCCTTGTCTATTTCCTATGTAATAATGTGTTATAATTTGTTAGTAAGGAAGTTTAACTAAAAACGGCAGCTAGTTTAATTAACCGGTAACGAATTGAACTAGTTCCCGACTTTTGTGATGTCTTAACAAGGGAGACGTCACAAAATTGCGCCACTCTGCTAAATTATATAAAAGTTTTGTAAGCATCGTGACGTATACAAAATTGCGTCACTTCTCTTTGTAAAAATAATAATAATTGTGTATTGTGTTGTTGTAATAATTATGTTGTATATTGCTATAGTTCATTAACAATAACTTTGACAAACATAAATTTATTCACTCTGAAATAAAAAAATAAATAAATGAGTAAAATTTTAATTAACATACAATAATATTAGTAGTGTGAATTTGCCGTAATAAACAAGTCGTCGCTGGTAAATATTCCATTCTAAACCTGTCGGTACAAACCAGCCTGTTCATGTTAAATACGTGTTGAGGAATGTAAACTCTCCACTTTTGTATTCACGCTTCTCATTCAAAACCTCCCCTCGCTAACCAAACAGACAACCTGGGATCAAAATATTTCGTGGATACAATTTGCGTTCAACTCAGCGTATCATGAAGGACATAAATCAACACCATTTGATTTACTGTACAAGAATAAACCCAACCATCATTTAACCACAAAGTGGAAAATCCATGAGTTATTGCCCCGCGACATAAATGGGAATAACATACGAAAAATATGGAACGAAGCTCGTGCAAATTTGAGAGCGAATTTACAAAAGTCAAGAAAGTATCATGAGCAGAATAATAAACAAATAGAGTATAAAGTAGGTGATTTAGTAATGTATAAAGCTCATCCTATGAGTAAAGCCGTTGATAGGACCACTTCGAAACTATCATACCCATGGTGTGGCCCCTACAAAATTCATAAGTTTATCACCCCCGTTACTGTAGCACTGTATGAAACCAATACAGAAAATTACGTTCGCAGAAGCCATCTGTCTCAAATAAAAGAATGTTTTCGTGTCAAAATACAGATGCACGACTACGAGAAAGATAGAAAACCGAGAATATTATTTAAGTATTGAAAATAAAATAATTTGTATATACTTATACAGGAATACGATAAAATTTTGCAACATCCTGAGTGAGTATAAATTCAAACCCCTCGTACGAATACTAGCGAGGCCTGATCAACCTTAGCTAATGTCCTGCGAGAATGATATAGAGAATGAGAAGTCAGATGAAGATGGCGAGAGAAAGAAGGAAAGAAAAAATAATCCCTAGCGCAGTAAACTAAAAGTAATTCGATTGTTATTACAATGCGTGATTATTATTAGTAACATACTCATGAGTAGAACTCCGTAAAACGAGTGACGAATTCAAGAAAAAACCGGTAGTAGATGTAAGATTTAAAATAAGGTAGATTTATGTTGTATGTATTTTATGTGTAGTAGATGTATTAGAATTTAAATATTTTGTGTAAGTGTAAGATAATCAATTGATGAACAGAAATAATCTGCGAGAGAGAAATTTCAGTATGAAGTTCTGTGTCCAAATGTAATTGTGGTTATTAGAATTTCTATTATTACCCCACCACCCTGTTTTCATCGTTAGGTGCAGGAGGATGTGACGATCTTAAAAAATATTTAAATCGCACAAATAAAAAATTTTCAATTTCTAACAAGTAAGAGTATTATCCACCCCTTACCTATACCCAGATTCCTGCATCAACTTGAAATTGTCCCGTACCAATACGCAAAGAACGGCGTTAATTAAATAATAATAATAATTACGTTAATTATTTAAAATACGACTATATAAATAAGGAAATTTCTAATTCGTAACAAAGTTAACATAAAGTATAATTAACAATCTAATTAATAAATAATTAATATTAAATAAAAGTACGATCTATTCTCTCAGTGCGTAAAACCGCGACAGCTTACTGACCCCTCGCCGCTAAACGATGCACACAGTCCCTAGTAGAACTTCGACATGTAAAGATGTCAGTTTTGTGTTGTCCACATACACGTAGGTGTATGCCGTTAAAAACATATATCCAGTTTGTGGTGATATTATTTTGAAAAATGTAGCGTGTGAAGAAGATAACAAAAATATATAATGTAGTGTGTGAAGAGTTATAAAAATATAAAAGAAAGGAAAACTTAGCCGACACATCTCTTAATTAAAAAATAAAACTGTAAGTGGTAAGATATGTAACTTACCAGACTTTAGTACTGCAAAATAAGAACTATAATTAAGGTGTAAAATGTGAACTACAAACTCCAGAAGTGGAAAACTCAAACTACAACAGTATGAACTTCAAGTAAAAATCCGATCGTCGAGACTACCAGATATAATCAACCCGATGTAGCATCAAGAGGAACCATGTACTGCACCCTAGAAAACGACAGAAGATGACCATCATGGACCCCACAAAAACCTCATGTTAAATTCAGGTGATATCCAAACATAACATTTGTAAAAATTTGTTTCAATAACAGAAGTAACAAAGAACAGTAAAGAACTTTTGATAATGTAAAGAATAACTTATAAGATTTGTAATTTCTGTAATGAAGTAGTAGTAACATCACGATATCTAAATGTAAGGTAATTCTATAGTTTACAACCAACATTATTCTTCAAATAATTTGGTTAAAGTTGTGATAAATTAAAACTTAACAAAGTTCAGTCCCGGATCCGAGGTACTTAAAACAATTTCTAGATGAATACTTTTGAGATAAAAGGAATAAGACATTTAATATTGTTACAGCATTAAACGCTGAATTTACTAGAGTAAAATTTCTTTTAAAAAACAAAGTAAACCATGAGATTTTAATAATAATAAAGGTGTTTTTGCTAACACCTAGTGAGTGAATAAATTTATGCAAGCCTTGTCTATTTCCTATGTAATAATGTGTTATAATTTGTTAGTAAGGAAGTTTAACTAAAAACGGCAGCTAGTTTAATTAACCGGTAACGAATTGAACTAGTTCCCGACTTTTGTGATGTCTTAACAAGGGAGACGTCACAAAATTGCGCCACTCTGCTAAATTATATAAAAGTTTTGTAAGCATCGTGACGTATACAAAATTGCGTCACTTCCCTTTGTAAAAATAATAATAATTGTGTATTGTGTTGTTGTAATAATTATGTTGTATATTGCTATAGTTCATTAACAATAACTTTGACAAACATAAATTTATTCACTCTGAAATAAAAAAATAAATAAATGAGTAAAATTTTAATTAACATATAATAATATTAGTAGTGTGAATTTGCCGTAATAAACAAGTCGTCGCTGGTAAATATTCCATTCTAAACCTGTCGGTACAAACCAGCCTGTTCATGTTAAATACGTGTTGAGGAATGTAAACTCTCCACTTTTGTATTCACGCTTCTCATTCAAAACCTCCCCTCGCTACCCAAACAGACAACCTGGGATCAAAATATTTCGTGGATACAATTTGCGTTCAACTCAGCGTATCATGAAGGACATAAATCAACACCATTTGATTTACTGTACAAGTATAAACCCAACCATCCTTTAACCACAAAGTGGAAAATCCATGAGTTATTGCCACGCGACATAAATGGGAATAACATACGAAAAATATGGAACGAAGCTCGTGCAAATTTGAGAGCGAATTTACAAAAGTCATGAAAGTATCATGAGCAGAATAATAAACAAATAGAGTATAAAGTAGGTGATTTAGTAATGTATAAAACTCATCCTATGAGTAAAGCCGTTGATAGGACCACTTCGAAACTATCATACCCATGGTGTGGCCCCTACAAAATTCATAAGTTTATCACCCCCGTTACTGTAGCACTGTATGAACCCAATACAGAAAATTACGTTCGCAGAAGCCATCTGTCTCAAATAAAAAAATGTTTTCGTGGCAAAATAGATGCACGACTACGAGAAAGATAGAAAACCGAGAATACTATTTAAGTATTGAAAATAAAATATGTTGTATATACTTATACAGGAATACGATAAGATTTTGCAACATCCTGAGTGAGTATAAACTCAAACCCCTCGTACGAATACTAGCGAGGCCTGATCAACTTTAGCTAATGTCCTGCGAGAATGATATAGAGAATGAGAAGTCAGATGAAGATGACGATGGCGAGAGAAAGAAGGAAAGAAAAAATAATCCCTAGCGCAGTAAACTAAAAGTAATTCGATTGTTGTTACAATGCGTGATTATTATTAGTAACATACTCATGAGTAGAACTCCGTAAAACGAGTGACGAATTCAAGAAAAAACCGGTAGTAGATGTAAGATTTAAAATAAGGTAGATTTATGTTGTGTGTATTTTATGTGTAGTAGATGTATTAGAATTTAAATATATTGTGTAAGTGTAAGATAATCAATTGATGAATAGAAATAATCTGCGAGAGAGAAATTTCAGTATGAAGTTCTGTGTCCAAATGTAATTGTGTTTATTAGAATTTCTATTATTACCCCACCACCCTGTTTTCATCGTTAGGTGCAGGAGGATGTGACGATCTTAAAAAATATTTAAATCGCACAAATAAAAAATTTTCAATTTCTAACAAGTAAGAGTATTATCCACCCCTTACCTATACCCAGATTCCTGCATCAACTTGAAATTGTCCCATACCAATACGCAAAGAACGGTGTTAATTAAATAATAATAATAATTACGTTAATTATTTAAAATACGACTATATAAATAAGGAAATTTCTAATTCGTAACAAAGTTAACATAAAGTATAATTAACAATCTAATTAATGAATAATTAATATTAAATAAAAGAACGAACTATTTTCTCATTGCGTAAAACCGCGCCAGCTTACTGACCCCTCGCCGCTAAACGATGCACACAGTCGCTAGTAGAACTTCGACATGTAAAGATGTCAGTTTTGTGTTGTCCACATACACGTAGGTGTATGCCGTTAAAAACATATATCCAGTTTGTGGTGATATTATTTTGAAAAATGTAGCGTGTGAAGAAGATAACAAAAATATATAATGTAGTGTGTGAAGAGTTATAAAAATATAAAAGAAAGGAAAACTTAGCCGACACATCTCTTAATTAAAAAATAAAACTGTAAGTGGTAAGATATGTAACTTACCAGACTTTAGTACTGCAAAATAAGAACTATAATTAAGGTGTAAAATGTGAACTACAAACTCCAGAAGTGGAAAACTCAAACTACAACAGTATGAACTTCAAGTAAAAATCCGATCGTCGAGACTACCAGATATAATCAACCCGATGTAGCATCAAGAGGAACCATGTACTGCACCCTAGAAAACGACAGAAGATGACCATCATGGACCCCACAAAAACCTCATGTTAAATTCAGGTGATATCCAAACATAACATTTGTAAAAATTTGTTTCAATAACAGAAGTAACAAAGAACAGTAAAGAACTTTTGATAATGTAAAGAATAACTTATAAGATTTGTAATTTCTGTAATGAAGTAGTAGTAACATCACGATATCTAAATGTAAGGTAATTCTATAGTTTACAACCAACATTATTCTTCAAATAATTTGGTTAAAGTTGTGATAAATTAAAACTTAACAAAGTTCAGTCCCGGATCCGAGGTACTTAAAACAATTTCTAGATGAATACTTTTGAGATAAAAGGAATAAGACATTTAATATTGTTACAGCATTAAACGCTGAATTTACTAGAGTAAAATTTCTTTTAAAAAACAAAGTAAACCATGAGATTTTAATAATAATAAAGGTGTTTTTGCTAACACCTAGTGAGTGAATAAATTTATGCAAGCCTTGTCTATTTCCTATGTAATAATGTGTTATAATTTGTTAGTAAGGAAGTTTAACTAAAAACGGCAGCTAGTTTAATTAACCGGTAACGAATTGAACTAGTTCCCGACTTTTGTGATGTCTTAACAAGGGAGACGTCACAAAATTGCGCCACTCTGCTAAATTATATAAAAGTTTTGTAAGCATCGTGACGTATACAAAATTGCGTCACTTCTCTTTGTAAAAATAATAATAATTGTGTATTGTGTTGTTGTAATAATTATGTTGTATATTGCTATAGTTCATTAACAATAACTTTGACAAACATAAATTTATTCACTCTGAAATAAAAAAATAAATAAATGAGTAAAATTTTAATTAACATACAATAATATTAGTAGTGTGAATTTGCCGTAATAAACAAGTCGTCGCTGGTAAATATTCCATTCTAAACCTGTCGGTACAAACCAGCCTGTTCATGTTAAATACGTGTTGAGGAATGTAAACTCTCCACTTTTGTATTCACGCTTCTCATTCAAAACCTCCCCTCGCTAACCAAACAGACAACCTGGGATCAAAATATTTCGTGGATACAATTTGCGTTCAACTCAGCGTATCATGAAGGACATAAATCAACACCATTTGATTTACTGTACAAGAATAAACCCAACCATCATTTAACCACAAAGTGGAAAATCCATGAGTTATTGCCCCGCGACATAAATGGGAATAACATACGAAAAATATGGAACGAAGCTCGTGCAAATTTGAGAGCGAATTTACAAAAGTCAAGAAAGTATCATGAGCAGAATAATAAACAAATAGAGTATAAAGTAGGTGATTTAGTAATGTATAAAGCTCATCCTATGAGTAAAGCCGTTGATAGGACCACTTCGAAACTATCATACCCATGGTGTGGCCCCTACAAAATTCATAAGTTTATCACCCCCGTTACTGTAGCACTGTATGAAACCAATACAGAAAATTACGTTCGCAGAAGCCATCTGTCTCAAATAAAAGAATGTTTTCGTGTCAAAATACAGATGCACGACTACGAGAAAGATAGAAAACCGAGAATATTATTTAAGTATTGAAAATAAAATATGTTGTATATACTTATACAGGAATACGATAAAATTTTGCAACATCCTGAGTGAGTATAAATTCAAACCCCTCGTACGAATACTAGCGAGGCCTGATCAACCTTAGCTAATGTCCTGCGAGAATGATATAGAGAATGAGAAGTCAGATGAAGATGGCGAGAGAAAGAAGGAAAGAAAAAATAATCCCTAGCGCAGTAAACTAAAAGTAATTCGATTGTTATTACAATGCGTGATTATTATTAGTAACATACTCATGAGTAGAACTCCGTAAAACGAGTGACGAATTCAAGAAAAAACCGGTAGTAGATGTAAGATTTAAAATAAGGTAGATTTATGTTGTATGTATTTTATGTGTAGTAGATGTATTAGAATTTAAATATTTTGTGTAAGTGTAAGATAATCAATTGATGAACAGAAATAATCTGCGAGAGAGAAATTTCAGTATGAAGTTCTGTGTCCAAATGTAATTGTGGTTATTAGAATTTCTATTATTACCCCACCACCCTGTTTTCATCGTTAGGTGCAGGAGGATGTGACGATCTTAAAAAATATTTAAATCGCACAAATAAAAAATTTTCAATTTCTAACAAGTAAGAGTATTATCCACCCCTTACCTATACCCAGATTCCTGCATCAACTTGAAATTGTCCCGTACCAATACGCAAAGAACGGCGTTAATTAAATAATAATAATAATTACGTTAATTATTTAAAATACGACTATATAAATAAGGAAATTTCTAATTCGTAACAAAGTTAACATAAAGTATAATTAACAATCTAATTAATAAATAATTAATATTAAATAAAAGTACGATCTATTCTCTCAGTGCGTAAAACCGCGACAGCTTACTGACCCCTCGCCGCTAAACGATGCACACAGTCCCTAGTAGAACTTCGACATGTAAAGATGTCAGTTTTGTGTTGTCCACATACACGTAGGTGTATGCCGTTAAAAACATATATCCAGTTTGTGGTGATATTATTTTGAAAAATGTAGCGTGTGAAGAAGATAACAAAAATATATAATGTAGTGTGTGAAGAGTTATAAAAATATAAAAGAAAGGAAAACTTAGCCGACACATCTCTTAATTAAAAAATAAAACTGTAAGTGGTAAGATATGTAACTTACCAGACTTTAGTACTGCAAAATAAGAACTATAATTAAGGTGTAAAATGTGAACTACAAACTCCAGAAGTGGAAAACTCAAACTACAACAGTATGAACTTCAAGTAAAAATCCGATCGTCGAGACTACCAGATATAATCAACCCGATGTAGCATCAAGAGGAACCATGTACTGCACCCTAGAAAACGACAGAAGATGACCATCATGGACCCCACAAAAACCTCATGTTAAATTCAGGTGATATCCAAACATAACATTTGTAAAAATTTGTTTCAATAACAGAAGTAACAAAGAACAGTAAAGAACTTTTGATAATGTAAAGAATAACTTATAAGATTTGTAATTTCTGTAATGAAGTAGTAGTAACATCACGATATCTAAATGTAAGGTAATTCTATAGTTTACAACCAACATTATTCTTCAAATAATTTGGTTAAAGTTGTGATAAATTAAAACTTAACAAAGTTCAGTCCCGGATCCGAGGTACTTAAAACAATTTCTAGATGAATACTTTTGAGATAAAAGGAATAAGACATTTAATATTGTTACAGCATTAAACGCTGAATTTACTAGAGTAAAATTTCTTTTAAAAAACAAAGTAAACCATGAGATTTTAATAATAATAAAGGTGTTTTTGCTAACACCTAGTGAGTGAATAAATTTATGCAAGCCTTGTCTATTTCCTATGTAATAATGTGTTATAATTTGTTAGTAAGGAAGTTTAACTAAAAACGGCAGCTAGTTTAATTAACCGGTAACGAATTGAACTAGTTCCCGACTTTTGTGATGTCTTAACAAGGGAGACGTCACAAAATTGCGCCACTCTGCTAAATTATATAAAAGTTTTGTAAGCATCGTGACGTATACAAAATTGCGTCACTTCCCTTTGTAAAAATAATAATAATTGTGTATTGTGTTGTTGTAATAATTATGTTGTATATTGCTATAGTTCATTAACAATAACTTTGACAAACATAAATTTATTCACTCTGAAATAAAAAAATAAATAAATGAGTAAAATTTTAATTAACATATAATAATATTAGTAGTGTGAATTTGCCGTAATAAACAAGTCGTCGCTGGTAAATATTCCATTCTAAACCTGTCGGTACAAACCAGCCTGTTCATGTTAAATACGTGTTGAGGAATGTAAACTCTCCACTTTTGTATTCACGCTTCTCATTCAAAACCTCCCCTCGCTACCCAAACAGACAACCTGGGATCAAAATATTTCGTGGATACAATTTGCGTTCAACTCAGCGTATCATGAAGGACATAAATCAACACCATTTGATTTACTGTACAAGTATAAACCCAACCATCCTTTAACCACAAAGTGGAAAATCCATGAGTTATTGCCACGCGACATAAATGGGAATAACATACGAAAAATATGGAACGAAGCTCGTGCAAATTTGAGAGCGAATTTACAAAAGTCATGAAAGTATCATGAGCAGAATAATAAACAAATAGAGTATAAAGTAGGTGATTTAGTAATGTATAAAACTCATCCTATGAGTAAAGCCGTTGATAGGACCACTTCGAAACTATCATACCCATGGTGTGGCCCCTACAAAATTCATAAGTTTATCACCCCCGTTACTGTAGCACTGTATGAACCCAATACAGAAAATTACGTTCGCAGAAGCCATCTGTCTCAAATAAAAAAATGTTTTCGTGGCAAAATAGATGCACGACTACGAGAAAGATAGAAAACCGAGAATACTATTTAAGTATTGAAAATAAAATATGTTGTATATACTTATACAGGAATACGATAAGATTTTGCAACATCCTGAGTGAGTATAAACTCAAACCCCTCGTACGAATACTAGCGAGGCCTGATCAACTTTAGCTAATGTCCTGCGAGAATGATATAGAGAATGAGAAGTCAGATGAAGATGACGATGGCGAGAGAAAGAAGGAAAGAAAAAATAATCCCTAGCGCAGTAAACTAAAAGTAATTCGATTGTTGTTACAATGCGTGATTATTATTAGTAACATACTCATGAGTAGAACTCCGTAAAACGAGTGACGAATTCAAGAAAAAACCGGTAGTAGATGTAAGATTTAAAATAAGGTAGATTTATGTTGTGTGTATTTTATGTGTAGTAGATGTATTAGAATTTAAATATATTGTGTAAGTGTAAGATAATCAATTGATGAATAGAAATAATCTGCGAGAGAGAAATTTCAGTATGAAGTTCTGTGTCCAAATGTAATTGTGGTTATTAGAATTTCTATTATTACCCCACCACCCTGTTTTCATCGTTAGGTGCAGGAGGATGTGACGATCTTAAAAAATATTTAAATCGCACAAATAAAAAATTTTCAATTTCTAACAAGTAAGAGTATTATCCACCCCTTACCTATACCCAGATTCCTGCATCAACTTGAAATTGTCCCGTACCAATACGCAAAGAACGGTGTTAATTAAATAATAATAATAATTACGTTAATTATTTAAAATACGACTATATAAATAAGGAAATTTCTAATTCGTAACAAAGTTAACATAAAGTATAATTAACAATCTAATTAATGAATAATTAATATTAAATAAAAGAACGAACTATTTTCTCATTGCGTAAAACCGCGCCAGCTTACTGACCCCTCGCCGCTAAACGATGCACACAGTCGCTAGTAGAACTTCGACATGTAAAGATGTCAGTTTTGTGTTGTCCACATACACGTAGGTGTATGCCGTTAAAAACATATATCCAGTTTGTGGTGATATTATTTTGAAAAATGTAGCGTGTGAAGAAGATAACAAAAATATATAATGTAGTGTGTGAAGAGTTATAAAAATATAAAAGAAAGGAAAACTTAGCCGACACATCTCTTAATTAAAAAATAAAACTGTAAGTGGTAAGATATGTAACTTACCAGACTTTAGTACTGCAAAATAAGAACTATAATTAAGGTGTAAAATGTGAACTACAAACTCCAGAAGTGGAAAACTCAAACTACAACAGTATGAACTTCAAGTAAAAATCCGATCGTCGAGACTACCAGATATAATCAACCCGATGTAGCATCAAGAGGAACCATGTACTGCACCCTAGAAAACGACAGAAGATGACCATCATGGACCCCACAAAAACCTCATGTTAAATTCAGGTGATATCCAAACATAACATTTGTAAAAATTTGTTTCAATAACAGAAGTAACAAAGAACAGTAAAGAACTTTTGATAATGTAAAGAATAACTTATAAGATTTGTAATTTCTGTAATGAAGTAGTAGTAACATCACGATATCTAAATGTAAGGTAATTCTATAGTTTACAACCAACATTATTCTTCAAATAATTTGGTTAAAGTTGTGATAAATTAAAACTTAACAAAGTTCAGTCCCGGATCCGAGGTACTTAAAACAATTTCTAGATGAATACTTTTGAGATAAAAGGAATAAGACATTTAATATTGTTACAGCATTAAACGCTGAATTTACTAGAGTAAAATTTCTTTTAAAAAACAAAGTAAACCATGAGATTTTAATAATAATAAAGGTGTTTTTGCTAACACCTAGTGAGTGAATAAATTTATGCAAGCCTTGTCTATTTCCTATGTAATAATGTGTTATAATTTGTTAGTAAGGAAGTTTAACTAAAAACGGCAGCTAGTTTAATTAACCGGTAACGAATTGAACTAGTTCCCGACTTTTGTGATGTCTTAACAAGGGAGACGTCACAAAATTGCGCCACTCTGCTAAATTATATAAAAGTTTTGTAAGCATCGTGACGTATACAAAATTGCGTCACTTCCCTTTGTAAAAATAATAATAATTGTGTATTGTGTTGTTGTAATAATTATGTTGTATATTTTATGTTGTATATTGCTATAGTTCATTAACAATAACTTTGACAAACATAAATTTATTCACTCTGAAATAAAAAAATAAATAAATGAGTAAAATTTTAATTAACATATAATAATATTAGTAGTGTGAATTTGCCGTAATAAACAAGTCGTCGCTGGTAAATATTCCATTCTAAACCTGTCGGTACAAACCAGCCTGTTCATGTTAAATACGTGTTGAGGAATGTAAACTCTCCACTTTTGTATTCACGCTTCTCATTCAAAACCTCCCCTCGCTAACCAAACAGACAACCTGGGATCAAAATATTTCGTGGATACAATTTGCGTTCAACTCAGCGTATCATGAAGGACATAAATCAACACCATTTGATTTACTGTACAAGTATAAACCCAACCATCCTTTAACCACAAAGTGGAAAATCCATGAGTTATTGCCACGCGACATAAATGGGAATAACATACGAAAAATATGGAACGAAGCTCGTGCAAATTTGAGAGCGAATTTACAAAAGTCATGAAAGTATCATGAGCAGAATAATAAACAAATAGAGTATAAAGTAGGTGATTCAGTAATGTATAAAACTCATCCTACGAGTAAAGCCGTTGATAGGACCACTTCGAAACTATCATACCCATGGTGTGGCCCCTACAAAATTCATAAGTTTATCACCCCCGTTACTGTAGCACTGTATGAACCCAATACAGAAAATTACGTTCGCAGAAGCCATATGTCTCAAATAAAAAAATGTTTTCGTGTCAAAATAGATGCACGACTACGAGAAAGATAGAAAACCGAGAATACTATTTAAGTATTGAAAATAAAATATGTTGTATATACTTATACAGGAATACGATAAGATTTTGCAACATCCTGAGTGAGTATAAACTCAAACCCCTCGTACGAATACTAGCGAGGCCTGATCAACCTTAGCTAATGTCCTGCGAGAATGATATAGAGAATGAGAAGTCAGATGAAGATGACGATGGCGAGAGAAAGAAGGAAAGAAAAAATAATCCCTAGCGCAGTAAACTAAAAGTAATTCGATTGTTATTATAATGCGTGATTATTATTAGTAACATACTCATGAGTAGAACTCCGTAAAACGAGTGACGAATTCAAGAAAAAACCGGTAGTAGATGTAAGATTTAAAATAAGGTAGATTTATGTTGTGTGTATTTTATGTGTAGTAGATGTATTAGAATTTAAATAGTTTGTGTAAGTGTATGATAATCAATTGATGAATAGAAATAATCTGCGAGAGAGAAATTTCAGTATGAAGTTCTGTGTCCAAATGTAATTGTGTTTATTAGAATTTCTATTATTACCCCACCACCCTGTTTTCATCGTTAGGTGCAGGAGGATGTGACGATTTTAAAAAATATTTAAATCGCACAAATAAAAAATTTTCAATTTCTAACAAGTAAGAGTATTATCCACCCCTTACCTATACCCAGATTCCTGCATCAACTTGAAATTGTCCCGTACCAACACGCAAAGAACGGTGTTAATTAAATAATAGTAATAATTACGATAATTATTTAAAATACGACTATATAAATAAGGAAATTTCTAATTCGTAACAAAGTTAACATAAAGTATAATTAACAATTTAATTAATGAATAATTAATACTAAATAAAAGAACGAACTATTTTCTCAGTGCGTAAAACCGCGCCAGCTTACTGACCCCTCGCCGCTAAACGATGCACACAGTCGCTAGTAGAACTTCGACATGTAAAGATGTCAGTTTTGTGTTGTCCACATACACGTAGGTGTATGCCGTTAAAAACATATATCCAGTTTGTGGTGATATTATTTTGAAAAATGTAGCGTGTGAAGAAGATAACAAAAATATATAATGTAATGTGTGAAGAGTTATAAAAATAATAAAAGAAAGGAAAACTTAGCAGACACATCTCTTAATTAAAAAATAAAACTGTAAGTGGTAAGATATGTAACTTACCAGACTTTATTTCTGCAAAATAAGAACTATAATTAAGGTGTAAAATGTGAACTACAAACTCCAGAAGTGGAAAACTCAAACTACAACAGTATGAACTTCAAGTAAAAATCCGATCGTCGAGACTACCAGATATAATCAACCCGATGTAGCATCAAGAGGAACCATGTACTGCACCCTAGAAGACGACAGAAGATGACCATCATGGACCCCACAACAACCTCATGTTAAATTCAGGTGATATCCAAATATAACATTTGTAAAAATTTGTTTCAATAACAGAAGTAACAAAGAACAGTAAAGAACTTTTGATAATGTAAAGAATAACTTATAAGTTTTGTAATTTCTGTAATGAAGTAGTAGTAACATCACGATATCTAAATGTAAGGTAATTCTATAGTTTACAACCAACATTATTCTTCAAATAATTTGGTTAAAGTTGTGATAAATTAAAACTTAACAAAGTTCAGTCCCTGATCCGAGGTACTTAAAACAATTTCTAGATGAATACTTTTGAGATAAAAGGAATAAGACATTTAATATTGTTACAACATTAAACGCTGAATTTACTAGAGTAAAATTTCTTTTAAAAAACAAAGTAAACCATGAGATTTTAATAATAATAAAGAGATGTTTTTGCTAACACCTAGTGAGTGAATAAATTTATGCAAGCCTTGTCTATTTCCTACGTAATAATGTGTTATAATTTGTTAGTAAGGAAGTTTAACTAAAAACGGCAGCTAGTTTAATTAACCGGTAACGAATTGAACTAGTTCCCGACTTTTGTGATGTCTTAACAAGGGAGACGTCACACTCTTCTATGCACTACTATATTCTAGCCAAGCTCAAGGACCAATAGAGAAAACGAACAACATTATCATACAAGCGAGGTCACGTTCTGTTTCGTCAGATACGATACTGCAGAGCAAATACTCGTGCCAAGCATTTAAAACATATATTATTTGCATATAATACTACAAAACATTCCACAACTCAGAGAACACACTTTTATTTGCTGTTTGGTTATGAGGAAAATCTACCGACGGAATATCTGAAAGTGCTGAAATACATTGATATAGACTTAATAATGTAAAAAGACTCCAACAAGTAAGACGAGAAATGCGTAATGTAATTAAAAATTACAAAGCTTAAAAAATGTATCGTGACAAGGATAGACGAAACATCTCTGTACAGAGTGGAGATGAAGTCTTAATATATTTCCCGGAAAGCCAGAAGGACAATAAGTTTACAGTACTACAAATTAAAGGGGTCCGAAAAATCAAAGGCAAATGATGTAATTTATATTGTTGGAATGGTTATTAGAAATGAAAAGCTAATAGATGGATTGCCTGTTGGTGTATCTAGACTAGGTACATATCTAAAAAAGAACACAGTTTAATAATAATAAACACACAATTTGAACCTCAGCGCCAATTCCCTCCCACCATCAACCCCCACCACACACACCAGTCCATAACCGTTATACTGTTAAAATGACATTCAGTATTTAATCCCACTGAGGAAGAGGAACATCACCTCGAAACGTTTGGGAAAGATAAATGAAAGTAAGTTCAATTGTGAAAGTGTATATATATAATAATATTTATAAAGTGAACGAAGAGGATGAATCAACAAGATAATTATAATACCGCCGACACAGCGTATTACATCCACAAATACAGGAATGTCTGGATACAGATAACAAAAACTTCCTTGAACATCGCATACAACAAAACATGCCGCAAACACAACATTATACCCACACATGCACAAATCACAATAAATAATAACACACACGCCGCAATACAAACCAAACGTAAAGCCGAAATAATACACCTGGACAACATCATCAATGATTTATACCACAAAAAAGATACGCTAAACAAAACGGCATACAACCTACACGTTAAACTCACACAAATATTACACCACATTGAATTTGAACATATAATACTACATACACGAAATACCATAGAGAAAATCCAATTAAAAATACAAGAAAGACATAACAGAAAAATCAATAACCTCTTAACACGCAGAAACGAAACCGTCCCTACACCGACACATAAATTTCACACACGTACAGTAAACACAACAATGACCAATTTCACTAACGCAGAAATAAACCTATTAGATAAAGGTCTAAAACACAATTTAGGCATCAATCCAACCAATAACAACAATAATATAAGGCACACAGGCGACATAGTCCTAGACGCTGAAACAGCCATACAACACACGCTTAACAAAGACCATGATACCATACGCTTTGATATAAAACGCAAATTACAACACACACAACATTACGAACAAAAACAACACAATAATGAATTTCAAACATTAGAAAACATAAAACGTAAATTACAAGAACACAACCTAACCATACTCAAAGCTGACAAAGGTAATATAAATGTCATAAAGGAAAAACAGGCTTTAAACAACAAAATCGAAACATTTTTTAATGAAAACAACATCACTAAATTAAATAAAGACCCCACCCCAAAATATCACAAACAAATAAACAAAACCCTAAATAACACAAAACACATAGTATCACCTAACATCAAATATCTAAAACAAATTAAACCAAATGCCCCTACACTAAATGCACTACCCAAATTACACAAACCAAATATTCCCATCAGGCTACTTATAAACAACACAAAAGCACCTGCACACAAAATAGCTAGACACTTAGATAAATTAATCAGAAATAGCATAAATTTAACAAACAACACCACCGTCAAAAATAATCTAGATCTAGTGAATAAAACTCAACACGTCCACATTCCACACAATTCCACACTAGCTTCATTCGACATAACAAACCTATACACCAATGTTCCCATAAAAGAAACTATAACTACATTAGAACAATTACTAAAAATAAATAACACACCTGATACACACATAAAAGAGATCATCCATCTAACAAAAATTATCACTGATCAAAATTATTTCGCACACAATAACATGTTTTACACTCAAACAGATGAACTACCCATGGGCTCCCCTATATCAGGTATACTAGCCGATATATTTATACACACCATAGAACAGGAACACATACTGAACAATAACAAATACACCGATAAAATAATATATTGGCACAGGCATGTTGATGACATTTTACTCCTCTACAACGGCAACAAAAGACAAATAGAACATTTCCACAAATACATTAACACTATACACCATAAATTAAAATTCACGCTTGAAATAGAACTAAATAATAGCATAAACTTCTTAGACCTTACAATCACCAAAACAAACAACACACACACATACAAAATATACAGGAAACCCACCACATCAGACATGGTCATACATAACTCATCCAACCACCCAACTCAACACAAACATGCAGCTTTCAACTACATGCTCCATAGGCTCACTTCAATACCCCTAAACACACATGACTACCAAGAAGAATTAAACACAATCAAATATATAGCAGGCAACAATGGATACAACCCCGATTTAATAAATAAATTACACAAACGCATCCTAAACACAAAAAGTAAAACACATCAGATCAACAGCACACAACCCAGTAAATACATAACACTTACATACTACAATTCCAATACGCACAAAATTGCAAACACATTTAGAAAACATAATTATAAAGTAGCCTATAGAACCAATAACACCATTAGGAAACACATAAATAATACTAACAAAAACACAGACACATACAGCAAAACAGGGGTATAAAAATTAAATTGTAATGATTGTCACCAATTCTACAACGGCCAGACGGGAAGATCTTTTTCCTCCAGATTTTCAGAACATTTAAAAGCCCTCACCACAAACTACATACATTCCACATTTGCCACACATTTACAAAACGAAAACCACAGTTACACAAACATAGAACACAACATGGAAATATTACACTACTTACCTAAAAGTAGAAAACTAAACACAGCTGAACAATTTGAAATATACAGACATCACGCACTACAACCAAACAACATATTAAATGAACAATTACATTATAGATCACATACACTATTCGATACATTGATCCAAACACACAATTTGAACCTCAGCGCCAATTCCCTCCCACCATCAACCCCCACCACACACACCAGTCCATAGCCGTTATACTGTTAAAATGACATTCAGTATTTAATCCCACTGAGGAAGAGGAACATCACCTCGAAACGTTTGGGAAAGATAAATGAAAGTAAGTTCAATTGTGAAAGTGTATATATAATAATAATAACTTACACGAACGAATAATTATTTCAGAGATTCAACAAAATACTTAAGCCTATTAACCAAATAAATAATGTTATGATATTATTATTGTTATCTTAATATTGAAACATATATAGTACATTGTCATGAAGTAAGAAGGAAAATTAGAGATAATAAAATTGAAACATTAGAAAGATAATTAGAGTAAGATGTGTGTGTGTGTGTGTGTGTGTGTGTGTGTGTGTGTGTGTGTGTGTGTGTGTGTGTGTGTGTGTGTGTGTGTGTGTGTGTGTGTGTGTGTGTGTGTGTGTGTGTGTGTGTGTGTGTGTGTGTGTGTGTGTGTGTGTGTGTGTGTGTGTGTGTGTGTGTGTGTGTGTGTGTGTGTGTGTGTGTGTGTGTGTGTGTGTGTGTGTGTGTGTGTGTGTGTGTGTGTGTGTGTGTGTGTGTGTGTGTGTGTGTGTGTGTGTGTGTGTGTGTGTGTGTGTGTGTGTGTGTGTGTGTGTGTGTGTGTGTGTGTGTGTGTGTGTGTGTGTGTGTGTGTGTGTGTGTGTGTGTGTGTGTGTGTGTGTGTGTGTGTGTGTGTGTGTGTGTGTGTGTGTGTGTGTGTGTGTGTGTGTGTGTGTGTGTGTGTGTGTGTGTGTGTGTGTGTGTGTGTGTGTGTGTGTGTGTGTGTGTGTGTGTGTGTGTGTGTGTGTGTGTGTGTGTGTGTGTGTGTGTGTGTGTGTGTGTGTGTGTGTGTGTGTGTGTGTGTGTGTGTGTGTGTGTGTGTGTGTGTGTGTGTGTGTGTGTGTGTGTGTGTGTGTGTGTGTGTGTGTGTGTGTGTGTGTGTGTGTGTGTGTGTGTGTGTGTGTGTGTGTGTGTGTGTGTGTGTGTGTGTGTGTGTGTGTGTGTGTGTGTGTGTGTGTGTGTGTGTGTGTGTGTGTGTGTGTGTGTGTGTGAAATCAAATTATAATTACTTCCACAAGTAGCTCGTTCTTAGTTTTTCTTTGTGTTTCAACCTGAGGCAAGCTTTACGTAATGTATTCGTATTAAAAGAGGTTTCCATATGAATTAACTAATAATCGGTTCTGTTTCGATTTCAAAACAAAATAACAAATAATCGGTATTTAGGCTAAAAGTTTTTATTGTTGTTATATTTGTTTATGCAATCAGCTGTTTTGACGTCTGTAGGCCTATGTAAAGTATTTAATGTTTACGTATGTTGTGTTTATTTTAACAAATTTATAATTTTAAATAGATCGTTTTGTTTTGTTTCTATTTGTCTTTATCCTTTAATTAGCAAATTATTGTTACTGTTCCTAAAAATGTTGAGATTTTCCCAGATCTTCATTTTGTGACCTTTTTGTATGTTTTTAATTAATTTCACATTTTTAATGCCTGGAAATTGACGTTTATTGTTTAGACAGCGTGTGCTTAGAGTTGTAGATATTTGATTTTAAAAACCCATTGCGGTGCTGAAGGAACCTATTGAATAGACTTTCTTTGTCTGTCTTACGTAAAATTTATTAATAAATTATTTACCTTAAATTATCCGCCGTGTGATTTCTTGTGCTTCGTCTATGACGCGTTTCAGAGCTTATGCTCCATCATCAGATATTAAAAGGTTAAAACTATCACTCTTGCGAGATCGTTAAGAAGTTAAAATGTCAAAATTTGCATATGAACCGTACGCGGATTTGGGTGCGCACCCATTCAAGTTCATTCTGCCACTGAGCGGTTGCTACCTTAGCGTAGCCCTAGCAAGCAGACTCAAGGCGGTATCGTACAATCGGTTGGATACAAAGTTCAGGTGGTCATTTAACATGATATCGCGACTCCTTGGGTTTGCATATGCACTGTAAATTTCAAATTCCTCCAAGGCATGCATGAAACGGCCCTTCTTACACACATGTAACGGTATTAAATTGGAACTAAAATCTGTGTAATTATGATTGTGTGAAGTCAGGTGTCGGGCGTAATTTGATTTGATGTTGTCAATGTTTCTTATTTTCTTAGGTAAATGTTCTCGAAATCGTTTAAGGAAACCTCTCCCAGTCTGTCCAATGTAGAAGCACTCGCAATCATTGCATGTTAACTTATATATGCCAGTTTTTTCTTCTGGAGGCGTGTGTTTTTTCGGTTTGAGAATATCCAGTAACTTATTATTAGTCCTGAATGAAATAGTGCGCACGTGTGCGCACCCAAATCCGCGTACGGTTCATATGCAAATTTTGACATTTTAACTTCTTAACGATCTCGCAAGAGTGATAGTTTTAACCTTTTAATATCTGATGATGGAGCATAAGCTCTGAAACGCGTCATAGACGAAGCACAAGAAATCACACGGCGGATAATTTAAGGTAAATAATTTATTAATTCGTACAAGTGATTTGGTTACCATATTAAACATGAATATTAAAATTTATTGCAATCCGGACATTCTATTTTGTATATTCCGGATTGCAATATATTATTGTATTATATATCTATTATATTATATTATTATTTATATATCTATATATCTATTGTAAACGTATTACACAATATATCCTATAGAGTTTATAGTATATACAATAGACTATATAGTATATAAATACAAAATATACGAGTACTATTCGCTCGGTGCCAATGTTTATTTTTTATAATTCTATGCATGACTTATACGTGAAAAGCTATAAACAGAACATACTTATTTAGATAATTTTGCTGGAGGTTTAGAACAATTCTTTACCAAAATACAATCGGATTGTAATTCCTTAATTTAAATTAATTATTGACCAATCAGAGCTTTATAATTTCGGTTAAGGTTTCATATCATAATCATATCAGTTATTCGAACGTGATACCCATGAGATTCTCTACAAACGATACATTTGAGGAAACGACCACAAGTCCGTGAATTCGCCGCATTGAAGTTCCCGATCCCGAAGAGATAATCTCAAGTTATTTAAAGATAATAAGAACGTGTTAGTCCGATCGCTGTCTAAGCGCTTTCCGCGGTAGTGGAAGATTGCCACCTAGGTGTGGAAAGACACTTCAAACGACTATATTTGGCATTAAACCAATACTCCACGGTCGTACCGAGTATAACTAGTGAAACTGTGAACCTAAGAAAACCCCTAAAGCGCCCTGTAGACTCTACAATCGACATTATTACAGACATATGATACGACTGTCGGAGATCAACTGTAGATCTTCATGTTACCGGACCCCTGCTACGACGCATAAGTCAATGTGTCAATTAAAAACTCAATTTTCAAGTGCAAATTTTAATATCACCAATAGATTACAAACTCTAACGAACTTTCAAGACTATAGACTGTGTAAAACAAACTCTTAAATGACAAGTAATTTTAGTTAAATTTATGTTGGTCAACAAAGTAATTTGTCAATTAAATCAGAAGTAAGAGCTTTAAAGCTTTTAAACTCCAACCATTGTTTAATTCACTTTTAATAAACCATCATTCCACATATTACCATATTTCATATATTCCATATATACTGTATATAATTCCAGCAATATTATTAATTTATCTCTGCTCATCCATAACATCGCTATATATGCTATATATAGTAGCAAACATAATGTATGGGTAATTGTGAACTTTATTAACTTCTCAGGTATTGGTGTGAAATGAAATATTTTCGTATTCATCTTCAAATATATAAACATGGGAAAAATATGAATAGCTAGATCGAACGTACTTATGGAGTAAAACTAATACTTGATCTCATAACTGTTCATGCTTAGCTTTCTTACATGCCATCTTAATTGCGTCAATTGAGTAGTTAATGGTAACGCTACAGACGACCGACGCCGCATTTCCGTCCGACTGCTCGATCGAAAGAGCACTAAATTTCCTACAAAATGTCTTTCTTCCGGTTTTCAAAAAACTAGTGTCCACAAAAATTGGTACGAATGACGCGAGTTCATTTATAACTGATTACATTATTAAAATTTCTGTTAATGGAATAGAATTGCCCAGTTATTCAATCAGGTAGTAAATCCAAACTAATCCAGTCACAATCTATCTTTGCAAACTAATCCTTTGATTCACCATGTTTTATGGAAGTACTGTATGGCGATCTCCATACTGATATTTAAACTTCTTAAGCTGTCATGAAAAAATTTAATTTTCACGCTTTTAGATATTTCGCTAAAGAAATTAACTTATATTTTTCTTAATAACACATTTTATTTAATATTAATTTTTAAGTTAGTAAATGTAGGCCTATCCATGGAATATTCATTGTAAAAATTGTGTTGTTGTATTTTTTAATTAATATTCAATTTCGAAAATATACTAATTTCGAATTTTAGTAATAAAATTGATTATTATTGAGTATTTTTCTCTAATTAGATGTCCCAAGAAAAAAAGAAACTGTCCGGGTATCAAAATTTTATAAATAAAAGAAAACGGGAAGAAGAAAGAGAAAAAGTGCTTCCAGAATTACTCAGTACTCCACTAAACAAGTAACGAAGAATGACTCGGAGCAAATTCCTGGTTGCAGTAAGAATATTTTTGATACGCTCACTCAGCTGGGAAAGAACTCCAGATCTAGTGAAAAGATAACAGAGACAACAGTATTATATGCTCTAAGTTTTGTAATTGATAATGTCATATAATCGATGAAATGATTGTTCTCAAACTTAACCAAGTGCCATCTACGATTCTTGCTGAATCATTACATTGAACTTCATATTCATTCAGAGGAAGAAGTCACACTAGACCAACCCTGTGAGTATGATAAATGGTCACACTGTTGCACCCTAAAAACTGACGTGTTTCATACATTGTGAGTCAGTAAAAAGTCATGATGAAGCATCCAGCTGTCTTCATTCTACAGTTAAGGTCTTTTTTTCACTGAATGCTCTCTACAGATCATTGTAATGAAATTAGGCATTAAATAATCTACCCCCCAGGGTTAATTCATATTTCACAACCCTGTGAATGTTGAATAAAATGATGAAGCATGCTTTTGGTCACATTCCTGACCTGCTTTACCTTCTTTGGTTTTGGAGATGCTGGGCTCTTCCACTGTTGATTGGTCTCCAGATTGAAAATACATACCCAACTCTTGTTCCCAGTGTATGATCCTTGAAATTCAAGTTGGGTCACAAAAAACGTGCTGATGATGATACCAATAGCTTGTACTTATTTAGCAAAATTATTTGAATATTATTCAGGATATTATCAACAAACTTACAAACTAGCGGTTTTCGCGAGTTTTATCAAATAGTTCTAAATTCCTACCTAGTTATTATTGTAAACATCGAATCTGTCACTAAGCAACTCGAATTAACAAATTTCTAAAATAGCCCGTTTATTTTGTCTGTATAACTAACTGGTACTTCATGTAGGAAAATCGCCCTACCTCTTCATTTTAGAAACGGACAAAATAAAATGCGACAACTTCAACAAGACGTACTTAAATAAAACATTGATGGACCGAACCCTTTTTTTTACATTTTTTTAGCTTCTCAACCGACCTGTTATGATACAATACGTAAAGTAAGCTGTCCCGAAAATAAAGATAGATTAGACGGTAGGTGTGAGCGAGTTCACAGTATATTTACAGTTTACGGTAGGAGGATACCTAGTAGGGAGAGGATATCTTTTCAGAAATAGTATTAAAATAATGTCTGAATAAAATAAACTCCTTTTAGCTTATATATGGTATAACTAAAGATATTTACAATAAAAGCGCATATCTAAAAATGCGAAAATAAGGCATTAGAGTACAGTAGTGACGCCAGAATCTAAAAATGCGAAAATAAGACATTACAGTACATTAGTGAAGCCAGAATGCCTATATGCAAGTGAATGTCTGGCATTGAATCATAATTTAGACAAACTAGAAATATTGGAAAACATGAATTATTAGGAAAATATTAGGCTCACGAAAAACTTCAGAAAGTTGGAAATTAAGAACTAATGATGAAATATATCAAAAATAGAAAATATAACAGAAACGACGAGAAAAAGAAGACTATTATTATTTGGACATTTATATAGAATGGACGACAATAGGTTGACAAAGCAAATCTTCAAATATCTGTGGGGGGAGAAGTCAACATCTAGTTGGATTAAAGAAGTCCAAAAGGATTTAGAAAAATAATATAAACGCAGAAGAAGCAATTGAAAGAGAAATTTAGAAGTTTTCGGGCAAAAGTATTAAAAATGGAAGGAGTCCAGGGTAGGAGAGAGAAAGCGCAGGTTCAAAGTGGACTGAAGCAGGAAGAAGAAACACAGTGAAAAGACGAAAGAATATTGGAGAAAAAGAAAAGAACAAAGAATAAAGAATTGAAACTGGCATGTGGCCCTTAGATGCCCGATACAAAAAAAAACTCTTTTTAGCCTTAAAAACGGTGGGTTGCCAGGTTTTGTCATTAAAATGAGTCATCTAAAAACTTTTAGAGCTCAGCACTCACCTCTTGACTCGGGAATCAACTGAATGTAATACACAAAGACTGGTTTGCTAAGGAAATGATGTAGAATCTGATGCAGAATCGTTTAGCAAATAAATTCTCTGTGACACCTTGACAACTTATTTTGGTCTTATGTAAACAAAGATTGTTTACTGTCCGTAATTTGGTTTTTATTTGAATCTTTTATTCCGACAATTGGTTTTCAAATAGTACTGAACGGTTTTTTTCTTCTTTAGTATCCTACGGCTTATCAGATGTCTATACATTTTCTCTTAACGATGTATTCTTCTTAAACAAACCTGTCCTGTCCTGTCCTGTCCTTTGTTGTAATCTGATCTCCATGCAGATCGTTTATGAAAAGCTTTTTCTTGTTTTAATGTAAACTAAATTCGCCTTAAAGATGAGCTGTGTAATATTTATGACAAGTGCAAAGAAATAACTTACAAAGTAGAAATAACTTAGATACATGAAATAAAAGACTTTTTGTATTAAAAGAAATCAGTTTATTATCACCAAATTTACAGACACATTTATAACTAAGTGAAAAGAGGTTGCACTTCAGTATTAAATAATATTACGATGGCCATGACACTAAAATTATAAACTACAATTGGGTCACAAAGAACTGTACGTAAATACCTACCCGTTGAAGCCGAGGACGAAGTCTTCACTCCCCGAAGATCGGATGCTGCAACAATAAAATGGATATTAATGTAAAGACAAATTTGAGTTTGAAATTCTTCACCTATTTCAGTTAACTACAATATACGAATCAAGTTACAAACTTTTTTACGATCATAAAAATACCTGTTACTGGATGTCACAAACAACGAACAAATATTACAGTTCCTTTTAAAATGTCTGATACAACTAAATATATTCTGTGTGTTTTAGTTGAAACAGAGTTCAATGCCATTATCGACTAAAAAAAAACTGCAACGAAAACAAAATTTTATCGAAGAAAAATTATTGAAGGAAAAGTTGACTCACAAAACCGAAGTCGAAGTCTCAAACACGTGGTAGAATCGCGACGTAGCTGAAGTCGACCAAATCCCGAAGAATGGATTCTTCTTCTTCATCTCAGGTCCAATGATGTCCCGTCTTGAAGTACCAGAATCCGCCGCCAAAGTCGACGCAGCCCCGGAGAACGGATGCTGTGACAAAGAAATATTCGGTGCAAAAAAGTAACACTTGTTAAAATAACGTTAAACCTACTTGTTTATGTATTTCAAAAGTGATCATATTAAATTATTTTAATCGGTATTACTTACGAAGCTCAATGCGATCGCCTAGGCCTCGCCAAACCTCCAGAATCGGACATCATCGAAGAACGTGGGATGAACTTTACAAATGACGGCATCAACCGCGCCTCCTCCGCAAGTCCTGGCAGAATCTGACGAAACGCTAGGTTCGAGCGACATTGAGGTTCCATCACGTGACGTACCGAAGAACGAATCATCTTTCTACGTTTTCTTCATTCTTCTTCTTCTTCTTCTTCTTCTTCTTCTTCCATTGACGTCCCGTCGTGTGCCGTCTTGAAGTCCCAGAATCGGCTCCGCAACCCGTCGTAATTGAAGCTGGCGCAGTCCCGAAGAACTGATGCTGTGGGATTAAAAACATTTAGTTAATGCAAAGATAAAGAAGTCAATACAATAATTATAGCCTACATTCTCATTTGTGCGTTTTAAATTGTTTAATATAATTTCCATATGATTTTGATATAACAAACATTCCATTCATCTCATATTTAAAAGCAGCATAAACAAAGGTGCAGAGTCACAACAACGCTTAGGCGAGTTACATACAATAAACTTTAGTGAGAGCCAGCTAAAGATAATATAACTTACGATGCTCAATGCGATCGCCTAGGCCCCGCCAAACCCCCAGGTACGAACATCATAGAAGACCGTGGGATGACCTTACAAAAGACGGCATCAACCGCGTTCCCCCCGTAAGCACCCAGCAAGTCGGACAGTAGAGCAGGTTCGAGTGACACTGAGGATCCATCACGTCGACGACGAAGAACCTGTGATTGAACAACGTGAACATTTTAAACAATTTCATCGTTTCGTATAATTTACCTACGTTAAAGTTGTATTTTATCATTAGCGTAATACTGAAGTGCAACCTTATTGTAAAGGCGATAAGAATTCATAACTTATAGAAGGATATATGATACACAAAAGCAAACTTTTATTTACGAAATATGAGTTTTGATTCAATCTAATGAGTCAATGATGGTTCATGACCATCTGAGTTTCACTTACTTAAAAATTAAATGTACCAAAACGAAGTGTTTAAGGATAAGTGTTTATTTGTAAGCCTTTTATAAAAGTCATTTTAAATACTGGAAAATTTAGAAATTTTAAAACGCGGAAATACTTTTAATGCTTTATTACCCAAATCGTAAGTGTATGTTCGTTATTTATGTAACGTTAACCGCAATAGACCTACCTCTACGTTCTCTGAAGTACGACAGTCTCTTTTTAAGTACAGTATTTGCAACCATAAGACTGGTAACAATAGAATACAAGGAGTAATAAAGAAAATAATTTATGCAAACGCAGATCTCTCAAACTGTGGCAAATGTTACTTTAATGTAGTCATTTTTATTGTGTGTGTGTGTGCGCGCGCGCGCTCGTTCTCTCTCTCTCTCTCTCTCTCTCTCTCGCGCGCGCGCGCGCTTATACAAACCAATAAAATTAAATAACATCATAATTTTTTCCAATTTTGGCTAGCTATCGTGAAATAATTTATAAATTTCCTTCGTTTCTCATCTTTTTTCCTTTTTCCCTTCCATACTTCATCATCCTTTCACTGTGTTCTTTCTTCCTTTCTTCTCTACAGTCTTTGTTTTACTTCTTAAACTCCTCAATTCTTTTTCGAATAGTATTCTTTTCTCAAATTTTCTCTTCCAGGATTTTCATTTATCGTAACAATTATTAATAACTGAAAACTAATTCCTGGCTTGAAGTATGTATTCTTAATTCACACATTTACATGAGCTGAAATTTAGGATCAAACGTTTTAGCCAACTATTCGTTTGTAATAGTGTCTGTTTAAAATAAGAAACATTTAGTTTCCTAAGATACGTAAATAGAAAAAAAATATTCTCAATTGTTGTATTCTTAATTGTGTTAAAATGAGCTGTAGCATGGCCGGCTCTAGTCTGTAGGCATAAATAATTTCTTAATAAAATACGATACCACGTGAGTACCATTTTTTACACGCCTCACAATCGATTAAAATTAAAATTTTAAAAATTTTACTAAAATATTAGTTTTTCTATTATGTAAACATTCGTGCTGTTCCTGATTGTTTGGTCTGTCGTTAAGCCACAGGTTTGAATTCCTATAATTGAGATATACTGGAGAACACCTACTTCAGATAGAAGTAATTTTTGTAGCCTTTCGCCATACATAATACACCATAATTTTTCCTTCATAAGCTATAAGCCTAATTAATTTTTATACCAAACGAATTAATTAAAATCCGTTTATAAGTTTTTTTAGACGGGAAAATTAAATGTTTTTAATAGACTATCCTTAAAATTTTTATTTTTGATGATACCCTATAAGTCTGTCAGAATGTCTCACCCTTCGATTAACGGGAAAACGATTTTGTTGATTTATTATGATAATAAATCAACAAACGATATGTTAATATCGTTAACAAACGATAAAACCGGCGATTTAACATGAAACAGTGAACGCATCACTATATCACTAAGTTGAGTCAGATTATAGAAACAATAAATCCTAAAAGCTAAGTTTACAAGTTTTATGTAAATAAACTGTTCACACACGAAACGATTGTTTACATTCCAATATAGCGAGTGTACTGAAAAGCCATACGCGTACATAATTATCGAATGACTGTAACAATAACTACAAATAGATTGACGATTTGTAATGTAAACAGGCTATTGCACTCAACTTCGGTCGCGTGATCAATTCCTACGGTTCACTGCACTAACAGTTCGGATACGCCACAAACCCACACCACCCGTCAAAGATAGGCTCCTCTCTTGGATGTGACGACTTCCTTCCATAAATCGTTTGTGTCAATGTCTGAGTGATCCTCATGTGTTAATTATTGTTAGAACTTTTTACAACAAGGTAATAAATATTCTTTAGCTTGTGAAGTACTTAACAAATACAAAAACTGAAATGAAGTCATATGCTCTTTTAATAAAGTAAATCTTTCCTACAAAGATGCTGCTGTTTGATCTATTATGTAGAGAAAAAAATTTACTTTAAATGAAATTTTTCGATGCTATATTTTCATGTTCATGTTCGTACTCAAATTGTGTTGTCTTTTTATGTAGCCCCTGTGGTCTACTACTAAAAATACAGATTTTGCGTCAACTTTTGTTGCAATTATTGTTAATTTACGTAAAACTATATAAGGTACAATTGGCAAATTGGCAAATGATTCTCTTGACAAATAACATAAATTACTTTGTTTTGTTTTTTGTATCGGCCATCTAAGGACCAGATGCCAATTTCAATTCTTTATTCTTTTCTTTTTCTCCAATATTCTTTCATCTTTTCACTGTATCTCTTCTTCCTGTCTTCAGTCCACTTTGAACCTGCGTTTCTCTCTCTCCTACCCTGGACTCCTTCCATTTTAACACTTTTGCCCGAAAAACTTCTCTTTCAATTGCTTCTTCTGCGTGTTTATTTTTATTTTTTAACCTTTTTGGACTTCTTTAATCCAACTTGATGTTGACTTCTTCCCCCACAGGTATCTGAAGATCTGCTTTGTTAACCTATTGTCGTCCATTCTATATAAATGTCCAACAAATAATAATCTTCTTTTTCTCATTGTTTCTGTTATATTCTCTATACTTTTATATATTTCAACATTACTTCTTAATTACCAACCTTCTGAAGTTTTTCGTGGGGCTAATATTTTCCTAATAATTCGTCTTTCCAATATTTCTAGTTTGTCTAAATTATAATTTCAATGCTAGACATTCACTTGCATATAGGCATTCTGGCTTAACTACTGTACTGTAATGCCTTATTTTTGCATTTTTAGATATACACTTTTTATTGTAAATATTGTAACAAGTCCTGTTACAAATAAAAGAAAAAAAATTTATTTTAAACAAAAAAAATTTTTTCAAAAAAAAATTGTATGTTTGGTTGTTATGGTTAAAATTGAGGATTAATCCTAAATTTGTGTTTTGTTGAAAATTTCGAAATTCTGAGAATTATTTTGGTTTAATTTACACTTCTGGTAGATCTTAACAAAATCTGGAGTTAATCAGATTAACTCCTTTCAGCAATCGATTAATAATTTTCAGTGATGCTCCAGTATCTCACTTTTAGTTAATATTTCTCGTCTTCCAGGAAGTCTTGTAATTAATTAAACCCTTAAATTAAAATGTGAAATAATTTTACAATCCAAATAGTTGAAATAAATTGATTTATTAAAAATAATTAATAATAATCGATGTTAAATCGATTTAGAGCAATTGTTCGACTCCGTCACAGGGATATATCGATATGTGGTTACAGGTTAATTTTTTATATAAATCTTAAAAAGGTTCTTTCAACGATTATTTTATATAGTCGGAGAAGGGCAGGCCTAGAAAGTATAACTACAAGAAATAATCTTAATAATTAATATTTAACAAATTGTGAATAATATATAATGTTTAATACATTTGATTTTTCAAACCAAAGCTGCAGGCTATGAAATCAGTCGAGGAGGTTGTAGTGCATCACGGGACCATCATGGCGGCTAGCTGAATTGATGAGGTTATACGTATATTTGGTCGCTGGAAAATCTCACAATAAATTCACCTTTATAACTGTTTTATGGATCTCCGAAATTGTGTATACTGTCTATTATGTTGTTTCAGGTATTCTGGATGAGTGTTCAGTGTCCACTGGTGTTAATTGTTTTCTATTAGAGGTGTTCACTTTATGTCTGTTCGTGACGAAGAATTGTTAATATGTTGTAGAGTGAATTATTAATAGTAGGTAGTTTTAATGGTTTAAATCACTTGTATTGTGTGGTGTATTGTTCGTTTTCACCGTTGTCGTAGAGTATTTCATAAGTTTTAACTCGAAAAGTGTTAATTTATGTAACTCCCGTTTTTCACTGATTCTAGGTTTTAACCTTTACACTCCATTATACGGTTTTAAGAACGCGATTCAGCATCGACCGTTCCGTTTGAATGTTAACAAAGAACTAAAGAACTTCCTTCACCTTAGGAAATATCTTGCCAAGTTAATATTGGAAAAGTATTGTTAAAATAATTTTCACTTCCCATGTACATAATTCCAAAGTACATTATATATGGAATATTTTTAGTTTATTGTTCGCTTTCATGAACTATTAACCATATAATTGGTTTATTTATCTCATTCTGTTTAATTTGATATGTCATAGTCCATATTTGTTGAGATTTTTGTTAAAATTAATATATTTCTGTCTTTTTGGAAATCTAGGCCCAAAAAACCTGTTTCCGTTCTTGTACACAATTACTGCCATTTTAAGTGTTATCAATATAATTATAATAAATTTCAAATGGTCACAAATCTTTCTTTCCTTAATTCCTTATTAATTTAACATTTGAACTGTCTTTTAGTGATAATTTATTAATTTACTATTCCTCTTCTGAAATATTTAATTATTACATTTCAAAAATTTTCAATAATTTAAGATATTTTTCTATATTACTCTTTTAAATCATAGGATCCTTTACAGTAGTTGTTAATTGACCTACCTTACATAAATCTTGTTAGTTTACATGGTTCATTGGTGAATTAACTGGTTTATATTAATTTTTGTGAATTCATTATTTGGCCTAGAGTTTAGTATTTTACATATATGGTTTTTTCAAATAAATTTAATTCTACTCCTCCTCTGACTCTTAAAAGTTAACACAACATGAAATAAAATTGTTTACATAATTATTGAGATGTGTAGCATCTAATTCATGCTGTTGTTACAAAAATAATATTTAACATTAATCAGCAGTTTTTAAAGTTAGACATGTTTGCTTAAACTGTTTTGAACATACATTTAACACATTTTATAAATTAATACAGCATCCATACTTAAACATTTTAATGTGTATGTATGCTGTTATATTATAAAACATTTTACTCTAAACATATAGGTACCTTATTCTATTGGAACTCTTTTAAAATATGGAGTTCATGGCTTTGAACAATATCAGCCATTAAAACTTCTTAACTCTATTAAAACTTAATCTACTTCAGTCCTTTTTGATTATACTATTACCATTTAACATCCCCTTGTACAGTAAACATTTCCACCTGCACTTTCTTTGGTATTGGAATTCCTTTGAATGTCTAGAGATAACAAAGTGAGCTTATTTAATGAAATATTGGAAATATTTTCCATTTTAATATTTCATTATTTGTTAATTATAAAATATAAAAGTTATTTTATAGCACATTGTTTAAGTTATAGATACACTACAACTTGAAGTTTATTACATTTCAAAACACTTCCACTAGTACACTTTCACTGTTGGTTCTGACTTATATTAGAGTTTTATTATTCTCAGACCAGACCTTTAGTCATAATGGACTGTGAAGATTTGTTTATTTTTTATCATATAATAACTTTAGTTGGTGCACTTCTTATCATACTACACAATACTTTTGTTTATAAATAATTACAATTTCATTAGGTTTTGGGGTGTTATACTTTCTTTAATGGTATCATTTGGTTTGGGGTTAATGGTAGTTAATAATAGGTTTTTATTGTGGTTCTTCCATCCTATTTCTTCCTTTCTTCTCGTCTTCCTTCTTGTGCTCATTCTTGGGTAAACCAAGGTACTCAATGTTATCTTGTCCGATGGTTGGTTCGGAGTATCTTCTTTATTATCTGCTTTTAAAATTCTTCTTCCTTCTTGGGTTTGGAGTATCTTCTTTATCACCTGATACTAACTTTACACTGCTTTCTTGTTTCGGGATATCTTGTTTATCACCTGATACTAATCTTCCTCTTCTTGTTTCTTCTTGTGTTTGGGGTATTATATTTATCACCTGCTCCTAACCTCCTGGGTAATCTCCTGATTTTTTAACATGAGTTTCCTTTAATTTATTTTCTTTGACCTTTATGGTTGCATTTTTATTATTTAATTATTGTTTTTCTTTTATAGTGGTGTTTTCCTTTGAAGTGTAATTGAATTTCATTTGACATTCTTTGAGTATATGTAATTTAATTATTTTTATGATCTTATTTAATTTTTGGTGGAATATCTGTCATGCTACAATATCTTTAGTTATACCATATGCCCTTTCCATCTTATGAATCCTTTCTTATATAGCAGATTTTTCTAAACCATTCTCTTGAATTATTTCTCCTAGATACTTAAATTATCGAACCCTCTCTATTCGACCAATATCTGTTAACAGGAATTTTGGCGAATTTTAAATATTCGTGAGAAATTTGATTTTTTCTGTAGAAATTCTTAAGCCTGTTCTACTGACTATGTCCTCTAAAAAATTAACTTGTGTTACTCCAGATGTCAGATGTTCAGAAAGTATAGCAAAGTCATCTGCGAAGCCAAACAGTTTATTTCAATACGTCTGTTCCTTCTTCCCAACATGATTGGTGATATTTAGCATTCCTTTAATTTTTCATTCCAAATTCTCGCTACTTTCTCCAGAACACAGTTGAAAAGAATTGGGGATAAACCATCACCATGTCTTACACCTGTATTTATTTTGAACGGTTGAGATATTTCCCCCATGAATTTTATTTTTGACACTGTGTCTGTAAGGGTTTCCCGGATTAGAGTTGCTAATTTAGATTTAACACCAAATTCTCAGATTATTTTATCTATAGTTTCTCTAGCAACAGAATCTAAGGCCTTTTTGAAATCAACAAATGTTACTACAATCTCCTTTGAATTTAGTAGCCTGTGACGGATTATTGACTTCAGAGTGAATATTTGTTCTGTACAGGATTTGCCCTTCCTCAAGCCACCCTGATAAATTACTTTATTTACTTACAAATTATTTTTGATCTTTGATAATTTTGGCTGAAAAATGAAGTGTAAGAAAAAACGGTGGTGGTGAAGAAAGTGTTTACCAACCATGAAAGTCATGCTAATAATCTCTTGAATGATTTAAAATTAGAGGATGGACAGGGTTTCAGAAACTTCTTGCGAATGACTCCAACCGATTTCGAGCTTGTGCTTAACAGGATTGGGAAAAAATATCATATAAGAACACTAACTTCAGGCAAGCAATTTCTCCTGAAATTAGATTAGCAGTGACACTACGTTTTCTGACATCGGGAAATTCCTTTACAAGTCTGATGTACACATTCAAGATATCCAAATAAGTCATATCCGAAATCATCCCCGACGTGTGTGAAGCTATTATAAGCGAGTTGAGAGAATATGTGAAGTTAAGAAATAAAAATAATATTTTAAAGTACTTAAGAAACCTTTATTAAGCATAGTTTTGATTGTAGTAACAATACATGAATGTAGTTAATATTCTACCGTATGTAGAAGTACACAGTAAGAGGTGTACAGAAGTAAGGTAGGCTTATATAGAAGTACAAGGTAATGTTACAAAAATTACATGCAATGTGAATTAAACGTACAATTGCATGTATTATTGCAAGTTATGAAGAAAGTAGACATCATTTTGTGAATTTGGTACTGGTGTTGACCATGAAAATCTCAAATTACCAGTTCCAACATCATCCCCAGAGCTGGTACTTTCAAATCTTTGAATACTAGTAACTTGAGGGTATATCTCACTAGCAGAGCTGCAGTTGCTTGGAGTACGAGGAGGAAAATCCTTATGATGGTAGGTGCCAATTGCCAAATTAAATAATATATTGTCAATATGGTGCTGTGCAACCGTAACCGCATCTTCACTGCTACAAGCCCGTAATGTATTTGCTACATGTTCTCCATACACTGAAAAGGAATCCCGTTGTGATACTGTGTCTGTTAATCTTTTCATATACTGTAAGGCATCATTAACAACATTGTCATCTTTCAGCTTTTTCTTTGGGCGCCTAGTCATGGTTGGTGTTTGAAATATATCATCATTTTCAGGGTTATTCAAAAAGAAAGAGCACATTTTAATTTTTATTAATAACCTAACGAAATATAAAAATAGAATAACATGCCATACATCACTAGAAAGAGGAAGATGCAAAGTTTAAATTAAATTAGATTAAATGGTGCTCATGTTGAGCGCATTACATAAAACTTTAAATCTTCCCCTTTCTAGTGATCAGTGGGGAAGCATGACAAAATAATTTGGGTAGACATAAAAATACCAGTCAACAACACCCTCCTACTAAGACTGTTGACATTTTTAATGAACCAGTAAAACTATGGTAAATATAAATACCCCTACCTCTATCAGATAACAGGTAAGTGAATGTCGCATTTCATTATACGTATAATTAGGCCTAAATATAAAGAACAAATTATATTATTGTTCTCAGTCTCGTTTATGAATCTTAATTAAAAAATATTGTTAAAAAAAATAAATTTTGCTCACATTTTTTTGAATGATGACAAATCCGGATTACTGTAGGTATTACACAACCGTTCATATTTTCTTGTAAATGAGTTCGGCATCTGGAAGTTTGCAAAAATATCTATTACTCTTTCCTTGAAAGTTGGATCCTTTGTGCACATAAATGTCAATTCTTTTTCAATGGACAAAGTAGCCAATTGTGATAATCTTTTATTTTTCATGGCATTACGAAGGTACGTTTTGATCCTCTTCAGTATACTCATTGAATGCTCAGTCGATGCCGATGTAACTGGAACACTCAGTACTAATTTCAGTAACTTTAATGTTTGTTCATACACACTATCGAGTTGATTCTCCACAATATATTCTAGCAGTTTAACACACGGAAGCATTTTATCATCACTGTTGTAGGTGTTCAATAATTCATTGCGCAATGTTACCCAGTCAAAGAATTTTGGGAACAAACATTTCAGCTTGTCAAACTGGAGTTGAGGAAAATTCCTCCGAAATTCAACAAACTTTTTCTCATTTAGAAGTTCTACATGCTAAAGGCCACAAAAAAGTAAAGATCGTATGACAGTGCTTTCTTGTTCAAATGCCACAGGTGAACATAAACTGCCGCTGACGTTGATTGGCAAATCTGCTAAGGACTTTAAAAAATATAAGTGTTAACTGTTTACCGGTACTGTACAGATCCAAAAAAAAAATTGCCTGGATGTCTGCAGATTTATTTAAAAATTGGTTTTCCAGGAGTTCGTACCTAATGTCCAAAAATATCTGACAGAAAAGGGACTGCCTCTGAAAGCGATGTTATTGATTGACAATGTTCCTACACGTCCTGCAGAAAACGAGATGAGGAGTGGTGACATTTTTGTTAAATTCCTCCCTCCTAATGTGATTTCCCTAATCCAACCACTGGACTTTTCTCGCTAAATTAAACTTCTTAATTTATAGAAATGCTAATACTGTACTGTACTGTATTTAATATAATCTATGTATTATGTCTAATGCTAAATACATTTTTTTCTTCTTTATACAGTATAATATTCTGAAATAGATTTTGTTTTTCCTTAAGATTTACTTGTAAAATACAGTACAGTAGGCTATTACAGTTTGAATAAAGTCTTCAAAATAAAAAATGCAACTTTTCTGTATAGCGGTAGGTAAACATCGCTAATACCGGCATTTTCGTCATTAGTTTGGTTTATCCAGAAAGGGTCTGGTCCCATCAATTCCGGATAAACGAAAGTGTAGTGTACTACTTGTGCAGGTAAGCAAAGTTGCCTTGTGTACTATAGATGGCCTTATATTAAAGTTAGATTGTAATATACTGGTTACTGGATGTAAACATAAACAATGACCTTTAGTCTTTAAAAGTGTAGATGTAATCTTTAATTACAAAACTGAACCATTACAGATAATACTGTTGTTCCATTGTGCAAGGAAACACTTCTATAGTTACTTAGGAATTGTACATTTAATTTTTTTTATGTAATGTAACTAGAATTAAGAATTGTAGTGGGTATTAAAAGTGAACAGTTTTCACTAACATTACACACAAGAATTTTTTTCGTATAGTAGACAAGGACTGAAGTCTTTCATAATTGTGTTACTTTTCTTTAACAAAATCAGATTAATGACTGCTTCAGTCTACAAGAATTTGGATTGTAAGATATAACTGCACTAACATATTTTATAAATCAGTGATCAATGGATGAAACATGTAGATAAAATACGGTATATATGATATAAATGAGAAATATTTAAATCCAAAATAGCACACTAGATAGAACAGAAAAAGTGACAGGCTGAGAATTAATTTTTATTTATTCAAAATTTACATATCTCATGATACAAAAAATATAACCACAACCAAAAATTTAAGGATAACAGTATTACAGGTACGCAAGTAAATATAACCCATTTAAGATCCCTTTTGATCACATTGCTAAAAAAAAGTAGGCCTATATTTACAATGAAAATTTATTATTTTAAAACATTAACCACTATTTCTAAGGCACATAGGTGATGATTTCTTAAAAGTTTAATTACTACCAAAATCTGCTAACCATATTGCAAGGAATGATTAGTTAGATTTTCTGTAAACAAGCATGCTACAGAAGTAAATATATTTAATATCAAAAATCTCCAGTTACACAATGCTAATAATATACTATTTTAAATACAAAATATTGTCTCACATAATTACATAACAATACATTATTGTACAAGGAAGTCATATTTCAATTTATTTCATTAACCATAAGGTCAAAGTCAGAAAAACCCAGTTATTAAATATCCAAAATGAAGATATGCATCAGTTGATAAAAATACTTTATAACTACAAAGTGTCAAGGAATGTAGAATATGGTCTGATCAAAATTATTTTGTAAAAAGTAATTTTTTTGTATATTTTAATAAACTTTTTTTTTTTGAAAATACAGTATTCAACGATACTCTATCATGAAGTGAAAAAGTTGTACTTTCTCCATTTTCAAAGTTTTTTATTGCATAATTTTCTATTATCTGTGCTTATCTGAGTTTAGATACTGAATTACTGTGCTTCTGACATCAAGTATATTATATACAATCATATGCACTTCATAATCTTTTATCTTATGTTTTCACAAATCATCTAATCAATTATGTTCTTCCCCCCCCCCCAATTCATTTACATTTCAAAATCTGTTTCGACAATTACCTCCAGTTTGTGATAATGAGATATCATTTCCAGCTCCTTTTCGTTGGTTTTCATACTATACTGTGTTAGGTCCTGATACTAAAACGTGTTAAGTTTGTTCAAAATCTCTTTCATATCAAGCCACCCATAATAATTTCCAATAATGTATTTTGGAACTAGAACTATCAACTCCCTCAATTTAACAGATTACACAGTGGTATTGATGTTTACTAAAGCTTTGAAAAATGATGGTGCACTAACAGCGGAGGTTTTAGAATGTCTACTTAGGAATAAATGTATTTTTGATACTCTTTCTGAGGAATGGAAACTAGGTGTACTGATCACAGTCCTGAAGAAAGGCAATCTCTTGAACTGGAACAATTAGAGAGGAATAACTTTACCTTCAAGATGTAGCAAACTTTTTACCTGGATCGTCTTGAACAGAATAAGAAAACCTATTGACGATAAACTTTGGGAAGAACAAGCAGGGTCTTGAAAAGGACTATCAAATAAACATCTATGTATTATAATCGAACAAGCCACTGAATACAAATCCACTCTTTATATACTCTTCATTGATTTTGAGAAAGACTTCAGTCAATTGGGGAATATATGGACAGCAATGAGTGAATGTATGATCCCATAGAATATTCAACTGACACAGCCGATAAATGAGGCATATGAATGCCAAGTGGAACATCATGGTACACTGTCTGAGCCAATAACTAAATCAGGATTACCTTTTGTCACCAACTTTGTTCCTAATAGCGATAGACAGGATGAAGCTATGGAATGGAATCTTCAAGGATATAGAAGAAAAGAAAGATCAAAGATTACATGGCATATGATAGTCTAAAAGGAATTGGAGGCTACAGATAGCATGCGGGAGTGAACAAAGGTTCAGGCCTCTTCTTTCCACACATCAAAGTAACACTGAATGTACCAAAACTTCAAATTTCCAGTGGGCCCTCCATCTATAGCCCTATTTATGTTTCTCATTTTGGGTGTCATACCTAAACAGTTCACCCTGACATACAAAAAAAAATAAATATACCTTCCAATAAACTACATTTTAATTAAAAAATATTAGCATTTATTTACCAAATATAAACTACTTTTGATCTTAAACTTAATGCTTGCATGTTTACAGTGAATGAATGAAAACTCACTAAAACATCTCTTCAACCTTCAAACTCAAATTGCTGTCACATTAAAGAACAGACAGTGAACTGCTGTGGACACTGTAAACTCTTCCATGTTTATGAATTTTTCTGCTATCCTGGGATCTGTATATTAATTTTTCACAGTCATTTACTTATATATGAAGCTATGTTTTTATAAAAACAAAACAACTTTGTATACTCATTTCTAACACAGCAGTGATGCCATAAACACATCCATTCTGCTGTCTTAAAAACAGAAATTAACCATTATTGATCTCTAGTTTAATAATAAATTTAAATATTACAAACAGCTACTACTCTTCAAGGATAAACCACCTGTTTCTCTTTAGTCATATAAACCACCTGTTCATATTGTCATGAAAGTATATTCAAGATGTGCAAGGAGCGATAAGCATACCTACCAAGTCAATATGACACATAAACTCATACATAATTTAGGTTTTATCATTTGGAATTTCTTTCTTGTACTCATAGGCGAACTTGGGAGGGGCAAGAGGGGGCACTCCCCCCCCCCCAATGTTCCGAGGATTATACAATTTTGTTTCCAGTTGTTTATAAATCAAAACTAACAAACAGTCAAACTGGAGACAGTTTCTATGCTTGCGAGCACAGTAAGCACTAATTCTCAATGTCTGTACTGTTATCAGGTGGCTAGTTGCCATAAATTCATTATTCTTACTTCTTTCGAAGAAACTTGTAAGGGGAATGTTTGACAGATTTGAATGATATACGTCAAAATAATATTTGTTTAAAAAAAAAATGAACGCTAGAGACCTAATTAACTGGAATACAATGCTTGCCTTTTACACAAACAGAGACTTGTTTGGAACACCTTGGAAGACATCGATGGCTTTGTTCACGAATCTTAAAAGACGGTCATTTGGAACTGTTGTTTGTTAGTGATTACTGAAACAAGTGTGGTCGGTTACTCGGTCGTGTACGTAGTCCATTAAAGTACACATCGCTTGTCTCTTTCTTAATTCGTTATTGTTGTGATTGTTTTGGTTTTTTTGTGTTAATAAATGCTGGGAAATGGGAGATAAGAAATGCAAAGGAGTAACACTGCTTAATTTCTTTGAAAATTGCCTGACTGGTTGTGAAAATTTTCTTTGTGCTGCGACTGATTTGGCTTACCCTACTACTGCCGACCATTTTGTGACAGTGTGCCTGAGGGAGAGGATGCGTTTACGAAAACTGGGTATAAGAATTGGGAGAACTGAAATTGTTTATGTTTATAGGCGTACAGCATATTTGTTCTAGGTAAACATAACTGGAAGTACAACTTATGAAGAAAGGTTTGTTGGTCATTAAAAAATGAAATTGACTTGCTGTTTGTATGTTAAACCTTTGGTGGAGTTATAAATGTGTTCTTCCATGTCTCCATGAGTCTTCTGCTGAAATCCGAAGCAGCAGCCGGGAGTGATATTACACTTTCCTCCAGTGGCGACAGCATAGTTGCGTCCTTAGCCATCCTATCCGCTTTTTCATTACCGGCAATACGTAGCCGGGTATCCACTGTAAAGTTAACTCAATTTTGCTGCTTTCCAGTTTTTTGACTATGTGGAATATGTGAACTGTTCTGAAATAGTATGCTGATGGTTTATGTTGTTGCAGCAACAGTAGCGCTGCCTAAGCAAGTCAGTGCACGGGATGTCTCCATATATAGAAACATCCCTAGGAGCGTTCAAACGTTCGGCTCCAGAGGAAGGCTTGGCCACATTGTGACCCAATCATACTTATACAGATTTAACCTGACCCAGGCCGCTACCTGTCTGCTGTGTCATCTGCATGAGGAGACCTTACAGCACATATTGGTGGATTGTCAGACGGACATCCCAGGAGTGCCGAGACTGAGGGGATGGACGCAATACTGAACGACAACTCATATTGGGCAGTGGCAGAGAGGATCTACAGGAGACATCGTGTCATCGGAGAACAATCCGGAAACACATAATAATAATAAGAAGAAGAAATGAAATTGTCCCTCGTTTACTAACTAAGAATTATTACCAAACTTTCTAATTTTGTATATATTTTATTAATTTTATTATATAGATGGTCTCACTACACACTTGAATTTATGAAGCTTTACCCTGCCCCCCCCCCCCCCCAAAGTTAGGCCCCAAGTTATGCCCATGCTTGTACTGCATGCTTATTTTTTTTCTTTCTGACCAACCACAGGATTCTGTGTGAGAAAAATATGAGCTTAATGATGCACATGAATATTTATAAAAAAGTCTGGTATCCCAGCACTTAAAAAGTATCTAATAACTAGAATTTAACATCAGTTACAGGAAGAGTCTACTGCAAACCAAGCTGGATCACTTTTATTACTGGTCATTCATGAGACTGTGGTAGTACAGTCCACACTAAAAATCACCTTTAATTGAATCTATACTGCAAACACTGTCTCAGCAGTACACTGGATCCAGTTATACTGAATCACTATCTTTAATTATGTAAACACTATCACATTTCCAAAAATTACAACCACACAGAAGCATGCATAAATAAATCTATACTTCACAAATCAAAACAACATAAGTACTTACAATTTGTTTTTTTTATATACAAACAAATAACATGTAACAACCGTTCATTTAATTCCTTGAATTTAACAACTTTCACAATACGTATTTCTACATTAAATTATTGTTCTTCAATTGGTGTGATGAAATAAAATAATTATAGCTAAAAAAATCTTATTCCTAATGTTTTTATCAATAATACTGAACTGAAGAAAAAAGATTATATAAATATCAAATGTTAAATTATATACTTATTTACAATATGCATATGTTACATAAAATTTTATTCCTGGAATGCCTTCCTTCATATTTGATGAGAAAATTACAGTACAGTTTTCTATAACACATCTTGTTATATTTGTAGGGGCATATTTCTTCATGGAAATTCAATACTTTATCTCTCCCCAGTGTAATTTTACAGTCACACACATAATGCAAATTAGATAGTGTTAATTATATAAGTGAAAGTAGTACTGTTGTGTAGTGCCCACTGAAAAATTGTAGAAAACATTGTTGCTATATTTGTAATTATATCAAGCCATTATTGTTGTAACTGTAAGTTGTTAATGTAATATCAACTATTAGTGAAACTGGCAATGCAGTTAGGCAAGAATGTTTTGTGGAGTCTTAGAAACTTTGTCACCACGTAAAAATACACATACATTTGAAAACTCTAAACAATCTGCGAAGTGATAAAGATAAATCAGTCAGACAAGTGTACAGTTATACCCTGGAGCACAGGTCTCCAAACTTTTTCACATGAGGGCCGAATTGAAAAATCTTGGATGTCAGGCGGGCCAACAACATATATTTTTTTTTAAGTTTACGGAATAATCAAGTCAATGAAATAGGTATTTAAATACAAATTAAGCAGACTTATCCAAAGAAAACAAATTAATTCATTCAAAATAATGTAAACAAAAGTAATGAAAAAATAACATTCAAAGATATTTCTTGTGTATTATTTTTTGGCTTTCTTGTGCACACATGGGATATGTAGAGTTGCTTCTGACATAAAATGACTGTCCATTTTAGGTCAGTGTTTGATGCTCCTATCACTAGAATGGATTTCAAATGTTCGTCTGACAAGTTAGTCCTGTACTTTGATTTTATACTTATTTCTTGTTTAGTGACTTAGTAAAATGTTATAATATTTGAAGTATTTAAATCTGCACGCAGCTTCGGACAGGTTGCTGCAGGCCAGATAGTGACCCTACGCGGGCCGGATCCGGCCCGCGGGCCATAGTTTGGAGACCCCTGCCCTGGAGTACACAGAATTTAATTTCATGAGGTTTCAACAAGAAGTGGAAGAGACAAACACTAGCATCATCCTTCTCATAATAACATTTCTACAGACACACAATTGATTTTTTAAATCTTATTACAAATCGTGTGTACACCTATCTTACAAGGACAATAAAATGACACATTACATTTTTTTGGCTGAATGGAAAATTCCAGAGGTCTGAATCCTTCAAACTCTCTCCCACACCCAGCATTATTACAAAACAACTGTTAGAAGACAGAAGTTAAAAAACATGTGTTACATAAAAGAATACAGACTTATGAAAAACACCATATATTTTGAATAAGATTTATCAAGAAATAAAATAATATGTAATGACCACACATATCCAGATAGGATACATAAATGTCAGAAAACTTGATACCCTATCTTGGGGTAGACTAAATAATTCAATTTGTGTGTGGATTCTGGGAGGACATGAACTTAAATAAACCCATGTTAACCCATGACTAAAGTCACACAATATCAAAACGTAATAGTACAAAGTTTAAGAAACTTTTCTCAAGTAAGCCAGTATTGAGACAGTCACAGTTTAGGATTCAGAAACAAAATAAAGGATAATTCCCATACTTTAGGTTCAGGTACGCTCCAACTTTAAGACTATATAAGATAGTATATTGCCTACTGACTGCAACAGCAAATCTATTCACAAGTGTTTGTAGAAAACTTACCTCCACCTTATTTTTAAGATTTAATTATGACCGAGTTAAAAGGCGTTCTAAGAGAACATCTCTAACCGGTAATTGTCAGTCTTAGTTTTCTTTTGAGTTAAATTTGAAGAATAACTAAAAGTAGTTACCTATTTTGTTAAGTTGTAATAACTGAAGACAATTATAACGTAACTGAAAGTTATTAACCTGAGCAAATAAAAATAATTTTTAATTATACTGTAAACAACTTCTCAACAATAAATTGTCTTCAGACAAGAATGATTCATATCAAAGTTTTAAAATTACCTCTGAAACTTCAACAAACAAACAAAGGTACCAAAAATGGTAGCCTAACAGTCACTCAGCAGGTTATAACATAATATTTATCATTATAATTGATAATGCTATTAATCTATACAGTACAATAAAGACAATTATAAATATTATTATAACTGATTAAAGAGGAGGAAGCCATACTTAAAGAACATGACACACTCATATACTTTGTGTGTGCAATGTAAAAAATATATATAATGCTCTTATTTTATTATTAAATAAAATCCAAACCTTTTAAAAAGAAAGAACATCACATTTTTAATACAAGACAGGTTAGGTAAACCTTACATGGCTACATATATAAATAATATTTTGTGATGTTATTCAATTTTGTTTCTTCTGTAATTTCGTTTTTTTTTTAACACCTAATGCATGTTTCACTAAAAAATATCGGTATCAGGTGAAATATCAGTGAAACGTGTGTCAGGTGTTAAAAAGAAAAAACGAAATTACACTAATTGCAGAAGAAACAAAATTTAATAACATCACAATATTATATAATTGCTGCAAGAAACTTCGAGTTACCTATATAGAAAATTATAAATAATATTTTGAATATTGGTTATAGATTTTACAAAAATTGAAAAATATACAGAATGGGATTGCTAAATAATTCTGTATTTAATTTCATTATTAGCTAAAGATATTTTTATTAACTAGATGTCCATAGTTTAACTGGTAAATAGTTACTGTCATGTTGTTCCTTTTTAAGTGTTACAAAAAAATGTTAACATGTTTAACACGTGTTACCGAAGACACGTACTGTACTAACAAATACATATATACAGAGAGCACTAATGTCAAACATATGTGAAAGGACAGACAATAAGGAGACAGATATGCAGAGCCTGTACAGAATATACTGATATACTGCTTACCAGTAGTACTGGACATTTACATCCAAGCATTACTTAAAGTTTTAAGACTTAGAAAGTTATTATTTTTATTTAAAATAATTACAATTAACATAACCATTATTTTAAATAATGTAACAAAATATTCTGTATATTAAATATATTAATAAACATAACAGTACAAAATTAATCACAATAAAATAAACTAATGTCTATTTTTCCTAATATCTAAACATTTTTCTTGTTTTTGTATGTGTTTCACAAAACTGCTAAAACACATACAAAATAAGATTACATATAAAATGGAATTACCAATTGGGCACATGCAACAATGCAAATTTATAATATGGAGTCTATACTACAATATTTACATTCACAGGTTACTTCATAAACTACAGATAATGAACTGATGTGTCATTATTCAGTCGAATTTCAACAACAGCAAGTAATAAACACACAACACTAGCCACATTCAAAAAACACATCGATGGGTTAGTGGTAAAACAACCCAAGTCCGATGATGTTTCAAAAAAAAAGGTTTTATTTTTGTATTAATTTTTTTCTTTTTATTTTACAAAAACTACATGATCAATAAAAACTCTATTAATAATAAAAGTTAACCTTGAAAATCAGTTTAATAATTTTGTGATTTATCATTGCACTTGAAAATCTTTACTTCAGTTTTCTGTAAATTTACCTACGTGGGACTTGGGTAACTTTACCATAATACGTGAACTTTTTTTTTTCAAAATATATATGAATTGCAGTTCCTAAGTAAACAAAGATGCCACAATACTCTTGTCTTTTTATTTATAGAAAAACATTTAAGTAATCTCTATAACATTGAAAAGTCCTGTTATCAGCAATGTAGTAATTATCATTTTATATAAAAATACAGTTTGTTATATTTGTTTTTTTTTTACACAAGTTGAGTGTTATATACAATCATGTATTTTTTTCACCCATACAGCTACAATGTCAGAACACCAATGATATGTTTAAATAATGTTATCTTGTTGATAACACCTTTCAAAACCATTCTTTTACATTAAAATTAATTACTCACTTGATTTTGTCAAAATTTCAAACAGAATTGTCTTAAAATGAAATAGAATATCTGGAAATTGGGTTTTCTTTTTGTGACTGGAGTCCTATGTACTGAGTTTCTTCTAACTTTAAAACATAGGTATCTGTTTGCCCTAATATATTAATGTTCTTGAAGAATTAGGATTCTAACTTGTTCAGCTTCTCATAAAATGAATGGGTAAAATGTTATTTATATCACTATTTTGTTCTATAAAGCATATACAAGTATTAGAGTATGGTGTAAATCACTTGAAAAAAATTAACAATAGAAAACACAAACTATTATATAGAGATTTTTTGCTCACTCTGTAGTTTTTACAATATGTGACACAGACAAGAGAATTTACTTCTAAAGCCTAGTAATACACAATCATCATAAGCAAGGTTCACCAAAATCGTACTAGATATATGAAGTTGAACTGAAACTTATTTTTGATTGATCATGTTTATTCAACAGCACATTATTCAAACTTCTGTACCACAAATTAATTTCTGCCACTTTTAAGTGAATTTATGAAGAAGCTGGTTGTATTTAAATTGTTTTCAATAGTACAAATATTTTAACCATTTCTTTTATTGTATTTTATCTTGTCTTCGTGAATAGCATATGAGGGTCAGTTGAAAAGCGGAGCGACAACTTTAGCTTACCGGTAAAACCAAAATATTTCGTGTGCTGCAAGATCTGTACTTTATGTGAACTCCTGTTAATTTCCAAATTTATCTATCAATTTATTCATTGTTTAGAAGCTATTTAAAATGGACGTATCATGTGTGTTTTGAAAAACGGACAAAATCAAACATCATGGTGTGTTTCTTTGTTAAAAATTGTTTAGTGCCAATGGAAATTCAAAATGGAGATGCTGCGTCTTCAAAACCAACTGTTTGTAAGTAGACACTTGAGTTTAAACGTGGCCATACGAGCATTGAAAATGTGGTCACACTGGACGCCCAAAAAATGCAACAACTCCAGATGCGCTATGCCATCTTACACTACGCTTTTTCATACCAAGTTCTTGAGTTAAAATATGATGCACACACTCATATGAGATGCCTATGATTTCAGCAACGTCATCCACTCCTCAATCTGCAGTCTTCCAAAACCCTAGGAAATTTTTTCAATAATGCCATTTTTTGTTGCACTTTTTGGACGTCCACTGCAGAGATAGTCTTCAGTGTTTGAACGACCACGTTTAAACTCGAGTGTGCCCCACTTACCATTGTTTCTGAAGGTGCAGAATCTCCTAATACATTTACAATTTCGTTTTGATTTTCCATTGGCGCTAAAACATTTTTAACAGAGAATTCATCACAACACGATGGTTGATTTTGTGCATTTTAAAAACACGCGTGACAGAATAATTTCAAACAGCTGGTAAAAGTGAATAAATTAACAGATATATCCGAAAATTAACAGGTTTTCATGCGAAATATGTCTTGCAGCATACGAAAGATTTTAGTCTACCAATGAGCTATAGATGTCGCTCCGCAAACTTTTCAACTGACCCTTGTAATTATCAAAAAAGTAAATTTAAATATTGTTTTTAGAAAGAGATTATGGTATTATGAATTATTTAATAAGTTTGGCTCACTGGATTACAACTAACATAAAGTAAACTTTAAAACAATTTCAAGTTTTTTCAACTAACAATGCTTACAAATGATTTAAGTACAATATGTTGTTAAACAATATACAAATACAAATATAAAAGTATGCAAATAACAAAGAAACCAAATTTGTTCTAAATTAATGTGTTTGTTACTGATATCATTAAGTTTATTTCATAATGCCATGTGATAACTAGAGATACAAAAATAATCAGAGCCGTTATAACATAAAGGAAAATGCATTTTTAGTTGTAGATAAAGCATCAAATAAAATTGTTGTGGTCTATGATTCCAGCACACAAATGATAACACTAACAATAAGATCATCATATGCTTCAGAAATTTGCAGCTCCATAAAAGAAATATGTTATATAAACAACTGCCAAAACCAGTTATAGACTATGCACAGCAGGTGACCAGAACACTTGGAGGTTGCAGACAAAGATGGTATGTGATTTGTGAACCAGAGCAGCTATCCAGTTGATAATTTTCACAATTTGTTTGCTAACGTGTAATTACATTAAATGAAGACTACAGAAGTATCTACATTAACTAAAACATTGTTTATAATTATAATGCAACCACATCTTCTTCCAAACAACCAGTACATATTTCTTTCCCACTTTTTTGAACTTAAATTTTAATAAGTCAGTTACAATTAATCACAAAATTAATTATTGAAACTGTTTCAGTTTTGTGAGTCAATTATACATGTTAACCAATATAATGATGTTGAATTTATGGATTAATAAATCATGCCAAATATGATCGGTTACCAACTGGTGAATTTCATACATCATGTGATGCAAAGTACAAAAGTATGTGTTTAACAAATCATCAATGTTTATACAACTATTCCACTATCAATCTGATTTAAAAAATCATGAGATTACTTGGAGCAAATGTATAACTTTGTTTTTACAATGATAAAAACGATGCCGATGACCATTCTTGAAAAAAAAAAACTGTGACAGATAAAAACACATAATGAGTTTCTGTATAATAATAATAACAAATACAGTAATTTAAGACATACTAGTGTTGAATCATGCTTACAAAGGAATATCAGTATCAGGTAATTATCACTATATAATACAATACAATACAGTGCAATTTGCTGTTTAGGCACATATTCCACTCATGGGAGTCTGTGGCAGCACTTTTTTCTATTTTTAAGTTTTATTATATTTTCATATGCTCAAAAAAAAGAATAATAAAACAACTAAAATTACATACTAGATTAAGAAAGATTACATACAATGCCTTTATTCTCTCTCCTTTTCCCTTTTCTGTTTATTCTTTTTTCTTTTCTTCTTGCCCCTCTCCTTTTTCTTGTAAATTAGTGTGCCTATGTTGTGTGTAAGGAGGGAGAGAGAGAGAGAGAGAGAGAGAGAGAGAGAGAGAGAGAGAGAGAGAGAGAGAGAGAGAGAGAGAGAGAGAGAGAGAGAGAGAGAGAGAGAGAGAGAGAGAGAGACGGACGGACAGACAAAGAATTGTACGTAAAAGTGAAAATAAAAGAACAGTAGCAGGAACAAGTAAAAAGGTTAAAGTTTCTAAATAACATAAAACCTAATATCAATATGGTGGGGAAGCTCTTGGAACAGCACATTCCAGTGTGATTAATAGGCTTGAGAGAATTCAGAATAACTGCCTGAGGCTAGTAATTGGAGCAGTAAAAACAACACCACTAGCTGCAATGTATGTGTGTTTACAAATACCAAACCTCTAGAGACAGAATACAGGTATATGGCACAAATACTGTATGAAAAACTTATACATAGAAAGGAAGACAACAAATGAATAATTGAAGCACCAGCCGAACAAACACTGAAAACACAAAAGAGCTTCAAACATCTAGTAATGGAAGAAATGAATATAAGTGAAAAACTGGAACCACCAACAAAGCCAATTAATCCACTAGACTATGTTGAATTTGACATAAATCTTGAGTTGATACAATCTATCAATAAAACTGAAGATCTCCCTTCTATAGTCAACCAGATAGCAATTGAAACCACAAACACATTATATCCTAATGACAGATGGACCAGAATTTACACAGGATGGATCAAAGCTGAATGAAGAGACAGGAGCAGGCATATATAGTGAATTTTTCTCCTGCTATTTTGCACTAAATTCGGATGCTACAGTGTTTGAGGCCGAGTTGTTTGCAACTGATGAAGCCTTGAGACAACTGTTGATGAGACCTTGGCTGAGAAAGAATTCTGTAATTCTGGTACTCAAAATCAGCTATACAGGCCATTGCAAATAATGACTCATCCAAAAGCATCATAATACAGTCCATCAGAGATAAGTACAAGAGAGTTAAAAATAATATTTGCAATAATATCTGGGTGCCGTCACACAGAGGACGGAAGGGCAATGAAATAGCGGACAAGTTGGCTAAAAGCAGCACCTCTATAAAACAGAAACCTTCAAGACTTAGTACAATAGATAGAAGGATTAAACAACTTAAAAGCATTGCCAGACTTCCTTCCATCACAGAACCAAAGAAGACCTGAAAGACAAGCTATATGAAAATATATCTAGTCTCTACACTGAGAACAAAGAACTTCCAAGAAGATCATCGGTTGCCAATTCCCGCATGGCCACAGGACACAACTGCTTAGCAGGGCACCTCAACAGGATCAACATACTCCCTTCTGGGATGTGCACTCTTAGCGAATCCCCTGGAAACAAAATGGACAAGGACCACCTTCCGGTCTGCAAAAAACTGGATAAAGAAAGACCTAGCATTGGGAAGCTAGATCAAAATGGCATAAACCAAATTGAGCCATTGGAAACAACAAGTTTCTAAATACTAATGATGTACCACACGGTGTTAGAGACTTGGTAATTTATACATATTAACGTGCTTTTCATCACAAATAGTACGTTAATATTATGCACTAATTTATACACTGCATGTATACTAAATATGAATTCCTTTAAAGGTTTGTTTACTAATAACAGCATGCACTAATGTTAATAGTGCTCACACAGTGGCATAATGTTCTAGGTAACTGCAAGTCACAATGTTTGGTTTTAACTACACTTTAAATTAATTGCTAAAGTTTAATAATATTAAAAAAAATTATGGAAAAAATATTTCACTTGAAAAAATTAATCACTGTGAGCAACCAATTAAAATACTTAACACATATGTATATTTTAAGAAACTAAATCAGGTTATTAAAAATTTGTTACTTCAACAGAAGTACATTTACACTATTTTGTTCAGTCTGCTTTAAACTACTTTCTCTATATTTATTTGAAATGGCAGTGAAACTTTATTACAAAATTGTCCACATTCTTTTTTAATTCATACAAACTACTTTATTCATATTAATCAGTTTGTTCAATTCAGGCCATTTAAAAGTTATTTCTAATAATAACATTTTCTAATAAATATTAAGCTCCCGGTGCTTTTAATACATATAAATGTATGTAAACAAATATGATGAAATGTCAGAATGTTTGTTTACAGTAACATTTTTACAGACATCTAAATTAAACGTGTTTTACAATAACAATCACCATAAATGTATTTAAAAAATGTTTAAATTAAAAATTTGAATACAAAATATACAGTCACATGCATGTTTTGTTATTGATCACAAGTTACCTTCGTTCACCATTAATGAAAAACAAAAATTTTGATTTCAATGAAAGTATTTGGCATCAATAATTAAGTTTCTACACATTGTCAAAATATCTTGATATGGAAGTAACAGCACTTGTTCAGAAAGATTATCACAATTATAACAGTTTAAGTGGGAGTAATTTGTTTCCACATTTACAGATTACGTTTTAGTGCTCTTTCAACTACCACTTGGGATGAATTTCTTTGAATATCCACTGCTGGTACGTGTTAACAGGATCGCATGTCATCAATGACAGGTGGAGTGTCTGAGGATGTAGAGCTATACACTTCTTGTGATTTTTGTGAAACAGTGTATGCGTTTGCTGTAAAATATGAGAAAAATTTACAACATATATGAGAAAAAATGACACCATCTAAATCTAATTTATCACAATAAAATTTTTATGCAGCAAAAAAAAGTTGAAACTATTTTTCTGTCTTGTCTGAACTTTACAAAATAGCTACTGTCATTACATTGTCCCTACAGATATTATAACATTTGACATGTTTTCTCCTCCACATTCACGAATTATTATTTATGGACTTCACAACAATTTCTTCTAATTTTTTCCAAGTCCACTGCTTGATTCTTTCCCCTTCCCTCTGACCCTCTAAACATGTGTCCTTCTTCTTCCATGGCTTCATTTAACATTGTAAAATATTCCCTCCATGTCTTCCCTCATTTTTCCTTCTTTAGCAAATTACTGTTCTTAATATATTCTAACTGATTACACTTCCTTTTGTTTACTTAAATTTCAAAATTCTGGCTATCTTTTCTGCTTATTTTTTTTTTTTTACTTTGCTTGCTGATCTTATATAATTAATTGTTTGACTTCACTTTGTGCTTGGTATTCTATAAGTAATATCTTATGTTTATTTATTTTATTTATTTTTTTTACTCTGTACAACTGACTCGACTATTTTCCCATTTGTATGTTTTGGGGTACTTCTTGCTCCCTTTCTCGATATCGTTTATTATTACCTTATATACCTTTCTTATACTTCTTCTTTTCAGATATCTCCCATATACAGTTGTTTTTTTCTTTTTATGTCCCTACTTTCTTGGTCCTTCCTTACTTTCATACCTTTCCTTACTAGAAAAAGGTGTGCGTTTATGTCTTTACCTCAACATTCAAGACTTATAATGATAGATCTTAAGAATATCTTCTGCTTGGAAGCTGTTAAAAATTGATAATAACTCAATAATTATTACACGATAAATTCCCGGTTTTTCGTTAACTCACTTTAAATGACTAATTTCTATTCAACATTAAACATTTTAAAATTTATTCAGTTAATTCATTGGTTAAAATTCCATTACCATGAGCACAAATGGAGTTGGTGTTAATAATGTGCCTATGTTAAAAAATTACTACTTACCATCAGCAACCCATATTACTGACGTTGTTTGAATTGTTATAAGAGATCATGAAGACAAAATGTTAAAACTATCTTGTAGAATGGTGTTATTGTTATGTACCTTTCTGTTCTAAACAGATTTATTAATAACATTTAATATACTTTTGTTAGAGATGTATAACTATAACAAAAACTGCAAAGACAATATCCATGTCTTTACATGTGACAATGTCAGCTTTTGAGCCAGACACTTTTTGGAATATGTTCAAACGTCTCAAAATTATATAGGGTATTTTATATACACTATTACACCACTACTATCTGATAATAGTGTAACAATATTTTCAAACCAGTTTTTGAATATCTCCTACCTTCCACTGATTTCAATATACAAATTTCTACTTTCAACTTGGATACTAACAAGCGCCTATCTAAAATCCCATATTCCCTATCACTATGTAGTAGTAGGAGATGCTTGCCTTTTCATTACTCTAGTTGACAGTTTTATTCCAGTCTGTCAACCCGACAGACAAGATTGTTGAGATGTTTCTATAGTGGACTCCACTCCACGCTTTACTTGTTGAGCGTCCTTCATGAACCCTTCACATTTAATGAGATCTTTATTACTTTTCCTTAATCATTATAATGTGCATCAAATCATAACAAAATTTATAAAACCTGTTGCCATAAATTAACAGCAGCCAGAATAACGGGGATTAGTGAACATAGTGGCAGCTAGTGGTTCCAAATTTTGGTGGTTGCAATAGTTGTTGAGTTGGTTGGGGAGAGGATGGGGAGGGGGTAAAAGGGCACATTAAACAGGGCGCAGACCAACATATCTGCATCATACATAGTACTGTCATATGGAAAAAAATATAAAGTTACTGTTTTCCCCCAAAAGAGAGCTGCTAATGATAATGGAATGATTCTATCAGTATGTCTACCTATGCCAGATACCATGTTCCCATGTAGTCATGAATGACTGCTACAAGCATCACTAACTTTGCAGTAATCAAATACTAAATATGCAGAGAAAAGAAAAAGATAAACAGAATTATGCTTTTTATACCTATAAAATAATACACCGATTTGAAAGCGATCCTTGTGTTTACGAGAAATAAAAAATAAGAACAGCAAATTTATAATACAGGCTAGTTATTTTTAAATGACTCATTTGAGCTATAAGAACAGATTTTCCCTGTATATAAACTGCAAGGCACATAAATTCAACTACATAAAATATTACTTGAAAACTCTACTCTAAAAGAGAAGTGAGTGGAATACTGCCTGCTTTCATTTACGAACAACAATAAAAATAAATCAGTATAAAATATTTAAAATTTCACAAAACTTTAATTTTTATTTTTGATTGACACGTAATTATCACAATCATAGTTATACAAAATTATAACTATAATTTTATAACCTCAAAAACAATGAGTACACGTTTACTTTGAACCAACGTAAACACTAAACCTGATACAATTTACAAATCAAGAAGGCTGTCCACACTTCATGACAAAATTAAAGATGTTAGTGGAACGTTGCGGAAACTTTGCAACCGCCTAGCTAACATAGGGAACATACGGCAACTGTGAAGAGTTGCACGTCCTCCCATATGCTTGTGTAGTAAGCTGTGCCATTTACTCTTCAAGTTGCAAGCGGGCTACAACCACCAGCCTGCGCGCCACATTTGAATTGTATGTGAACATTGCCGCATAGAATCTAATACGTTTTCCGTTGAAATTTATTACACTTTTAACTGCTTAATGATTTCGTATATTATTTTATAGTTTAGTTATTCTATATTGGTGGTTGTGCAACGCTGCAACCATAACACCAGCCGCCACTGCTGCATTGAACGTTTTATTGCTGTGTGTGTGTGTGTGTGTGTGTGTGTGTGCGTGTGCGCGCGTGCATGCGTGTGCTCCAGGCAATTTACCTAGATCCTATAAGTGATAGCTCATCACTTAATATACTATTCAATCTTGTTTGATATTTTTGTTTTACTCATTGCAAAAAAAGGCATACTTACATTGTAACTTGATCCGAAAAGTAGGAGGGGAGAAATTGATCTGTTTCAGAAACCAGTAAAATGGCAACATACAAAATGTTTCTGACATTAGAGACTGCAATTTGTCTTAACTGGATTAACATACAGTTCTATACAGTTAATGCAGACAAATGTGTTTAGTTAACTTTGAATTTGCGATTGCCAAATATAATTTTATTATAAAACTTGTAATATAATTTACTGTTAAATGATGTCCTACACACCATGATACTTGAAGAAAATAATTTATACATATTAACTCGCTTAATTAATTCTTTTTACAAAGTATATATAGTTATATACTAATTCATACACTGCATTTTATCGATGTGAATTCAATGTACTGGTAACAATCTACATACTGCTTAAAAGACTGTTTACTAATTACAAATGTGTTAATGTTAACAATGTTCAAACAGAGGTATTAGTTACTATGTAATCACAAGCCATATTGTACCTAGTTTTATCTACATTTCAAATACAGTATTAAAAATGTTATGTAACAAATATTTCATTTGAAAAAAATAAACACTCTGACCATCCAATTACAACATTTTATATAGTTAGATCTCATAAGCTAAAACAGACTACTAAAACTGATCAATTTTAAAGTTACTAAAAATTGTCACTTCCAACAGAAGTATATTAATTTACACTTTTTTCAGCCACTTTAAACTACTATCTCTACATTTATTTTAAGTGACAGTGAAATTTATTAGAAAAATATTTCACTTTTTTGATCTCTTATAAATTGCAAAATTCATACAAAACAGTTTTTACACACATCATGAAACTTAGAAGTTAAAATTATATTTTACAATAAACATTAATCTCTGGATAAGTTTTAATAAACAAATATAATTTTGTAAACAAATGTTATGAAGTAGTTATCAGTATGTTTACAGTAACATCATAACAAATGTCTAAAATGAAGTAATATATTAAAATTACGGTCAACATAATTGTACTCAGAAAGTGTTTAAATTAATAACCTAGGTATTAAAAAACCATTGTCATGCATGTATTGTTATTCATTATTAATCCACTCTTCACACATTATTACTGGAAAACAAAAATTTTCATTTCAAAATGGTATTTTAAATTGACGATTAAGACTGTTCACTTTGTCAAGACATCTTGATATGGAAGTAACAGTACTTACATAAAAATTATTATCACAATTATAACAAAGTAATGGAAGTAATTTGTTTCCACGTTTTCACATTAACATTTAATAATACTCATATGTGTCCAACCCGGGATCAAACTCACTGAATACCCACTGCTGGAAAGTGTTGACAGGATCGCATGTCTTTAACGACAAGACACTAGTCTGAGGATGTACAGCTAAACACTTCTTGTATTTTTTGTGGAACAGTGTATGTGTTTGCTGTAAAATACGAGAAAAATTTACAAAAATTAATGATAGCTTATCATCTATCATCTAATTATAATTTTTCATGTAAACATTTTATCTCCTAAAAACAAAACTGTACTAAAAAATTATATTTGGCAACTGCAATTTCCAAGCAATCAAACACTTTTAAAACAGTACACACAATACACTGAACACAAGTGAATGTTAGTTCTCTCAAGACAAGCTGCATTCTATACCCCAGAAGCATTTTCTTTCTTATCACACTGCTGACTTCTGTAGCAACTTCTCCCATTTCTCAGGTCCAATGTAAGCAGTAATTTTACTTAAGTACACTTTTTTATGCAACATAAAAAATAAGAATTATAAACATCAAGATTCAGCAGAATATTATGTGTTGGATGTTAATGATAGACAAATTGCTAAGAGGTCCTGTGTAGGAATAGGAAGAGACAGGACTCTCACATCGGTAACTGCAAATAAATTTAAATACTTTCATTTGCCATAAAAACTTAAGAGAGAAAGAGTACCAAGTAATGAAAGGTAAATAAAACGCACACAGGCCAATCACTCCTCACTCACTTGAATCACACACAATACTAAAATACTATATATCAACTTTAAATTATTAACTTCTAAATATTTTAAATAATTTCTAAAGATCACTTCAATGTCACTATTCAATAACACATACTAGGGACCCTGAAAAGAGATAAATTCATAGGATAATGGTATAATAATCTTAGCCATAATGGATTAAACATCATTAATCTTTTACTGCAGCAGTAAAAAAAGGGTCCCATCTAAATTAATGTTAAAATTATCAATATAATAGTAACAGATATAGCCAACTGCCATTTATTATTCATAGTTTCCTTCTTATGGATTTAATGTGTTTGTGTTTTACATTGTCCTATACAAGCTGATGTTTTCTGCTCCTATCAAAGTATATATTACAGAATATTTACATTCTGTATTTTTTCTGGTAATATCGTATTGGCCTGAATATAAGACGGTGATTTTCCCCCTAAAATGCCCTTCCAAAAACCCTAACTGTCTTATACGCGCAATCTAACATGTAAAAATTTTGTGTTTGTATCTGCAAAAGTCTACTGTATTTTGTATTATTCACCAGTTGCACAGGCTTGCTTCATGTGTAGTGGAGAGTCAACACATGAATGTTATGAGCTCAAAGTCAAGACAAAGCAAATTTTTCCAAACAAACTTTCACCACTGCGTTCACGTATAGTGTTGTGTCACAGATATTAAAACAGTTATTAACAGCAGTGCACTCTAACTTGCAGTTAATATTAACTGCAAGTAGAGTGCACTCTAGTTTAAGTCAACGAAGCAATATTCATGTGTGTGGGAGTATTTTCTATCAATATGTGTGTTTTTTGGAGTATTCATTGTTTTATTATTACGTGTGCCTTTGTTCTATTAATGTATGTGTTCATTTGAATGTTCATTGCTCTATTCATATGAGCACGCATTAATTATAGTATTCAAGTACCATACTGTGGTCTGCAATCACTGATGTTAAAATAGTAGTAGCTGATCCACAAGTAAAGTATAGTGTTGAAAGAGGGCATCCTACATGTGTCATATAAACACGGGAGAGAGCAGAAGCTATGATATGAATTTCAAATTAAGAATAATATGCGAGACGAACAAAAAAAATAATAAACAGGATGTTAAAAGGTTTGATGTTTCCGACTGTAATGTATGACATTGACAAAAAAAAGTTTCGATCCCATCCTTACAGTACGGTTTATCGAAGTCTTCAAAATACGCAATGTTTCAATATCTTCATCATTTCACGTAAATCTCTTTCCAGCAAGCCACTTCTTCAAATTTGGAAACAGATAATAGTCCGGGGGGGGGGAGAATTTCATAGCGTAATTCAAACAATTTTGCTGTCACAATCGCAAAAGAGTGAAAATGTGGTCATTTTTTCTTTATTACCTCATTTAGACAATCCAGCAGAGATGCATAATATTGCCCAGTTATCGTTTTACCCTTCTCCATAAAGTAAATTAAGATTATGCCATCAACATCCCAAAAGACAATGGCCATCACCTTACCTGCTGATGGAATGGTTTTCGCTTTTTTTAGCACTTTCTCCTACTGTAACCCATTGTTCCTTGGTTTCAGGTTGATATATCCAAGTTTCATCAACTGTTATGAAACGCCACAAAACTTCTTCTCAATTGTGTTGAAACAGCTCCAAACTGTGTTTATAAATGTTTATTCATTCACGCTTTTGACCAATTGTGAGCAAATGTGGCACCCATCTTATGGATAAGTTTCGCATATGTAAATGTTCGTATAAAATATTATGCACCCATTCACTTGAGATGCCTACTGTATTAGCAATTTCATCCACTTTCAATTTTCTGTCCTCCATCACCGTATCATGGATTTTTTTCAATATCTTCTGCAGGTGTAACCTCAACAGGTATCTGGAATGTTCAGTGTCACTTGTGCCCATGTGATCACTACAAAAATAACCAAACCATTTGTGAACTGTTATAGTCAATAGAGCTGACTCACCATAATATTTTATGCAGCTTGGATTTAGTTTCCTGTGCGGTTTTGCCTTTCAAAAAGTAATGTTTCATCACCACACAAAATTCTCATTCATCAATTTTTTGCAAATCAGAATACTTCATCAATTCAAACAATTAGCAACAATAGAGTTATGAATGTATGTTACTGAAACATGGTGTATGCTCCTAGCAGAGATGTGGGAAAGTAAAAATGATGTCATTTATATACTACAAGTGCCATCTCCTGACTTTGCATGGACTTATCAAACACCTTTTGTATTGAAAAAGACAACAGAAAATTTTTTAAAAGTTTGATGCTGAAATAGTGCACAGTATTTTGATACCACTCTAAAAACATGCATCAAATTCTGATAAAACTTTTAAAAAATTGTATTGTTTTTAATGAGTTAAAATATTAAAAAACATTAATTTGTGATACCAGTTGTGCTTCAAAAACAACTAGTCTGAGTTTTTGTTTACTTCAACTACAGAAGAGAGTTTTGTGTCATTTCTTTGCTACATACGATGGCGGTATGCCAGAGTTAGGAAAGAAAACGTAATTTTTTTATTTACATCTCACCATAGTCTCCTTTTAGCTCGATACACTTAGTCCAGCGATATTCCAACTTTTGTAAGCCTTCCAAAAAATATGGTTTGTCGAAGTCTACAAAATAGGCCTCTGTTTCGGTGATGTCCTCTTTGTTTGATGTGAACTGCTTTCCACCAAGCCAGTTTTTCATGTTTGGAAACAAAAAGAAGTCGCAGGGTGCCAAATCTGGAGAATACCGTGGGTGAGACAACAATTCATAGCGTAATTCAACCAGTTTTGCTGTGGGGATTGCGGACGTGGAGGTGGTGCGTTGTCATGGTGGAAGAGCACTTTTTTCTTCGCTAATTGGGTCTGTTTTCTCTTCAGTTCAGTGTCGAATCGGCTCAATAAATCAGCATAGTACTGTCGTGTGATTGTCCTTCCCTTCTCCAAATAATCAATGAAGATTATACCTTACGAATCCCAAAAAATGACGGCCATGACCTTTCCGGCTGATGGAATTTTTTTCTATCCAAAAAAAAATCGAATCACTGGTCGACATTGCTCTTTTTCCATGGCTGCAAAAATACACAAACGTGCCCACTTTCAACAGCTTTAAAACAAAACTACTCAATGAATCTGCTTACAATTTTACAATGTGTTGTTTGCATTGTTGTATTAACAGATAGCAATGCAGATTTGAGTCACTGGTGCCCTCAGTCGTCAAACACAGGTACTTATCATACCGCCCTCGTATAGCAACAGTATATTATTCTGTCTTTAAAATTATTTGTTACAGTAAATGCAATAGAAAGCCTAAGTCATACAACAAGAACACCTTATAATCTCTTACAACCATTCAGAAGCAACATCTACAAGCATTACAATAACACAGACACAAAAAATAACAATGCCACTTATATTCATGGTGAATTATATCTGTGAAATGTGGAAATTTTATGTTTAAATCTGAAAAATAGACATTCGCCATCACACACTGATTTAATTTCTTTAAAAAATTGCAACATTTCAGCTAGAATAGTAATCACGGGCTATTTTCAGAACAATATGGCTAAAACAAACAATACAAATTATATAAACACTGATCTACCATTTTAGGGGTTGAGAGTCACACATGAATAAATTGTATAAACGACCACATACTACACATAAATATGAGGAACAATTTATCCAGCTGTCACGTGGAAGAGTTTTAACACTGAGCTGCTCAGGTTTTTTTCCTTTGTATTCTGCACTGTGTGTGGGTGTGTCTTTGCTGGTTTCTGATGATAATATGTCACTCAATCACTTGACAAGTGTATTATGGAAGTGCTTTGCTTACTTACATATAAGAAGCACTTGTAACCATTGTTCAAACACAACTCTATCACTATAATTATTATGTAACTCTGTACATCAGTGATTATACAAATTATACTCTTTGTTTCAGAATTACTAACATGAACACACTACTAACATCTAATGTTGCTTATGTATTGCGTTTTAGAAAAATTAAATTAATTATGGCTACCATCCATTATTCAAATTAAACACAAAATCTCCCAACACCCTTACGATTTCATGAATGGAAAAGACTAAATTCTGCTTAAGAATGCAGATAAGTCTTAATAAAGCTGAAAATGAATTTTGAATACTGAGTTCAAGCAAAAATAAAGGTCCATCATAAAACTTAACAAGTAAACCAACAACAAAGAGGTAATTCCTGAACACTGATCTGCAAGGTACTCTTATGCATAAATGATTCGTTAGGAAGGGAATTAATAATTGTACATGAAACACAGCATTAATCACATAAAAATTGTCTGGTTATTATTATAAATTTTTAACAGTTTCCTAGTACCACGTATTTACAATACTTATAACTATAAAGAATGTGAAGTTATACAGAAGTAATTTTGGATCTTTGTGTACAATTTGCCCGCTACCATTGGTGAAGCATCGGAAAGACAAGCTAGACAGTGTCTACCCAAATAATGTATTTATAAAGTATATAATTTTTATTATGAATTAAGATGGGTAACTTATTCAGGAAGAGTATAAAACTAATTTAAGAAGTTACATATTATACGACATCACAAAAGAGTAATGCCACAGACCTTTGCTGTACAATGCAATTGTACAGGGAATAGCTGGGCAGACATTATTGGAAATATCCTTTTAATATGGCTGGAGGTGAGGTGCGATTCAGAGGACAAGTAAGGGAGGATATAACGGCTGTATACTATCTTTTATAACTTCTGTATACTATCGCCCTTTAAACTTCGGGAGCCGGGTTAATTGACGTCGGTCAATTAAACAGGCTGCCATAATATTCACTAAATGTTATATATTTAATTAAAATACAACGTGACAAAACACTTAATTGGAACCTGTGAATTAAGGAATATTAGGTTCGTGTTGCCAAATTTATTCACGCATATTTACGTCCATGACATCTCTTTATTTACATACCTGGTAATTAGCATAAATGAAAATGAGTTACTGTCTTATTATTAAAAAACAAATAGGCTTGTGATTTGTATTGTTAAAACATACATATATATACTTAACCTACTTTTCGTTTACTCTATTTCGTTCAACTGATTAGTTAACTATATAAAAAAATAATAACTGCATAATGTATTCATTAATCAACTTGGTTAATTATTTATAAAACTTAGGTAATTCATACCCTCGGATCCGAGATATATCCTTTCTTTATATTAAAGTTAAACAATTTACTTTTGCTGCCATTTGAAGAATGGGCTTATTCATATTAGCATGTTATAGTCATTAAAGCTAAATACATCATATTGTTTATTACACAGTTACAATGGTAATTTAATTCGGCCAGTCTTTTTGTATAATTATATTAATTTTATTTTGGTGTCAATTGTCTTTCATATTTTTATTAAGTAATTTCTGAACTACAGAAGTTTGACTTCTGTGTCACCTGTATGTAGCATCCTCGGCGAATCGGGGTTGTCTGTAGTAAACGGTGGCTATGCGGCTTCTAGTATATCCTGGAGGTCTGAAGAAAGGTGTAATAATGGAAGGTATGGTTCTCTCTCTTTTTGCAAGGTTGATCAGATTCTGGTGCTGGCGGTGGTGAGAAACTTTCACTTGAACTCACTTACTTCGGTTTTCCCGCACTTTTACCTTATAGTTAAACTGTTACATATACTGTGAACTCTATCAAGTTGACGTGATATTAAATCAACTGTAGAGATGTCATAAACACAAACTTAAAACGCATCAAAGATGTTAAACATATTGAAATTACTGATAATTATTGCTATCAGCTTTACTAAGCATTATCTTAAAGAAACTAAGAGAGTGAACGACATATTCTTTCATTCTCTATAATTTGTAGTTACTGACTACATTTTCAACTGTGTTGTTCTCGCTGCGGAGTCTGATTTACAACTAATTTGGGGCGCGCACCGCTGGCTTAGCGAAGTGCGTGTCCGCGCGTGTTGTTATTTACCGGCGCAATAAATAGTTCTTAATTTATTAATTATTATTTTTACTTATTTTAAATTGCTGGTTTATTACGTCTCTCTATAATTTATTACTCGCTGAAGAAACAGGAGGTGGTTTACATATTTATTTGTTTAACATTATTTAGTTTTCTATTTATTTCATAGGGATAGAAATTATGTAGTTTCATTTAGGATTATATTATTTTTACCTCTTTTTTTATTTTGTGCTATTTAACCCTATTAAATCGTCACATTCTCCTCCACTTAAAGAAGACACTGGGTCGGTGACCGATGTATATTCAACGGGGAAATAGCTAAGAATTACAATGGGAATTTGGTACGAGCTTCCGTGTGAAACCCCTTTCTCTCTTTTTCGTGATTCACTCATGTGATAATCAAATCATTATCAATTCAATTTTTTTTTTTTTTTTTTTTATCTAAAAGATACGATACTATACTATCTCTAAAATTTATCTTAATACTACTACTTAATACTACTACCAGTTTTTTGTTTAGCTTTTCCTAACTCGTTTAGTGGAGTTATTCTACAAAGAGTATGTTTTTCATACTTACTGCGTTTCCTTTCCTTTTTTAATTGTTCGTCGACAATTTTATTTTAGTACTATATTTTTCTGTGGTAACGTTACCTTTATTTGCCAGTTGACTTTACATATCGCTTTTATTTGTTTTTGGTGAATAGGATCTAAGGTTGATCAGGCCTCATTCTTATTCATACCTTACGATTTTGTAATTAAGTATAGTTTACAGTGACTTAATTACAATATAGGAAATATATTTCGTAGTACATTTATTGTTTTTTTTTTACTTCATTTCTTTCTTTGCTCACTAGCAGAACAATTTCCGTGATAATATTTTATCTGGGAAACATGACTTCTTCGTACATAATTATCCGTAGTGGGGTCATACAGTGCTACGGTTACAGGCATTAAATATTTGTGAATCCTGTAAGGGCCACACCATCGGTAAGTAGCTTGGAGGTGGTCTTATCAACTGCACTACTCGTCGGATGAGTTTGGTACATCACTAAGTCTCCGACTTGATACTTAATTTCTTTATTTAGAATTAATATTAGGTAATTACCTGTATTAACTTCCGTCTTGTGACTTCTTTAGTTTTTTCCTTAAAACAACGCTTTTCGAGAATAAATTCTCATCATCAGGTTTTTAAAAATTATAAAAACATCAAATTCACCCAAAAGGGGTCGTCAACTATTTAAAATACACAAACACAAAAACACCACACATAATTAAACACCGACACAGTCACGGCACAGTCCGATGCGCATCGTCTCGCCGCCAACGACCAACTGTTGCACTTTGTCTTATATGACCGTTATCATTGCCCGCTGACCCATCGATATCGATGGCCGTGTTGTACAGCAGATTCGATCGGAACGAAACTTTGTCATTAAGTAGCTGGTCCGTTTGTAACTTAGAAGCCCTGTATATCTCATATTCCTCCACAGCGTTCATGTATGCACCCTTTTTACAATTATGAAGCAGTTTAAAGTTTGTGTGGAAGTCTGAGTACTTATGATTATACAGCATTAAATGCTGAGCGTAACTGGATCTAGTTTTCGAGATATCACTTTTGGGCAGGTGTTCTTTAAAACGTTCGGCTGACGGCCTGCCCGTTTGTCCTATATAGAATTTGTCACAGTCATCGCATTCAAGCTTGTACACTCCAGTTTTCTCTTCAGCCGGGATATGAGTTCTTTGTCCCAAACGTTTTTTGATGTTATTTGTGGTTTTAAAGACCACTGCTATTTTACGTTTTTTCAGCTCATTCTTTACAATGACTGGTAGTACATTTGTGTACTCAGTTACTATAAATTTAGTATCTTCTTTAGATGGGCCGGTTAATCTGCTTTTACTATTGATTTTTACCGAGTGTTTTCTTATAAGCTTGTCTATGATTCCACTGTTATACCCATTAGCGATAGCTATACTTTTGATTATATTAGTCTCTTCCACTCTGTCTTTTTGCTCAAGGGAAATAGCAAGCATTCTATGAACGAACGCGTTGACGGCTGCCATTTTTTGGGAATATGGATGGTACGAATCAGCATGAATAGTAATATTCGTGGTGGTGGGCTTTCTATAAATTTTGAATCTAAAACGGTCATTATATTTGCTGATAGTGAGATCAAGAAAGTTCAGGCAGCTATTATTCTCCATTTCTAGGGTAGTAATTTCTTTACTATCATGCTCATGATATTTTAGCGATTTTCTTAAGTTTACTCTCAGATTTGCGCGAGCTTCGTTCCATATTTTTTATTTTATTTTTAACACTGATTTCGCGGGGTAGCAATTCATGTATTTTCCACTTTGTGGATAATGGGTGATTTGGTTTATATTTGTACAACAAATCAAAGGGTGTAGATTTATGTCCTTCGTGATATGCTGAGTTGAAAGCAAATTGGATCCAGGATAGGTTCTGGTCCCATGATGTCTGGTCGTTTGCATGATAGGCTATTAAAGCGGATTTTAAGTTTCACAAATACCTTTCAGCGATATTACCTTGTGGACGGTACTCTGTAACAGTTATATGGTCTATGCCTAATCTGAAACACATGTCCTTGAATTCTTTGGACTTAAACTGGGGTCCGTTATCTGACACTAGGTGTACTGGTGTACCAAAGTCTTTAAATAATCTCTCTTGTAAAATTTTCACTGTGGTTGATGCTAATGCTCGTCGCATGGGATACATTCAGCCGAATTTGGTAAATGAATCTACGCAAATGAGTAGCATGGTGTTACCGGATTTTGAACGTGGATAAGGCTCAGAAAAGTCTATGTAAATTTTTGAAAAGGGTGTCGTGGGAGTCTCTGAGATTAATTTACCAATGTGGCTGTTTCTCGCGGGTTTGCTGAGTGCACACAAGTTTACATTCTTTTACGAACTTAGCTATCTCGCTGTTCATATTTCCCCAATGATATTCTTTTCTAATATGATGTATGGTTTTAATAATACCCATATGAGCTCCAAAGGTGGATGCGTGGTAGTATTGCATAAGCATTGGTTTAATAATGTCCGGGGCAATTATTCTCAAGGATTTTCCATTTGCTAGTTTATAACATAATACTCTCTTACTCAATATATATTTATCTGAAGTATTTCCTTTATTGATCTGTTCTATTATTTTACTTAAGGAAGGATCTTGTTGTTGATACTGGGCTATGTCAGTAAATGCCAGTGGGAATTCAGTTATTAGGGTATTTATTATTGATGTTTCACCTCTTTCATTATGTTCGGATTCCTTACTCGGCTGCTGGAACATACGGGATAGTGTATCGGCTACTACATTTTGGGTGCCATGAATGTGTTGTACTTTAAACTTGTAACAATTTAATCTCAATACCCATCTTCCGATACGACCTAACTGTTTAGGGTGATTTAATAACCATGATAAAGCTTGATTATCCGTTTCTAACAGAAATTCTTCATGTTCTAAAAATGGCTTGAATTTATCGAATGCGAATACTACGGCTAAACATTCTAATTCGTATGCGGAGAATTTCTTTTCCTGATCAGTTAGGGTTCGCGAGGCATAACTGATCGGTAATCTAGAATTATCTACTTCCTGATATATGACTGCTCCTAGGGCTACACTTGAACTATCTGTCTGTACGATAAATGGTTTCGTGAAATCGGCCAGTTGTAATACTGGAGGTTGTATTATCCTTTCTTTAAAGTTGTCGAATGCTGTTTGATGTTGAGGGGTCCATTCAAATTTTACTCCTTTTTTTCTTAACGCATTTAAGGGTGCTGCTATATCAGCTAGGTGTGGAATATACTTGTGGAAGTAATTTATCATTCGCAAAAATCGGGCTATTCCTTTCGTATCACGTGGTGGTAAAAATTCTCTGATTGCACGGGTGCGTTCTGGGTCTATGCTTACTTTTCCGTTGGCAGATACTATGTGACCTAAAAATGAGAACTGGTTAACAGCAAAATTTACTTTACTTGGGTTTACGGTTAATCCGGCTTTCTTTAGTCGTGATAAGATTTCGCGTAAATGATGAAGATGTTGTTCCATGGATTCACTGTAAATTACTATGTCATCTAGGTAGTGGTATACAAATTTAAATTTTACATCGTGGAATATTTTTTCTAACAATCGACTACAACCAGAACTTCCTTGGGAGATTCCAAAGGGTACTCTTGTAAATTGGTACAGGTTAAACGGGACTGCGAAGGCGGTTAGATGTTTGGATTCTTCCGATAATGGTATTTGGTGGAATGGTTGATTGAGATCCATTTGGTGAAAACTTTAGCTTTTGTAAAATAGTGGAAGGCGCTGTGGATGTCGGGGAGCGGTACGGACTCGAATTCTATCTTTTTATTTAATTGCCTATAGTCAACGACTAATCTATGTTTGTCAATGCCTTTGGGTACTAAGAATGTGGGTGATGAATACGGTGAAGTGGAAGGTTCTATAACTTCTTGTTCTAACAATTTATTGATTTGATTTCTCATGATTTCCATTTTTGGAGGAGATAACTTATACGGATGCAGTCGGATTACTTTATTACCGTTCAGGTTGATCTTGTACTCTATTAGATACGTTAAACCTAACTTTGGGGTTAGAACGGTGGAAAATTCTTTTATCAGATTTTGTATTTTTTGTTTATCTCTATTCTCTAAATGATCTAGTGCAGGTTTGTGGTGTACTACGTGCGTTGCGGATGTTTCTGTACCTTTACTGTTATTTACTTCGAAGTCAAAATTATATTTTTGGGTACGGTCGAATCTAAAATAATACTTCTTATCGTACATGTCAAGAATTATACCTGTTTTACTGATGAAGTCCGCTCCTAATATTAAGTTTGGTCCTAATTCTTCAGATACTAATACTGGAAAATGCCATGTTAAATTTTTAATTTTTAGTTTGATAGTAACGCTGAGTTTTATTGTTAATTTTTTGTTATTAGCGGTAGCGCATTTCATATTCACCGGTTGACTACATTTAACAAGGTGGTGTTTGGCTAATGTTTCGGCTAACTGTTGGCTAATTAAGCCCCCTGTTGATCCGGAATCAAATAATCCTAGTGTTTTCGTAATGCCAAGGTCTACTTGTATATATGGTAATTGACACACACTGGATTTGCATGTAGTAATTGAGTTGCATCTATTCACAAATCTTTCTACGTAGGGGTCTAATTTTTTTTATTATTTTTTTTTTTTTGGTTTTGTACTTCTCGGTTTTACCTACTCTTACGACGCGGTGGGAGACACAGGATTTCGGCACTCCCTGCCTTACATGTTTTTTGAATGAGAGGATTTTTGGTAGTGCTGTTTCTGTTTACAGTACCTACTAATGTGACCTTGTTTACCGCAATTATAGCATCTTTTTTTTCTACTCACTGTGTCGCTCATATTCTGTTGGGATTTCAGTTGATAATTTTGTGCAGGTTGGTAGTGTGAAGGTTTCGGAGTTCTAAAGTGTCGACTATCATGGTGTATTCTCGGTTCTGATACCAGGGGTGGTGTTTCGTTTCTGCGTTGTGTCTGAGGAATTAAAGCACATCTGTTTTGGTCCAAATACCATACGTTTGATGAGTGGATACAGCATTGTTCTAATTCTGCAAAAGTGTTGGGTCTATTGATCAGTACTAATCGCGATCTCTCTTCTGGGGATAATCCTACTAGAATCGTTTCTACTAACTGTGGTTCGCTCAAATTTACCTTTAGTAATAATGAAGATTCTCTTATTTCTGAAATATAGTGCGCGAGTCTCTCGTGCGCTCCTTGTACTCTAAGTAATGTGTTCCATTTCAATTCTTCATAAATTCCCGTTGGAATAAAATGTCTTATTAAGGCAGAATGTAGTTGGTCTACGGAATGCTGAAAATTCAATGACTCCTGTACACGGTCTTTTAATGGTGGTTTACATTTAGTCATAATGACTTGCAATATTTGGCTATCGCTCAGTTGCTGTAAGTCTTTTATTTGTAAAAGGTGTTTTATGAACGCTAACAGTTTGGTAATACTTAATCCATCGGTATATTGGATTTCTGATAAAATCTTTTCTATGGGATGAGTTATCTTTCCGTATAGGTTAGCACTAAAGTTCACGTGAGATTGTATTCTCGGGTCTCTCGACACTGAATTAGTTATCGCAGAGGGTGGTAACACACGATTACTCATTAAATCATTATTATATGTGAGACTACGCTGGGCATTTGGAGGTGAGGATTCCGCTGTTGGTGTGGTATTCACATTTCTATTAAGCGTCTGATCTGCATACGGTTCTACACTTGATACTTATGGAAATTCGAAAGTCACGGTAGTGGGTCTCTGTTCTATGGTGAGTGATTGAGATGGTGAGATATTTAATCTAGAAAGAGATTCTTCTATTTCCTCCATTTTAAATGAGTCTGATTTACGACGTAGGTTTCTTATTATCGTTGGTAATTGCTGCAATGCTTCGTCGGCAAATTTTTGCACGTCACGGGGTGTTACAGTAGCTCCGGGCCAGTTTAGTAAATTATTTATGGTATGGGTTAAATGCTCTATCCGTTGTGTGGCACGCAAAATTATGACGGGTGATTTTTCATCGTGGAGGGTTTGCGATATTGACGTCAATTCCCTATATTTTGCATAATACGTTTCTACTTTGCTTTCAAGTTCTATTTCGTTTAATCGATCTAACTGGGTAGGTATATTTTGCTTGTTTTCGCGTAACTTTTGCGTAATTCTGCAACCGTTACGTTTGCATAAGGTAAACCACGTAAAAGTGCTTCATAGCATAATTCGTCTTTTAATAACAAATCCGGGTTAAATTGAGACATTGTCTTAATATGCTAATTGTAGTAATAATGTAATTTATGTGTGGACACATACATAAATTACATTATTCTATAGTACTCTTGACTATATTTTATAATATGATTACAATTATTATCCAAGTTTACCTGTTAGTAAAATTTACCAGAAACTTTTGTTTGTAACCTTTGTCAACTATCTGATTTAAGTCGTAATGTTTTACAGTATTGTGTAAATTGTATGTTTCTAAATTATGATTGTTCGTTAACACCAGTAGGGAGTGAAACATGGTAAAAATAACTTTTAATAATTACGTAGTGAACATCCCCTAATCTGTTTTAGTTATAGGTAATATATTACTTTGCTATATGTTGACTGTTGTAGGTATAAACAATTTATGTACCAATCTAATATCCAATTGTTGATTACTGTTTGTTTAATTAATTAAAATAACATTACATTTAGTAATTTAAATTGTAATACTGTATAAATTAAGTTCTCTCATACTATAATTTGCTCGCTTTCTTAAAGATAATTTGAAGATGTAAACAAACTATCATAAGTCTTCACATAAAAAATGATACATACATACGCACGCACACACTCACATCACCAACACGTTCACCCAAATATTTGTTTCGTTATGTTTGATATTTCTATTGTATTTCATACACAGGTCCTGAAGATAACAATAAATATTGTCGAAACGTCGACGCAAAATAACTAAAACTTGTATTATTGACCGATCCTCACTAACCATCCACTAAAACATTCATTGATTGACGGTCACTAAAAATTTAAGGATTTAATTAATTATATCACTGTATATGACTATCTTTAGTTTTGTGGAATCAAATACCTTTCAATTTACAGAGAGAATAATAGCTAAGGGAATCTCACACAGAGTTCTACAGGACGTGAAATGAAATATTATGACTACTGTTGTTAGGCGATAACATTCCTATGCAAGGGGAGATATTACGCACTTGTATTTGACTATTGTCTGGGTCAACGATAGTTGTTGCACATACGCAGGGCCATCCCTAGGGGGGGGCAGGTGGGGCAAGCTGCCCCGGGCGCCGCGTCAGGGGGGCGCCACGAGTCGGAGAAATTTGTATTTCGCATATATCATCGTTATGCCGTATAATATACTGGCTTGTAATAGTACCAGTACCAAACGCTTCCAATTACTAGAATCGAATGTTAATCTCTGCTGCCCGCCACGGTCACCACTACGTTTGCACGACGCTTCGTCTATTCATGCCCCGCGACCGATTTTACACTGTTTTCTTTGTGAAATTTTGGTAGGTTGACAGCTGAAAGTACTCGATGTTGTTTACGTCAAATTTTCAGTAAATCTTTCGTGTTTTGAAGTTTATAAAATGTATTTATTCTATCCAGTTTGTATAAATATTGTTTATTACTTTGTATTTTGTTAGTGTATTATAGTGAATATTAATGTTTATAGTGTGTATAATGTGGATGTTTATAGTATGTATACATAACCTAGAAAGGTAAGTTAGGCCTACGTGATACATTTAGGCCTACTAAATATTTTTCTCATTATTATAATTATGCATATTGACTATTGTATATTCCTAAGCATTTCTAGAATAAAAATATGTCCTAGTAACTAAACAGAAGGAAACCAATGAGTTTCCAGTTATTACATTAGCCTACATTTTTTATTTTTATATTATTATATATTTCTAAGAAATGCTTTCTTTACTGTCATCTTATATTAGATGATAATCACTCTACACTATAGGTTTTAGTAAAATTTTGCGTATATAGTGTATGTTATAAAAACGAGCGTGTAGTGTATATTGTTTTTGTGTTCGTGCGTGTACATAATATAATGTGTATTTATATAATAATTTCAATGTACGAGATGCAGGTGAAATAAGTGAATGCTCAATATTCTCTTTTTAATCGAGTATTTTAAAAATTATTGATCTAAACATGCAATTAATTGATCTAAACATGCAATTAATTGATCTAAACATGCAATTAATCATTTTTAAAGTGCGCTCTGATAAAGTAATGATTAAAAAAGTGCGCATCGATAAAATAATTGTAAAAAAGAATTAAACGTGAAATTAATACTTTTTTAAAAGTGCATTTCGATTTAAATTTAAAAAGAATTAAACATAGATTTAATACTTTTCAAAAGTATTAAATAGAAGGTTAAATCTTTTTTGCGTAATAAAGCGCTCTTTTAGGTTGAGAGCTCATTTTGGAAATTGGATCATTGTTTAACTATAAATAAGAATTAACTCTGTTTTTTTAACTGAAAATTATTATGTTAGGCCTAATTATTTTTTGTACTGCCAACTATGAAAGTCCTTAACCTATTCAATGAGGATTGTGACATTTTTTTCTTTTCCAGTTATTAAAATAAAATGAAGATCTTACACTTTTGACTGAATTTTGGTTGAACAATATATCCCAAGATTTCAAATAAGAAAAATGTCCTCAAAGCAATCAGGGGCTCAAAGGCAGAAAATGGGAAGGAAAGCTGAAGCAGCTCATGAAGTACTGCTTAGAAAAAGTTCCTAAATTAACAAGTTTTTTATGCACACCTCGTCTTCATCTGTAGCTCTGCCAAATGACAAACTGCATTGTAATTCAACTAATAATGTAGCATCTCACCATTCCAAAAATTTCAGTACAAACAAACAAGACGCTCAAGATAATCCACTGACAGTTAAACATGAAACTACCCATACTTTTGAGGTAGACGATGTTCTCACTGATTGTGATTCTGAATCTATTACTAGCAGTTCTGAACGTCAATTATCCAATGACCCATCAACTTGGCCTAAGCACCTATCAGTGAGAGAAAGAGACATTATTGCAATGATGGAGCCAATACCTTTTTTGGCAAATGATAAAGAGTACCCACGGATTGACAAACGCCATTTTTCCAATGAATTTCAATACAGAATTGCAGAAAATGGTGAAAGAATTAAACGTAGGTGGCTTGTGTACTCTCGAACGGCAGACGCAGCTTTCTGCTTGCCTTGTCGTTTATTTGAACCTTCCATTCAATCTTTTTTTGGAAAGAAAGAGGGATTTAACAAATGGAGAAAATTTTGTGAACGAGCAAAATCGCACGAGACATCACCTGGACATTTTCTTAACACTCAAAAGTGGATTGATGCCGAGAAAAGGTTGAAGGGAGATAAAGCTATTGATCAACAGCTAATAGACCAAATAAATGTTGAAACAGAAAGATGGAAAAGTATTTTAAAACGAGTTATATCAGTAATAATGTTTCTGGCCGAAAATAATATAGCTTTTAGAGGATCTTCAACAAAGCTTTTCACAAAGAATAATGGCAATTTTCTTGGCCTCATCCAGTTGCTGGGGCAGTTTGACCCGACAATGAAAGAACACTTACGACAGATCGAAGCTAAAGAACAGCGGGTCCAAATGTTAAGCGTTAAAATTCAAAATGAAATTATTAACCTACTTGCTCAGCATGTCAAGGAAGACATCATCAAAAAAATATATTCTGCAAAATACTTTTCTGTGATCATGGATTGTACGGCAGATGTCAGTCACAAGGAACAACGTCACTAACAATTCGTTATGTTCATGAAGAAAATAAAACTAATGGTGAAATAGTCGTCCAAGAAAGCTTCATAGGTTATACTGTTGCTGAAGAGTCGACAGGTGAAGCTCTCTCAAATCTTTTGAATCAAGAAATTGAATCTTGTGGACTTGATCTCAAAAACTGCCGAGGACAAGGGTACGATAATGGGACCAACATGGCTGGAATACAAAAAGGTGTTCAAGCTAGGATATTGTCAAACTACCCGTTAGCCTTCTATACGCCTTGCGGCTGTCATAGTCTCAACTTAGTTGTCTCTGATGGAGCAAAGACATCGGTAAAATCTACACTACTATTCGGTGTTTTGCAATGAATATACACAATATTTGCAGGATCCCCAAAGCGTTGGTGTATAGTAAGCGAGCATGTTCAAGGCTTCACCCTGAAGCAAGTATATGAAACCAGATGTGAAGCATGGATTAATTCTGTCTCTGCCGTTCTTTACCAGTATGGCAGTGTTATAAAATCACTAGAACAGCTAAGTGAAGACTCAAATGATGCTACAATATCATCAGAAGGAAAGTCTTTGCAGATTCACATGGAAGACTTTTCTTTTCTGGTGTGCTTAGTCATATGGCACGATTTACTGTTTCAAATAAACATCATGAGCAAAACACTCCAGAACAAAAGTTCTGACATTGCTTTGGCCACAAACCAGTTAAAGGCTTGAACGGATTTTGTAAAGCAGTTCCGAGAAAGTGGATTGAATGATTCTATAGCAAAAGCAAAAGAAATAGCCAAAGACCTTGACATTGATTCTACATTTCAGACAAAACGACCAAGGATGAAGAAAAACATGTTTTCTTATGAAAGTAAAGATGAATACAACCCAACCCCTGAGGATATGTTTAAAAGAGATGGTTTTTTGCCACTGGTAGACACAATGCTGACGTCTTTAAAAGATAGGATGGATAAGTTTTCTATCCACAAATCAAAATGGGGATTTTTATTTGATTCGAAAAATTTGCCAGAAAAGAAAGAACTTTGCATCAGCTTGCAAGATCACCTTACTGTAAATAACGTTTCTGACATAAATGGCAAGGACCTTTACAATGAACTTTCACATGTAAACGCTCTGACAGATGAAACCCCAAATGAAAAGCAAATGTCTCCTCTAGAAGCCCTAAGAATTATAAAGAAAACTGATCGAAGAGACCTATTCACTAACCTGTGGATTTCCCTCCGTATTCTCCTCACTATTCCAGTTTCAGTGGCAACCTGTGAGCGTAGCTTCAGCAAATTAAAACTAATAAAAACTTACTTGCGTTCATCAATGATGCAAGAAAGATTATCCTCGCTCGCAATACTTGCCATCGAGACTGAAGTCACCAAACAACTCAACATGGATGACATTATTGCCAATTTTGCAAAAATGAAAGCAAGAAGAATTCCAATTTAAAGTATATAGCAATACTAGCAAAGACATAATATTGTTCTCGTACTAATTTAAAATGCTTTGATTTAATCTCCTTTTTGAATGTAATTTTGTTTTAAAGTGCAATTTGACACGTAACACAATATACTATATCTTTTAAGCCCTTTCTGTGTATATAGGCCTACTCAATAATTAACAAATTATAAAAAACTCAATTTCTTTACTTTTAGCTATAAATAATTAAATACAATCACGTTCTATGAAATATCTTTTATTGTTTCTGTTCTTATTTACCTAACATTCATGACTACTAGTCAATACATTTTTATAAAAACCAGTCTAGATTGGCATGGTCAGGACACAGACAAGAGAACTTCTCTTCTCTGTGTTCAGGACGATTTCAACCGCGGCGGGAGGGGGGCGCCCAACATAAGCTTGCCCCGGGCGCCTAGACGCCTAGGGACGGCCCTGCACATACGCTTATAACAATGGCTTAGTTTATACAGTTTATAACAAGTTAATATATTTCCTGTTTGTTCTTGCTCCCACGCTTACTTTGGGGGGTGACAATCTGTGCACGCTTCAACATGGGTTTACAGAATTAATTTTATCATTACATATATTATTTTTCTTAATAATAATTACTACTTTACTTTCTTATTAATATCCATTTCTTATTATTCTTTCTTATAATTTTTATTTTTATTATTAAGCTTTTTATATGGCCTTTTTTTTATTTCTTTATTGCAGTAACTCCAATTAGTCTTTTATTTATTAGCAAAGCAGAGTGGTGCATCTTATAACGGCTGTATACTATCTTTTATAACTTCTGTATACTATCGCCCTTTAAACTTCGGGAGCCAGGTTAATTGACGTTGGTCAATTAAACAGGCTGCCATAATATTCACTAAATGTTATATATTTAATTAAAATACAACGTGACAAAACACTTAATTGGAACCTGTGAATTAAGGAATATTAGGTTCGTGTTGCCAAATTTATTCACGCATATTTACGTCCATGACATCTCTTTATTTACATACCTGGTAATTAGCATAAATGAAAATGAGTTACTGTCTTATTATTAAAAAACAAATAGGCTTGTGATTTGTATTGTTAAAACATACATATATATACTTAACCTACTTTTTGTTTACTCTATTTCGTTCAACTGATTAGTTAACTATATAAAAAAATAATAACTGCATAATGTATTCATTAATCAACTTGGTTAATTATTTATAAAACTTAGGTAATTCATACCCTCGGATCCGAGATATATCCTTTCTTTATATTAAAGTTAAACAATTTACTTTTGCTGCCATTTGAAGAATGGGCTTATTCATATTAGCATGTTATAGTCATTAAAGCTAAATACATCATATTGTTTATTACACAGTTACAATGGTAATTTAATTCGGCCAGTCTTTTGTATAATTATATTAATTTTATTTTGGTGTCAATTGTCTTTCATATTTTTATTAAGTAATTTCTGAACTACAGAAGTTTGACTTCTGTGTCACCTGTATGTAGCATCCTCGGCGAATCGGGGTTGTCTGTAGTAAACGGTGGCTATGCGGCTTCTGGTATATCCTGGAGGTCTGAAGAAAGGTGTAATAATGGAAGGTATGGTTCTCTCTCTTTTTGCAAGGTTGATCAGATTCTGGTGCTGGCGGTGGTGAGAAACTTTCACTTGAACTCACTTACTTCGGTTTTCCCGCACTTTTACCTTATAGTTAAACTGTTACATATACTGTGAACTCTATCAAGTTGACGTGATATTAAATCAACTGCAGAGATGTCATAAACACACATTTAAAACGCATCAAAGATGTTAAACACATTGAAATTACTGATAATTATTGCTATCAGCTTTACTAAGCATTATCTTAAAGAAACTAAGAGAGTGAACGACATATTCTTTCATTCTCTATAATTTGTAGTTACTGACTACATTTTCAACTGTGTTGTTCTCGCTGCGGAGTCTGATTTACAACTAATTTGGGGCGCGCACCGCTGGCCTAGCGAAGTGCGTGTCCGCACGTGTTGTTATTTAAAGGCGCGATAAATAGTTCTTAATTTATTAATTATTATTTTTACTTATTTTAAATTGCTGGTTTATTACGTCTCTCTATAATTTATTACTCGCTGAAGAAACAGGAGGTGGTTTACATATTTATTTGTTTAACATTATTTAGTTTTCTATTTATTTCATATTTATTTCACAGTGATAGAAATTATTTAGTTTCATTTAGGATTATATTTTTTTACCTCTTTTTTTATTTTGTGCTATTTAACCCTATTAAATCGTCACAAGGAGGCCTGTATGTGCAGCGTTTTAATGTGTGTGTTTAAAACCACATCTGGAGATATGTCTCCTCTTACTGTATAGCACATAATTCTTGCCTTTATGTTTTTATGGTGCATTGTATTTGTTTTTGTTGTATTTACAAATTATTTTTAATTGTGTATATAGTGTTATAGACTAAGAAGTGTCCACTCATTTAGATACTACTTATTTAATACTAAACAGTTTTAAGCCTTGTTCTTTAATTACTTTAAATACATTGTTTAATCAAGTGAAAGGAGAAAAATGAATACTGTAGTACTAGTTGCATCACAGAAGTATTTGATATGAATGGTGACACCTTTGATTCACTAGAATTTTTGTTAAGATACAAAACCAGTATATTATGTTTAGATCAAAAGATATTAGTCAAGTCAAAAATATCTTGGCCACCTTTAGATTTGTTGCCAAAAGAAGGAAAAGTTGTCAGAAAACTTCAGAACACTTGGTATAAGAAAATGTAGATGGCTCTCTGGTTGTAAATAAAAAAATTCTACATTGCTATTATCCTGTGATGTTTAATGAAGAGGAACAAAGAAGCAAAGTTGTAGTAGGCACTATAAAAAATTTTAAAGCTAAAGCTGCTAAACATGCTGGTAGCAAAACTCATAAAAATGTTGATATTTTTCACATGCTATGATATACCAGAATCGAACATTGTTCAAATCATCTAATACAGCACAATAAAAATGTTGCATGAAATCAAAGGATAGCAAGTCATGTGATAGATGTTGTTTGTTATTTAGGAAGCCCAGAGTTAGCTTTTAGGAGTCATACAGAAAATGGCCAATCTGTTAATAAGAACAACTATTTAGAAACTTTAAATTTACTGGCAATGAAAGAGTCTTCATGAGAGAACATACAGAAAAAAAACCATTGCATTTTAAGTTACATTTTCTGAAATTCAGAATGAATTTATTGAACCTCTTTCACTAGATTAAAAAAAAAAAATGTGATGAAATGAACCAGGCTAATTTTCTTTCCATTCAAGCTGATGAAACAACTATTGTATCCATTGCGCTCAGCTGAGTATTATTGTGCGATATGTTCATGGTTAAAAAACTGAGGAATGAATATAACACTAAAAATAAATTAATAACTCAAATATGTGATGGTGCCTTTGTCATGGTGTGGAGTACAAACCCTTGTCATCAACTCTGTTGACACGTAATATTTATGCATTGCAATGCTCCCCAGCTTAATTCAGTCTTGTTATACAGTGCAAAAAATATTAATGAAGCTGAATTGTTCATTTGTAACTTAACTGTATTTCATAGTTTCTTCAGTATATCTTAACAGATATAATTTACTATGAAAGCAAGGGTTTAAACTTCCTCACACCCAACATCAATCCAATGGAATTCAGAGGTGGTTTCAATGACCAAAGAACATTTACAAAAAAATATGTCATGCAGTTTCTGAGTGATATATAACTGTGCTTAAATGAAATTAGGACAGCCAAAGAACATATTGCAGGACTCTATTCCAATGAATTTCTATACAACTGTCTGAAAAAATGAAGGAGTATGATTGCTAAGCCCAATAATGTTTTGAAGATATCTGCATGTGAAGTGTATACACATGTTGCTTATGAACTCTTCATTTTGTGGCAGTGCAACTAATGTCAGACTGACGAATTTGAAAATATATTTTTTGTAAAATTCTTTTAAATGAGAAAAAATTTATTGAATTTTGGAGGAATTTTCCTGAACTCCAGTCTGACAAAATGAAATGTTTGACTGGGCAACACTGCACAATGAATTATTAGACATTCATAAGTATATGTATTAAGCATGTCATACAGAAGTGATGACATAATGCTTCTGTGTATTAAACTGACTGGTAAAATATATTGTGAAGAGTCGATTCAGTACTGTGTATGAACAAACCCTAAAGTTATTGAAATTTTTACTAAGTATTCCAATTATATTAGCTTCCGCTGAGCATGTTCAATGAGTACACTGAAGAAAATCAAAACAAACCTTCGTAACGCTATATAAAAAATAAAAGATTATCACAACTGGCTAGTTTGTCCACTGAAAAGGAATTTACATCTGTGTGGAACAAAGGAACAAAGAATCCAAATTTCAAGTAAAGAGTGATACATATTTTTGCAAACTTCAAGACACAGCATATGATGCTCATTTACAAGAAAATATGAGATGCTTGTGTAAAACCTACAATTTGGATTTGTCATCATTTAAAAATGTGAGTAAAATTTATGTTTTTCTAGCAATATTTTCTAATTAAGATTTATAGACAGCACTAATGACAAAATGGTAGTTTTACCTTGATATTTAATTACATTATGAAATGTGTTTTGAACAGTCATGTACCTGTTACCTGGTAGAGATAGCATTAACTCTATTTAGCATTGTTTACTAGTTAATTAGGAACACCAAGAATCTTTATAAGAGGTTGCTTTTGGCTGGTACTTTTATGTCACCTTAAATTATTTTCTCACGCTCACCACTGCCCACTGCTCATCATTTTCTTTAAATTTAAAATTAATATGTGGGTAAAAAATGAAAAAGGATAAAACTATAGTTATGACAATTATCAAAATAACTGAATGACTAATAAACATTATTAGATAATTGGTAGACTAAAATCGGTGAGTGTATTGTTAGTGGAGAATCCAACAATGCCATGAATGTTTAAAAATAAGTATTATGTTAACTATGTCACAATAAATCATACCTCATCATACTCCCATGGTCCATCTACTGTCCCAAGTTTACAAAAAACCAACTTAACACCTTGTGTGTCTGCATTAACACAGCGTTCACCTACTCCAAGCTGGCCCTTGGCATTCAGTCTCATTAGCTGTAAAACACAGCATACAGCATTGTACACTTTGAAAAGATTTTTTGAGTAAAACACTATCACATAATATGCATTAGACATCTTGGTCTTTCTTATAAAACCGAATTATTCAACCCTGAATGAGTGGGCATTCACTATTTACTCATAACTAAACAACTTGGAAAGAGCCCACAATTGAACATGAAACCAAAAAACGTATATACAGTATTACTTTTTATATGGTAAAAAACACAATACATGCTTCTCTTTTGCATCAAGAGAGAAGTGAACCACCAAACTAAACTTAAAAATATTCACCTGGTTATTTCCAAATCCGTGACAGTGAGACATTCCCATCAGAGTAGGAGGCCCATGTCCCATTGTGTCCATACATGACTGAGTCGCTACACTGCGCAACTAAAAACATTTGAGTTGTGTTGAAAACATGCTCTACACATTGCCACTTCACATCAACCAAAAGTGGAAGTGTAAACATTTCTAAAGTATATTATAAACCTCCTGTATCTTAATATTAAACATAAATATTTTATTTACTTGTTAGTACACAATAATTCATATAATTGTAATAAGTATTCAACAGAACTTCATTTATCTCTACAACTTCCTTTAAAACATTCTGAAAACACTACAAAACTGTTATTTTGCTAGTTGCCCTCAAAACCATGTTGCACCCTTTGAGAGTTAGTTACCTTACTCAGAAAGTACTTCGAGAGCATTAAAATGAAACTGAAAATGGTAATGCTGAAGTAATTAAACCAACTTAATTATTAATTATTCATAAGATCACTAAGATATAACATATAAAATAACAAATACACGTTATATTTGTTTTTTAGAAGACATTCCAGGGTCCACAAACATATACAATAAAATAGGAATTAAAAAAGAAAACTAATTTGTTATAGTTAATCACAACTATCCAATGGGCAATAACACTAATGAACACCATCTTTGATTACTATAAGTTTTGTCGTCTTCTAGGTCAGCGATTGAAATAAAACGCTCATATGACTGTTGACGCCTTGTTTATTTACCGATATCACAAATAATTTTTCAAAAATAAAAATTTAATGCAGAAAATATAATTTCAATCTACAACTGTGATGCTAATTATTGACACAACCGTAATTTATACAAACAGAAAGATAACTCACAAATATAATACGGATCGACTAAAGTGGTATGAAACACACGCACTAACTCTGTAACTCACTAATTGAAGTCTGAAAGAAGACTCAATCACTCCGTCTCTTACTGTCCTATGTGTAGTTTGTAATGACATCACTCACAAGCATACGTTACTTACCAGTACAATCAAGACCAATCCAGGCACATATTCTAGAAACTTGAACAAATTATGTTTACCTACCAATGTATAGTACATTGATACATTTATGTCTAGGGTATTCTATAAATAGTGTGCATCAATATATATATATTACATATCAGTTGTGGATAATGTTGTAACGGGACATTTCAGTCCACATAGTGGTTTGGGGGGAAAACAAATATAAATTTTATTTGTAATTCGAAGGTATAAATAATAATGGTAGAGTTTTGTAACGACGCAGACAAGTGCATGAGATCGTATCAAGGTCAACATTGTAGACGCAAAACAACAGTTTAGCCAAACGAATTTTGCCCGATGAAGTCACCAGTTACATAACAGCCAAGCCTGTAAATACGTCACTTAGAATGCAGTGCGTAATTAGCCTCGCCTTGAAAACTGGTTCATGTTCATCATATTCAGAAGACAATAAGAAATGGTCACGTGACCCCCTCTCCATCTCAGAATTTGAAGCAGTTCATCTCGCCCAGTCACGTATTACTCCTTGTGCCGGCCGGTCACAAACAAAAGTTCTGAAACGAAATCGCGGGTGCACCCAAACAAAAATGTGAAAGTATCAACCAAAGTCGGAACGGAATTGCAAAATTTCAATTAACTGTTATGATGTAAAAGTACATTATTATAGCAAAGTGCGGGAGACTAAGAAATAGAAGGAATGGTCGAAAATGCGCAGTAAGATGGACTCACCTGTTGTAACCAGATAAGTAATAGAACGAGGCATAATATAATTTCTTCAGTCAGGCATAAATAAATTCAAAACCATTCTAAATTTTGTTGAAAGAAATGTTTTACCAAAATGAGCTCAAAAGGGGAACATAAAATATGTACCACATGAAAGTGTGCGTGGCTGTGTGAATGTAAAGAATCTATATTTAAGAAGTGCTGGCTTGTGATCTATTATATATATAATTTAAGTTGATGATTTATTATACTTTATTGTGGTGTGAGAGTAAACTGTTGATGGTAATAATTACTTTTAACTCGATTTTATAAATTGCACCTCATGGCCGAATAGATGTTTTCATTTTTCGAAGCATGATTTAATGTACAAGAGTTATGAGTAAAAATAAAAGGGGAATGTCATTGGTAAACAAAAAATATAAGAGTAATTTACTGAAAATAACCCGTTCTGCTATTTCTGTTCGCCTAACTGAACCTGGCCCAAAGGTAAGTAAATTTTATATCTCATTGTTGGTAACTAGTAAAGATGGCGTCCGGACTATGGACGAATAAAGTAAACAAAATTAAATAATTAAAAAAATATAAGAGTAAAGTATATTACAGTGTCGCTTTCCGAACAGGGACTTCAACGTAAAATTTCTTTTTTTTATGGAGAAGTAGGCCTACTGGGAAGAGCAGAATGATTATTTGAAATAAAATTAAAATTTTTTTTTTTCGTAGAAATAGACGTAGATGACGAGAGTGTCAGATAGGGTTATGTTATAATATTATTTACATACGTGTATTAGAAATAAGCAAAATGGATACTAATGATGATAAGAATGTAGACGTCAGCATAACTGATGAAACATTTACGAGTGAGATGGGCGTTCACTCAACCCCAGGTAGCCAGATCGGTGAGTCTAGTGCCACCGAATCAGTCGAATTAAATACAGTCCAATTAACACCCATCTCAACTCGATATGAAAACAAAACAGATGAGATAACTTGATATGCAAAATAAAGAAATCAATAGTAATCTAAATGAAAATTTGAATAATTTCAAGAGGAAATAAGAAATGAAATAGAGACACAAAATAAAATTTTGCAAGAATGTCTGGAACGATTTGGATAACAGGAAATAAATGTAGAAAAGAAACCCAACTAAAATTTTATAAAACAATGGCAATACTTACACTATTTGTATGGTTCTGAAACTTGGGTCATAAAGGGAAAAGATGAACATAAGATACAAAGAGCAGAAATGACATTAAATGGGATCAGTTAAAAGGTGTAATAGACAAGATCATGTAAGAAATGAGGAGATAATACGTGATTTAGATATTTTTGCAGTTAATGAGAGGATTAATGGATTAATGAAAGGATTAAAGAATACAGAAGAAAATGGATTCAACACATAGATAGAATGGAAGAAAGTAGAATACTGAAGACAGCAAAAGATTTCAACCCTAGAGGTACAAGAAAAGTTGGTAGGCCTAAGAAAAGGTGGACTGTGGAATAGGAACAGGCCGCTAAAGCCTAAAACCGTTAATAATAACAACAACAACAATAAGAAGAAGAAGAAGAAGAAGAAGAAGAAGAAGAAGAAGAAGAAGAAGAAGAAGAAGAAGAAGAAGAAGAAGAAGAAGAAGAAGAAGAAGAAGAAGAAGAAGAAGATGATGATGATGATGATGATGATGATGATGATGATGATGATGATGATGATGATGATGATGAACATTATAGACATTAATAAGAAGTAATTACACCCACACCCATTATACACAGATTTTTATGTATTTACAACATACTTGTATAAATAATCATACCTAACTGAAACTGTGCTTAATACAATAATAACAATTAATTAAATACCACGTCCTAAGTGCTGAATTATTTTATATGTACTACTTACCTCACCCCAATGTAAATTAGGTGGAAGTTCAGGAAATTTATCCAACACATCATATGCTACATTGTCCATGTACCACTGAAAATTTTTACACTTTAATCTTTCTTTAAGCGCCACCTGAGTTGAAATGTTACCCATGTCCAAAAACCTTGCCAAAGGCTCACGAGTATAAAAGAATTCTTTATGCCTTTCATCAAACCAAGTCTCGATCACACGTTTATAGTTCTGAAATTCAACAACAAAAAATATGGTATAAACATAATGAAACTGCTGTGACTATACAACTTAACTAAAAAAAAAAAAGTTATAATGGAAACTTGAACTACAAATGCAAATATTTATTTGTAGATCATCACTAATAATCAAACGATTTTTTAGTTATTATTTAAATATTTACTACAATTTTTGATTGAAAATGTTTTCAATCAATAATTTAAATGCAAATTAACTGTCACCTCTGCAATTTAATTTCAGTACGTTAATTTCAACCGCTAAACAACTTAATTAAAATATCTTCATTACCAAATACTTTCCTTAATCACTTGAACAGCTACTACAGAAAACAGTCCAAGTTTGAAGCAAACCTTTTGGCAGATTGCTGATCTGCTTACTTGGTTAATGTGTATGCAATTATGATATACTACACAAACTCGTGCAATGCTTTCACTGCCTCCTGTGTAGTCAAATATAAGCATCACTGTTCACACATGTGCAGTATGATCCTCTTTAACTGGCTGTTGTTATGATTTTCAAATGGCTGGATACATTCTGACACTGGCATAACTAGGAGCTGATCCTGGTGAAGGTATGAGATTAGCTGGGGGGGGGGGGAGACTAGTTGAAGGAGGTCACCCCATTTTTTCCTCAGGACGAACGAGACATTTAAGATTCTTCCCATATATACTTACTTATAAGCCTTACTTCAACACATGCAGCTGGCTTAGAAACAGACTAATGATAAGTTTTATGGAATTTCATTGAAAGTTTTAATAGCTCTGGAGGGGAGACTGACCCTCTGACCCCCCCCCCAATAGTTACCCACTGCTTTCTGGCACCTCATATTTAGAGAACTGATGTACTACAACATGTACATCCTCACTTTATCCAAAAAAAGTCGTGACTAGAATGTCACTGTTTACAAACACATAGATTTGAAACCAGTTGTAGTGTGATACCTTCTTTGTGAACTCAAGTCCCTCCAGTTCTAGCACAAAAGATACCCGATACTGTGAAATTATTTCTTATTATGCTCCTCCCTAACATAACAAGCCAATTTGTATTCACAAAAAGCTAATCTCTTAGGACAGTCACTCCTTAAATTAATTGACCTTATATGTCCTATACTGCTAGCCAGCTGCCCCTCACCCGCCAATAGCGGTAGACATCCACACAAGGAGCAAACACAGAATAACACAGAGAGGACATTGCCATTTAGCTGTATACAAGCCTTAGGCCAGATCCTCCATATTGTTTAGTCATAGAATTGGAAAATCATTTTTGAAAAGGCAGAACATTCAAATGTATGCACCCAAATGTACCGATTTCACTCCCTTAGAATTGTAGTAAAATCTTCAAATTCCATACATTTTCAGAGAAAGAATTACAAAGATAACAGTGTTATTTAAATGTTATAGTTACATCTCCTTCATATAAAAATAAATTACAAGTTAGAATACAAATAAAATTGTGACAATAGTTACTCTGTAAGTTTTTTATTTTTTATTTTTGGGTCTGTGATGGTTTGTCAGTGGAAAAGGTTTACAAAAATGTCTGGATTTATTTTTTTATTGTACAAATTAGTTATACTCCTGCCATAATTGGGGTCAGAAGTGAGAAATATTTGATGAATTAATGATGCTAGAGTAAGCTGAGCGTCAAGTACAGGGTGTCCTGCCACACAACACTCAATGCCCGTACTTACAATTTCTTAATCTACATCAACATTAAAATGTGTAGTTTTTCCTTGTAACTGTTTGCTATAGAATTAATCAAACGTAAAGGGGGAATAAAGACGTCACAGTGTTTGTCGTGGGTTTATGACCCGCCCGGAGCTTTCATTATAGATTAATTGATGTTTTAAATAATATTTTATTATGTATACAATTTAAATGTAATAATAGCATCATCAGACGATATGAAATAACATCATAAATTCCCATTATAGCCTAAGAACATCACTAAGAGCAGTATCCATTACTTTTATTTGTATGCTAGCTGTTACCTGCAGCTTTGCATGCAAATACTTAATTTGAATTTGTATTTTAATATAATTTTAATTGTCGATGTCTATATTTAATACACAGTGAGTAATAATAAGATATCCATTCATTTTTTTCAAGTTCAAATGAAACATTTGTGCTACTAAGTCATGTTGACAAGATGATTGACACTTATGCAACTCTTGAAGAATCTCTTTCCATTTATGACTTGTAATGAACGCTATAAATAAATCAGGATGGGAATACTTGCAAACATAGCAAAAATCATCTTGAGTTAATTTGTTCATACATCAAGGTCCACCAGTAAAGCTTGACGGTAGAATAACCAAACGGCATAAGCTCTCAATGCCTTCATCATTTCTCAATGCATCTTGCAAATGTATGTAATTTTGAGCTCTTAACTTAGTTTGATTGGTACGAATTAATGTGAGTCTTTCCATTTCTATTTTAGCATACATGTCTACAATATACTGATTCAACTGTTGCTTGAAATAAATCAAATGATTATACTTATCTCTTTTTTTCTACCATGAGTGTATATGAATAAAACTGTAAAGCTAACACTTTCTTATTTTTTTTCTCTTCCAGTATCAGAATCCCTTAGTTTCCAATGTAAAATGATAGCCCTCAACAAAACATTAAAGGGAACTGCACAACAAAAAGGGCAGTTTGTTTCTGGAATCCGATGTATGTGGACAGAAAACCTGTCAGACAGTGTCTCTGACACTGGCAGAAAAGCAGATGAATGTGGGCAGAAAAGCTGTCTTGTATACACGTAGCTTGACTTCTTCCATGGTTTCCTTCTTACATATAAACCGATCCCTTTGTCCCTAATGACACTTGTCCATTCAGTTACTGTATTCTGAAGTTCTTCCTTACTCTTTGTAATTAGAGCAATATCATCAACGTAAATCAGGATGTGGACATACACTGGACTCATTCTAAAGTTTCCTACTTTGCAACTTGGTGTTCTTCTTTTATACTACAAGTCATTAATACATGAAGAGTCATGGGCTGAACCCATATCAAATGCAGATTGTATAGTAGGCCATATAGACATGCAAATATAGGCCAAGTAGACTTCCTTTTTTTCTACTCAGAAATTTAACCATTATTGTTGGATTGTCACAGCAAACACAGCTTCCTCAAATTACTCAGATCCCAGTCCTTTTGTCTTACTCCCATCTCCAACTTTTGTTCTTGTAATTTTTTGTTTTTTAGAAATCTAAATAACATAGTACTTTCACTGATATTAGTTAATGTCATTTCACTGTGAAATGGATCCTTTGTATACTGATCCAAGTATCACAGACTTAGAGTATTTTAATAATTTACAACTATTCTACAAGGACATTTTCTCCTAAAACAAGTTTGGTTTGTTCAGACTTTAAAAGATATTTATATCACACTGAAAAATTATTCTTAACATAATTTTAAGATTGACAAGTATGCTCTACCTTATAACCAGTTAGCACAAAATTTGTTGATGCAATAAGAAAAATTTATATACTCAAAAAAAAGTTAACAAAAATATGCAAGCTTTCACTTTTATGAATTTTTTGGAGGAGCTATTACATATTTGAAGTAAATGAGCAGTGGCCGTGATGGATTAAGCAGAAACCCAAACACTTTTTTAGCCGTTTTGTTAATTAATACAAATTGAGCATTCCATACCTTCTCAAGACACATTACGAAAGAAACTAAAATACATTAAAATATATTTAAAACTAAACTTTCTTTGTCACTGAATTAATAAAATACCATCTGTTCAAACTGTTGTCACTCACAACTGCATATACACAGTCAGCCACAATTTAGTTACCAAACGAATGACGTAAAACTCAAAATGTACAACTAAAATATAAAACTACTGATAACTTAAAAACATCTGAGAACCCTAATTATAATAACAACGTTAATTAATACATGATCTATATGACAAGAAGAGAAAACATATGAAAACATTATATTCTATATGAAAACATTCTGTGAGTACAATAGGGTTTTAACACTGCACAATTGTTATTATCTTTATTAGCTTGTAGGACTGTTATGTTTATTGAATGTAGATGAATCAGTGGATTTTCATAAAAACTCCAACAATACATAATCTTGAATACTAGAACAATACGAAACCATATCATATTATTTGATTTCTTGTTATCAAGTTAATATTTACAGTTAGTCAAGTGACCAACAAAACAATATGACAGAAACTGCCAGAGTAAAACTTGGATAATTTGGACTGTAACTGGAGCTTGTATTTTAGTCTGTGCCACAATTACTATGCAGTGTCTAACCATACGCCTGGAATTACTCACCAACAAAATTCTTTTTTGTTGACAACATGTTTCCATTCTGTTACCATTCTACGTTAAACAATATGGTTAACAAAATTATTTTCCTACTTTCATCGGAACCTGAATTACCACAAATTTTTCATATGATCATTTTGAAACTGGACAAAGAAATTTCATTTTTTACAGCTCAAAAGATATAGAAAGCTCAGTTTTTAAATATATTTTAATGCTAACATTTTATGTACTATCTTACTGAAATTATGGAACACACACTTTGCACTAGCCTACAAACAGGCTAAAAAAAGGAGTTGTTTTTATGCATAACATTGTACATTATGCAATTTGTACAGATTTACTATAAACATTTTATATTCTTTCAAAAAAATATGCTTTAGTTTGGTCAAAAGCTCAATTTCTTTCAATCAGGTTAATTTTAATGTTATGACTCTGCAAACGGACACAGACTTATCCATGGCACAGACTTTTTTAATATATTGTTACGGCGGTCTACTTGATCGTCGTAGGTACAGTGGGAAACAAAATGCAAGACACCAATTAAGTCACTAATCACCAGCTTTAATTTTCACAGTTAAACAGTTCACTACAACACAGTCTCTTACTACAAATCAGATAAAAATTGTTCACACGCAATAAAATGTCAACTAACATTAAAACACAATTGTATTACAATATACCGCCTGATTATAAAACACAGCACTTCAATAAAACTACTCAGTAATATCGCCAGATAATAACTGAAAACTAAGCAGCAGGCATGGGCTATTTATAGTCTACTGTGTTCCATAACATACGTCCTTAACAAGCCATCAAAAATTCTAGAGGACACTTCAGCGCGACCTTTGCAGAAACACGCTCCATTTGGCTAATTGAGATGCTTCCAGAACGACACCATCGAATGTACGAGACGTGGTGCATTACATAATACTGCCTCACATGTCAAGTGTCACGTACGCATTACAGCTGCAGGATCGTTCACCAATGTACCACAACGTTCTGTAATGGCGTAACACTTTTTCTGCATTAAATAACAATATTTATTTGTCTCACCTATGAAAAGTAATACCATCAGCATGATTCCTGATATTACAGACAAATGCAATGCAACTGGGTATGGTTTATCAATGCAACAACACACTGTGATAGTGCGGAAGCAATAGTGGCATTGTTTGAGTGCCACTAGATGACTACACTCGGGTGGCCAGCATTTTGACTGATCAACCTGAATACAGCATTCAGTACAGATGGTCACTCTATATTAGTCTGTGCTCTCTTCACACAAGCCTATGAATAAGACAGTACCATGTTTATTGTCTAAAGTGTTTTCTCAGTCATCTATATGATGCCTTGACTACAACATTAGGGCATTTTCCAAAATTCAATACCACTTCTGAAATAGAGAGTGAGTGAACCTATAGTTGTGATGGCACCAAGACTGTAGCTGCAAATGTGCTACCAAGCATTGACAAGGATGGGCACATGCTGCATCTGCATCATCTTGTTTGTGTAACAAATGTCTGCAGTAAATCTTAACATTAGGTTTTCAATTAATGAAATACTTTGTATCTACAATATCATTAGATGTAAACAAAATTAAAACAAATTAATATTCTTATTGGTTGAAAGCTTAGGCGTAACTTGGGAGAGGGCAAGGGGGAGGGCACCCCCCCATGTTCCAAGCATTATAAAATTTTGTTTCCAGTTGTTTATAAATAAAAACTAACAAATAGTCAAACAGGAGACAGTTTCTATGCTTGCGAGCACAGTAAGCACTATTTATCAACGTCTGTACTGTTATCAACGGATTAGTTGCCTTCAATTTATTATTCTTATTTCTTTCGAAGAAACTTGTAAGGGGAATTTTTGACAGATTTGAATGATGTACGTCAAAATAATATTTCTGTTCGAAAAAAACAAATGCTAGAGAACTAATTAATTGGAATACAATGCGTGCCGTTTACAAAAATAAAGACTTGTTTTGGAACACCGCAAGCCATCAACGGCTTTGTTTATGAAGCTTAAAAGATGGTCGTTTGGAACTGTTATTTGTTAATGATTACTCATTAAAGTGCAGTCGGTTACTCGGTCTTGTACGTAGTCCATTAATGTACGCATCGCTTGTCTCTTTCTTAATTCGTTATTGTTGATTGTTTTGGTTTTTTGTGTTGATGAGTGCTGGGAAATGGGAGATAAGAAACGCAAAGGAGTAACACGGCTTAATTTCTTTGAAAATTGCCTGAATGGTAATTTGAAAATTTCTTTCTGTTGTGACTGATTCGGCTTACTGCTACTACTGCCCAGCATTTTGTGACAGTGTGCCTACGGGAGAGAATGTGTTTATGAAAACTGGTTATAAAAATTGGAAGAACTGAAATTGTTTATGTTTATAGGCCTACAGTATATTTGTTCTAGGTAAACATAACTGGAAGTACAACTTATAAAGAAAAGTATGTTGATCATTAAAACATGAAATTGTCCCTCGTTTACTAACTAAGAATTATTACTAAACTTTCTAATTTTCTATATAATATATTTTATTATATAGATTGTCTCACTACACGCTTGAATTTATGAAGCTTTACCCTACCTCCCCCCTCCCCCCAAGTTAGGCCCTAAGTTATACCCATGCCAGAAAGTAAATGAGTACCCTGAGAATAGGTGCTCAGAAATCTAAGTGACCATTCTAAGGACACATTGTGTTTGTCACTCAGTCCATGTCACTTGCTTTCTTTCAACAAAATAATTCAAAACTTGTTTCCAGATTTCTTATGGCGATACTAGCAGTGGCTTAACAGCATTGTCATATTGCATAACAGTAATTACCAACCACAAACACAATCATATAACACATCAATATATGGAATTCATATTTCTATAAGAATTTCTATATACCCTTCAAATTTTCTAAGCAGTCTCAAAATAAAAGAAAATATATCCAGATATACAGAAAGCCAATATAATCAAATGTAATTTACTAGACTAAACAAACACCAGTACAGAATATGCGAAAATAACAGTTACTTCTCAAACTACATGTAGATACTTACAATAGTGATCAGAGGTCCTTTCTTTTTCTTAGCAAGATTTCCAAAATTGTATGGCATAAAACTCCGGTACACATGGCCAACTCGAGAACATGGCACCCACTCTATGCTTCCACCACACTGCCATATCTGAACACAAGAATTAACTGGATACATTACAAAGAAATGTATTGCCAACAGGTTGATTGAAATTGGTTGCTGAAATCTACAAGGATGCAGAGGCAATGATAAAAGTAGGAAAAGATTAATACAAAGCTTAAAGATCCCAAAGGATTTAGGCCTCTTCTGTTTACTCTTTAACATGCATACTGAACATGCATTTGAAACATGTTACAACTAATATTGTTAATTGAGGGACTACCAATGCAAGACGATATAGGCCTATAACGTTATCTGTTTTCTTCTTTTTTTTTGTGGACAACCAGGTGGATTTAAAAACATGATTTAAAGACAGGAAATATACAGACATGATACACAAAGTACACCAAAAAAATGTATGATATGGGTTTAAAAGGCTAAATACACACACACACTGGAAATGACAAAAAAAATGGTGAACACCATGATTTAAATATTGTTATGCCATAAAGAATGTTTCTACATATAACCCACTATATAGCGGCACAGGTGTCTAACTGATAGGTCATTACACAAACATGATGTGCAAGTAATTAGAGAAATTCTTCAAGAAACTTGTAAGAAAATGCTTGTGGGTTTAGTTAAGGTAACCCTCAATTAATACAGAAGTTCTAATAACTTCTAGACTTTTATCTCAGGTCACTTTGGCTGACACCAAACAAAGACAGTAAAAAGCAAACAAAGTAAAACGTCAGCTGATTACTTAATGATTAGTCAGTTTAGCAAGTGATTTTATTTAGCAACCCAACAATACAATCAAATAGTTAAACCATCATAGTCCCACTTTAAAAGTTAACTGTCAGATACATAAGCATAGAAAGCTGAATTGATGATCACACAGTACCTCTGTGGTCAGCAGCTACTTTTGCAAGGGCGGAGACACCAGGGATGTGTATATGAGCATGTGATCCCAGCTTATAACATAGAAGAACTGTTGTATATGAATGTGAAGCATTAATATTTTAATATTTGCCCTCTGGCATTTAATATTTTAATGTACTGTTATAGGATCGAGAATCATACTCTCCTTCTATCAACATATAGATTATATAATTCAACTAGCTGGATACCCATGCTTCGCTACAGTGATTATCAGACAAAAACAGAATGTAAAATCAGAAAATAGAAATAGGTTATTTGTGAAGCTTAGATACCTGTATTTTGAAACTAAGAGAAAGTATTTAAGCTATTTAAGCTCGATCAATTTGAAGATGATCAATTTGATCAAGCTTGATCAATCAACTATTAAAGCTTGAAAATTAATGAGTTGTTAAAAATGACGCTGTATTATTTAGTTAGAGAGGGTAAGCTAAGTTTCTGTTAGAGATTAAGACAGTCCTTTATTGCAAGTCTAACAACAATAAAACAGATGGGCTTAAGCCCTTTGATCCCACCACCACCCCTGGTTTTTTGTCTACGTAGCCAGGCTAATAACTTGCTTAGCATATACTTTGTTGCTTCCTCAGATTAAGTGCTCAGGACCTCCCTGTAAACAACATTCCTGGTTTTGCTCTCTGGTTGGAGGATGACCAGGCTGTCAGGTGAACTGACTCTGGAGAACGCCACGTACAACTGGCCATGGGAGAAACAGTCACTCCTCAGATCCACACCAGCCACTATCAAACTCTGCCCCTATGCCTTATTGATGGTCATGGCGTAGCACACATTAAAGGGAATCTGCAGACATTTGAACTGAAAGTGGTAGTCTGATGGGATCACAGGAATTTGGGGGATGATGATGGTTTCTCCCTTACCGACACCTGTGAAAATCGTGGCTTCGATGAAATGTTTGTGCAGAAGCCTGGTGCAATTACACAGTTTCTGAGGGTTTAGATTGTGCAATAGCATGATTGGAGTGCCAACCTCGAGATAGAGACGTGAGGTGGTACTCCTGGTCGGTCAAGAGTATGCAAGAACTCCACAGGGTAATGTGCAGCATCCTCGACCTCCACCACAGAGTCCACAGACTCATACCTCATATGCTCAGTCGGCAGCTTCTCCAACAGAAAGTTGTTGATGCTGTTGGTTGAGTCGTTTGTTGGAGTGAGAATAGCTCTTTCCCTCAGCCATGAAGTGCAATCCTCTCTAGCCTGATGAATGTTGGGGTATATTCTGTCACTGAAGCTGATCAGATCTCCCACAACATCGCAAAGGTTACCAGGAATATTTATTCTTCCTTCCTCTTCCAAAATCTTGCCATCACCAATATCAAGCAATAAGTTAGGAAACTCCTCTGCCCTCAAATCACGTTGGAGGTGTACACACATGTTAACTCTCAAGGACAGGACTTTGACATTAGACCATAAGAGGGATGACTTAAGACAGGCTTTGACTTCATCTGCACGTGTCCCCCGTGGCACAACAGGCAAGGTCTGTCTGAAGTCACCAGCCAAAACCACCGTAACTCCACCCATAAGACAGCTGCGGCCCCTAATGCCCTGGAGCATCCTGTTCAGAGCCTCAATACCCCCTTTGACGGCCATGGTGCACTTATCCCACACAATAACAACTTTGGCTTCTCAAAGCACCTGAGCCATGTCACAGCTTAGAGATGTTACAAAGTGCAGACTCAGAATTATTCAGGTTGAGAGGTAACTCAGAAGCCGTCCTGCCTCTGTCAATCAAGGTAGCTGCAATACCTGAGGAAGCAATGGCAATGGTGATGTTCCTTTCGCCCCTAATTGTGGCTACAACAGATTGATCAATAATGTTTTGCCAGTCCCACCAGGAGCGCCAAGAAAGAAAAACTGCCCACAATCAGAAGCAATGATGTGCATGATTTCATCATAGGCTTTCCTCTGTTCTTGATTTAATTTTTGAACATTCACAGCAACTCTTTCGGACAGCTGAACAATATCATAAGACAGTTCCCTCAGGTGTTTTTCGGTTGGCGACAACAGCTACTTGCTCTCGTGAAGGTGGTGGGAAAAAATACTACAGGAAGGATACAACGAAAAAAGCAGCATTACCAGTGTTGCGGTTTTCGTGGATAGGTGTTAGAGCTTTCAAAACTCTTTCTTAGTGAGCAACCAAAAGCCAAGAGGAGTATATGTGCCGAACATAGAACTCAAAATAAACCCTAAACGCCACATAGCAAGGAATAGAGGGACAGGGTAAACTGTTTCGCGATTATTTTCTCGCTTCCTCATGGTTATAGGTTAGATGAAAAAAATACTGTTTCAGTAACTCCCCAAAAGCCTAAAGGAAAGTAAAAAAATAAACATTAGACTTCCAGGAAGCGCACAGTTGAAACAAGCTGCATTATTGGCGTCACGGTGTTTTGCGGTTTTTTCGGGGTTAAGCGTTAAATTTTCAAAACCCTTTCTTAGCGAGCACCTAGAAGCCAAGAGGAATATACATGCCGAATTTCAACTTTGTACGCTTTATAGTTATGGAGATTTCGTGATGAGTGAGTGTATGAATGAGTGAGTGGTATTTGGCTTTTATATATATATATATATATATATATATATATATATATATATATATATAGACAGGCCTACATATAGGTGCTGTGTTTCACCAGCATTGAACCATTTGTAGTACAATCGAAACAGGATTTATTTTGTTTGGTTGAACGTTTTTCGCATGCAACTGGCCAAACAGTGTCTCCAAACCCTGTTCAGAATATATGTGCCGAACTTAGAACTCAAAATAAACCATCAACGCCACATAGAAAGGAATAGAGGGACAGGGTGAACTGTTTCGCGATTATTTTCCCACCTCTTCATGGTTATAGGTTAGATGAAAATTATACTGTTTTAGTAACTCCCCAAAAGCCTAAAGGAAAATAAAAAAATAAACATTAGAAATCCAGGAAGCGTACAGTTGAAAAAAAGCCGCTTTATCAGTGTCACGGTTTTTAGCGGTTTTTCACATTTTTTCGTGATTAGGCATTAAAATTTTCATCTTAGCGAGCACCTAGAAGCCAGGAGGAACATACGTGCCAAATTTCAACTTTGTACGCTTTATAGTTATGGAGATTTCGTGATGAGTGAGTGGTATTTGGCTTATGTATTATATATATATTTTATAACAATTCATATTAGCATCCTATCTGAGCGTTATATGAAAGTGTGAGACTGTACGAGTATAGCAGCGTAAGCAAGAGAGAGAGCGTACAATCGCAGCCATCTCACTCTAACCTTGTAACAGCGACGTCCGCTACTGGTACGAACATGAAACTTTACTCAATTCAAATTATCAGTTCAACCTGCAATAACTTCAAAACTAATAAATACAGGGCAATTCTGAAAACAGCATTGTGTTCAGCAAGTAAAGCTTTATAAGTAGCCGCAATCTCAGTTAATATAATTAACAATTGAAGAAGTTATATACGGAAGACGAACGCCAAAAGGAATAACAAGAGAATTATGCTACATAGGAATTAGGTGTTTTCACACACACACACACACACACACACACACACACACACACACACACACACACACACACATACACACAGATAAAGATCTAAGCAACAATATTCTGTGGTCAGATCTTTGAAAACATATTTGCAAATACCTGTAATCAATCAATTTGCAAACACAGGAAGTACGATTTTGACTAGAAAGTCTCTGCCGTTTCAAACCTGTCACGGGGTGTTTGCTCAACCTGTTCGAGATTGTCGAGACTGGAAAAACGTATGATTTATTTGAACAACCAATCAAAAGCCCGTATTTAAAACAGACGCCAACTCAAACCGAGGGGTAGCATTACTCTTCGATCGGATCTTCAATGCGCTAGTCGTGTATAAATTACGTGCAGAAATTTTACAATCACGCAAAGTTGTATTTAAGAAAGAAATTCGAGAAGTAGTCCGCAGTGAAGATGAACTAGTACCGTTCAACAACTCTCGCTGTGTAACACAACATTAATTAATCAAATTATTAATTAATTAATTAATAATCAGCCGTGAAGTGACCTGAGCAACAGAGAGCTACAGTATCTGTAATTGCCAGAGCATCTTTCTACAGGATTGATCAACATCATTTCTTCTGTGCTAAACCATCAAAAGGAGGACCTCTACGGATTCCTATCTTCGGTCGACGCATCAAACAGTAAGAAATAGATTCATTGATCAATGAAATAAGCACTAAACAAATAATAAAAAGCAATAAACAATTTTTAAAAGACACTAAGAATCACACACTTTGTATTTAATGTGTAAGATTAGTAATAACATAGAATAGGAGTGTAGAATGGAAAGTGAGGTGTAGTATTGGACGTGCAAATTATTGCAGACCTGTTCTTTAGCTCTGGTTTGGGAGATATCAATCTCTTAATTAAACCAGATAAGAGCAATAGGTCGTTTGAACGTCTTAATCTTTACTTTTCACACACACTCGTTAATTATAAGAGTTAGAGTAGCAATAAGTCCTTCAATTAACATTTTCAAGAAGTTTAAAAATAATTAACACGTTAATTAAACATACTCAAGCAAATTTTAAAGTGTTATTTGTAACGATTCCCCTTGAATCCACAATCACTGAACGAATCCTGAGAAATTTGTGTCTCTATGCTCTGAGCTAAGCTGGAACCGTGTCATTAGTATCTGGGATTTGTTCTGGTGCCCAGGTAAAGTAATCTCACGGGTAAGTAACGTTTTATCTATCATTCAAAATATTAGATAAGAGTGTTAGATGAAAAGTAGCATTGTATAAATTTGGCACGGCCAACTAAGGGGCTCGATTAAACCCGATTAAACTCGATTAAGCTCGATTAAATCACCAAATTTAGCACAAACGAAAGTTATATAATTTGGCGTTGCTATTACCCAAGTGATTAGTTAAATTGTAATATTAATAAATTTGAAAAGAAGTGGAATTCAAGGTTACAAATAACTGTTAAATAATTGTTAAATTAATTTGTTAAAAATAAAATTAAAAAATGGCTAAATCATCAGCAGTAGATATGGCAGCAATTGAACAAATGTTTAAGCAGTTGACGACTAAAATGGATGAAACTAATGGTAAAATTGAAAATACAAATAGTAAAATTGATAGTACATGTAGTCAATTAAATAGTAAAATTGAAAAAATAGAAAGTAAAATTGAAGAAAATAATCAAAGTTTAGAAGAAAGTAATAAAAAATTAATAACTGATGTTAATAATAAAATAGAGCAAACTAATAAATACTTGTCTAGCGAAATGAAACAAATAAATGAAAATGTATCTAGCCAAATAGAACAAAGTAGTAAAGAAGCTACATTTAAAATAGATGAAGAAATTGCAAATTTAGCTAGTAAAATAGATGAGAGTAATAGTAGGTTTGATAAACATACCGAAGAGGTTAAAACTACGTTAGAGGAATTTAGGAAACAAGTAAACACTAATTTTCGCCATCAAGACGAAAAACAAAATAATTTTAGAAACGAATTTCATGAAAGGTTAGAGCAGAAAGTAACCCTCATTAACCAACAATTCAGCGAAGTAACAGCTGAATTAAACACACAATCGCTTCTAAATAAAGAAGAAATCCAGAATACTAGGGAAGAGTGTACCCAACTGGGTGAGAATATTAAAGAAGTTAAGAAACAGGTAGAGAGTAAGGCTAACAGTGACGAAGTATATCAAAAGGTGGAACAGCAGTTAAAGGTAATGCGGGAAGATCTGACTAAAGCAATGAAGTCACAGCAAACCAAAGTCGTGAGGTGTGGCGGCTATAAGGAAGAACCGGAAAACCTTGCATTTTCAGGAAACCCACATGAGAATCCTGTGGAATTTCTAAAGCTGTTTGAGGCTTATGTAGCTCGTGTAAACCCACTGATGGACGATGAGGACAAGAAGGACATGTTAGGCCGATTTCTCAAGAATTGGGCAGGTACGTGGTGGAAGGTCATCTTGGACAGAGTCCAAACCTACTCAGACTTCAGAGAAAAATTCCTTGCGCAGTACTGGAATATTCAGATATAAAGAAGGGTACGCGATCATCTGGAATTTGGTAAATATCACCCGTCAATGAACATGACAACCACCAACTATGTGCTAAATGTAATGGCACAAGTCAAGCATCTAACACAACCACTAGAAGAGAGAGACCTAGTGTATAAGCTAGAGCGTCATTTCTCAGAACGCACTAGAGTAGCAACCACTACTAGAGGAGTGGATACTCTAGAAAAGTTCATAATGGTAGTGGATGAGTGTCAAGGCCTAGAGAGAGACGTGCAGCGAGTTAATAATCAGCTGAGTAACTACTCTAGAGGCGATCATCAGCAACCAACTTTCTACCCAACAAAAAGGAGAGACAATGAGCGTCCGAAAGAAAAAAGGTTTACCCCATATCCGGGTAATAAACCACAAAATCGGCCGGAATTGGAAGAGAAGGGTAGAAGTAGGAGTGTAGAAACCCGACCAAATAAAGGGTATAAGGTTTGTAAAACAACTATAACATCTACCGAGTCGCAACCGTCTACTAGTACAATGAATACGGGAAACGGGAAGCCACTGCAGGTAGAAAAGAAACAAAACTAAACCTACCATTACCTGCAGTGAAACCATCCAAGAAAACAGGTAAGAAGAACGTAGCAAATAATATAAAACAAGTGAGCGATAGGGAGTTCTTGTTAAAAGAGGAGCAAGAAGTGGGTAGAAACCATTATCCTGAATGTCCGGAAATAAGTTGTAAGATCAGTAATCTACTAGTAAGAGCGCTTATAGACACTGGCAGTGAAGTTACTTGTGTCAGCTCAAAGTTTGTAGATAATAGTCAGTTGCGAAATTGTCCCAGACTACCCGTAAAACATTGTAATGTACAGGGAGCCACTGGAGCCAAAATGCAAAAGATAACTGAACAAATGTATTTACCTGTCAGTTTAAATGGTAACCAAACCCAAATTGTAGCTCTAATAGTCCCGAAACTTATTCATGATTGTGTATTATTGGGGTAGATACGTTACTTGAATGGAAGGCAGAAATAAATTTTAAAAGAAATACCATTACGATGGAAATAAATACAAATAAAATAAACGTAAACATTAAAGAGTTTAAGCATTGGAACTCGGTAAGTGTCATAAAAGGGTATATAGAGAAACTTGTAGTTGACGTTAGGAGTCACCAGCACTGTATTGATGATACTCCAGAAATCAACGTTGGGACCGAGTTGAACAACGAGCAACAGAACAAAATTCAGCAACTCGTTTGTGAGTATAGTGATGTGTTCAGAACAGGTCCTGGAAGAGCCAAGTTCTATGAACATCAGTTAACACTTACTGAAAATGCATCATTTGTACAAAGGACTTATCCAATCCCTCTACATTATAGAGATGAAGTGGAAAAAGAGGTCCAACAGATGTTAGAAAATGGTGTTATAGAGAGAGCAAGTAGTCCCTATATAAACCCTTTAGTAGTTGTCACCAAGCCGAATGGGAGTATCCGATTATGCCTAGATGCTAGGAAATTAAATTCTTTATTAGTACCAGATTACGAGTGCGCAAGGAGTGTGGAAGAATTGTTCCAAAAATGTAATGGGGTTAAGTACATGACCAAACTGGACTTAACATCAGGATTTTGGCGAATTCCCATCAGAAAATGTGATAGACAGTATATGGCATTTTTGTATAAAAACAAGTGCTACCGATTTAAAGTGGTACCTTTTGGCCTGAGCACCAGCTTAGCAGCAATGGTAAGGTGTTTAGACAGTGCCTTAGGTAATGAGGTAGAGAAGTATACATTAGTGTTCGTAGATGATATTCTATGTGTGTCACAAACATTCGAGGAGCACTTACAACATTTAAAGAATATTTTTACAAAATTAAGATCAGCAAACATGACGCTGAATCTAAGGAAATCAGAGTTTGGTAAGGAGGAAATTAAGTTTTTAGGTCACCAAATCTTAAGTTTTACCACAGAACCAGAGAAGGTAAGAGCCATACAAGAATTTCCAACTCCAAAGAACTGCAAGCAGCTAAAGTCATTTCTAGGTTTAGCTAACTACTATCAGAAGTTTACAAGTAAATATGCGGAAAGTACAGTTCCATTGTTGAAGTTGTGAAACAAAGGGATTAAATGGAAGTGGACAAAGGACCATGATGAAGCGCTGTAACAAGTGAAAAGTCTTCTTATAAATACTGTTGTACAGTATTCCCTCGCCAACCGCGGGGGTTAGGTTCCTACAAAACATCGCGGTTAGTGAATCCGCGGTTGGTGAAGTTAACTTTATATGGGAAAAGTAAGGTTAGGGGAATCTGAAACAAAGCCAGAAATATAAAATACTGTACAACTCTTTATTATACAGTATACACTACATTGTTCGAATGTATAAAACCAGTCCAATGATTTCAAATAGCTGACAGTTATTTAAATTATAAAAATTTTCAAAATTTTTAAAATACTGTATTACATTATAACGAAAAAGCCGCTAAGACAAGGAAAAAATAGCGGCCAGTTTTTAGTGCTAAGTAAGTCCAGTTTTATAGCTTACTACAATTTTCAACTTAAAATTTTAAAATAAAAACAATTTTTAACACACAAGCAATTTAAACGCAAAATTTTAATCAAAACAATTTTAAATCGAGGCATGGGAATCGGCACTTGTGGAAGGGTGAGAGACGTCAGTTGACTTGCCACCAGATGATTTAAAATAGCATAAAAGAGAAGTCTGCTTCATTTTATTTTGAAACTCCTTCTGAAGCTGCTTGTATGGAGATAATAAATCCTTCAAACCCCGTTTGAATTTTATAGTTGACTCGTTGACAGCCATTAACCTGGCCACAGACGCAGCACTCTCACCGCGCCCTAACCTGTTCAAAACATCGAGCTTTTTCTCCAGCGGTAGTACATTCCTAGCCCTTTTGGCTAGCTTATCAACGCCAATTATGTTTTCCGAACGTTTGGAACACATTATGACAAAAGGATAGTTTATAAAAGAGTAAATTAACACTAGATAATAAGAACAACGCACACTAAAAACTAAAGAACACGCAATACGTCACGGCAGAAGAGCAACGCGCGACTGACCGACTTCAATCCGATTTGAAGGGATATGTGTGCACGAAGTGCTGCCTAGCGGATGCTACTACAAACCGCGTATAAGCGAATTCCAGCCCCGCGGTTGGAAACTACTGCGCATTTATAAAACCGCGTATAAATGAATTCCGCGGTTGGAGAACCCGCGGTTGACGAGGGATTACTGTATTAAATCATCCAAGGATAGGAGAAAGATTTTACTTGCAAACAGACGCCAGCAATATTGCTATTGGAGCACACTTGTATCAGATTGATGAGAAGGGCCAAAAAGCGGTATTAGGATTTGCAAGTCGCACACTTAAAGGGGCAGAATTAACCTATTTTACGACAGAAAAGGAGCTATTAGCGATAGTGCATAGCCTGTCAAAGTTTAGAAGTTATATTCTGGGTGCTAAACTTACTATAATCACCGACAATAAGGCGTTAGTATTTTAAAGTGTAAATTGCTAGGTGCTCGTCTGACTCGTTGGATCTTGGCTATACAAGAGTATCAATTTGAAATACAGTATTGTAAAGCGCAAGACAACTTGGTAGCAGATGTACTCAGTAGAAATCCACCATCAGAAAACAACATGGAAACAGATAACATTAAATGTAGTAGCAATGATATTGGTATTTACGCGGTAAAGCATATAACAAAACCTGAAGTAGTTAGACGACTTAAAGAAATAAGGACTCATCAACAACAAGACCCTAGGATTAGTATAGCTTGGAGAAGTGCAGTTACCAACTCCAAACCAGGATTTTCTATATATGATGGTAAGCTATATAAGCTATGTTCCCATAGGAGGAAATTAGACAAAATAATGACCAATAAAGAAATAATAGTTTGAGCCAATAAGGTATGTGAATCAAACGTGGTCAAATAAAAATTTATAATTGTTTTGAATCAAGGTCAATTATCGATAATAATAATAAAAAATTTTATTTAAATAAATGTTAGTATTGTTGTTTAAATTATTGACATTAATTGAGCCAAAAAGGTGATTAAAACATTAATGGTCATATAAATTTCTAATATGTGTATACCATGTTAGGTTAAGTAACAATTTTATTGTAATCTTTAGTTATAAGATAGATGTAAAGAAAAGTGTATTAGTGCAAGTTTTGTGCGGGAAAAACCAAAAGTGCGAAAGATTATGTGCAAAATCTTAATTAGGGTAAAACGATACATTAAGAAAAACAAATTAATGATTTCTTAAAATAATCAATTTTTTTTATACATAGTGGGGGTATATATATCTGAGCGTTATATGAAAGTGTGAGACTGTACGAGTATAGCAGCGTAAGCAAGAGAGAGAGCGTACAATCGCAGCCATCTCACTCTAACCTTGTAACAGCGACGTCCGCTACCGGTACGAACATGAAACTTTACTCAATTCAAATTATCAGTTCAACCTGCAATAACTTCAAAATTAATAAATATAGGGCAATACTGAAAACAGCATTGTGTTCAGCAAGTAAAGCTTTACAAGTAGCCGCAATCTCAGTTAATATAATTAACAATTGAAGAAGTTATATACGGAAGACGAATGCCAAAAGGAATAACAAGAGAATTATGCTACATAGGAATTAGGTGTTTTCACACACACACACAGATAAAGATCTAAGCAACAATATTCTGTGGTCAGATCTTTGAAAACACATTTGCAAATACCTGTAATCAATCAATTTGCAAACACAGGAAGTACGATTTTGACTAGAAATTCTCTGCCGTTTCAAACCTGTCACGGGGTGTTTGCTCGACCTGTTCGAGATTGTCGAGACTGGAAAAACGTATGATTTATTTGAACAACCAATCAAAAGCCCGTATTTAAAACAGACGCCAACTCAAACCGAGGGGTAGCGTTACTCTTCGATCGGATCTTCAATGTGCTAGTCGTGTATAAATTACGTGCAGAAATTTTACGATCACGCAAAGTTGTATTTAAGAAAGAAATTCGAGAAGTAGTCCGCAGTGAAGATGAACTAGTACCGTTCAACAACTCTCGCTGTGTAACACAACATTAATTAATCAAATTATTAATTAATTAATTAATAATCAGCCGTGAAGTGACCTGAGCAACAGAGAGCTACAGCATCTGTAATTGCCAGAGCATCTTTCTACAGGATTGATCAACATCATTTCTTCTGTGCTAAACCATCAAAAGGAGGACCTCTACGGATTCCTATCTTCAGTCGACGCATCAAACAGTAAGAAATAGATTCATTGATCAATGAAATAAGCACTAAACAAATAATAAAAAGCAATAAACAATTTTTAAAAGACACTAAGAATCACACACTTTGTATTTAATGTGTAAGATTAGTAATAACAAAGAATAGGAGTGTAGAATGGAAAGTGAGGTGTAGTATTGGACGTGCAAATTATTGCAGACCTGTTCTTTAGCACTGGTTTGGGAGATATCAATCTCTTAATTAAACCAGATAAGAGCAATAGGTCGTTTGAACGTCTTAATCTTTACTTTTCACACACACTCGTTATTTATAAGAGTTAGAGTAGCAATAAGTCCTACAATTAACATTTTCAAGAAGTTTAAAAATAATTAAAACGTTAATTAAACATACTCAAGCAAATTTTATAGTGTTATTTGTAACGATTCCCCTTGAATCCACAATCACTGAACGAATCCTGAGAAATTTGTGTCTCTATGCTCTGAGCTAAGCTGGAACCGTGTCATTAGTATCTGGGATTTGTTCTGGCGCCCAGGTAAAGTAATCTCACGGGTAAGTAACGTTTTATCTATCATTCAAAATATTAGATAAGAGTGTTAGATGAAATGTAGTGTTGTAATATATATATATATATATATAGATAAAGCAGCATATGTAACATGGATATTCAGAACACACATGCATGGTGAATTAAACAAAATTGACAAGAAACAAAAGAAAGGACATGTTATAGCATATGTGAGAACACACTGGTTGTAGGACAGAAATGCAGTGTTCTTTTAAAAACAAAAGATTATAAAATCAAATCACATATGAGAAGATCGTTATAAGTTACTTGTGAACTTAAAATACAGGAAAAAAAAAACATTCACTCTGTATACTCCTATTCAAAATTGGCAGAAATTAAAGATATTAATTATATTGCTGGTAAAGATAACAAAGTATGTCTTAAAGAGAAAGACCACCTCTGTCATGAACGTCATATATTACCAAGTGATTGATGGATAAGAAGTTTACTGAAAGGTGATTAAGCAAACTGAGATTAATGGAGGGAAATAGTGACTCACTCCCAAAAAATTAAAAGGGAACTGATTCTGATTTATGTTACGAATATCACAGTACCTGGTTCATTCTACAGCATATCATTATTCTGGTTTACAAACCGATGGCAATCATATAACTGATTACTATATAAAAAATCCAAGGGACAATCTAGTGTAAATGTATAATGAGACAACTGGAAAAATTGTAATGGTATATTCCCTTAAGCATTACAAAAACCTATTTTCGTGTGCGAGAGACCTCAGAAAGCGAGCATGGAATTTGTTGCACGTGACTTTTGGTATAAGAAGTGTTGTAGCGATCGGCAAGTGTACGTGACTTTTGAATGAATTTCACATATTCCTGGAGCGTCGCATCAGCCAACTGGACAATGTGCTTGGATTAGCACTGGAACGCAAAAAGAGGTGGGGGTAGGACGCTTCGGCATGGTGTCGGGCAGTCACAATTTCAACTCCGAGCAGTACAGTCAAACGGCCGGGGCAGTGACTCAAGGAGGCCGCGCCAATTGTGAAATCATTATGAAATACTGATTTTTCAGTTTTAAAAAAAGTTAATCAACTCATCGAACAGTGCGCGCATCATAATTACGGCGATTTGGTGCCCGCTGGCATAAAAGATGTAGGCCTACAATTACGCTGTAATTACATCATTGAAGTATTGCAAAGTGGCTCACCTTTACCAGTTTCCTGACAGACTTAAAAGAAACCTATAGTAGAACACTAAATTAAAGGCATTCAAGTATACACAAAATTAATTAGTGCATAGTATTCGACACCTCATATCATGCTTGAGAGAAACCACGTGGCGGAGCTACGACGGACAGTTAACAGATGCGTAAATAGACGAAAAAGGCACCTAAATAAAACAAGTGTGGGTAAAAAAGTTGGCCACTTTAATTAAATAAGCTAAAACGTATGGACTAAAACTATATTTGTATCAAAAAAAGAACGTCATAAGAGAAAGGGGGGTTATATAAAGAGTGTGTGAGAGAAAGAGGGAATATAAAGAAAAGTACTGATTTTGTATTGATTTTAAATTATAAGTTGATCTAATAATTAGTTTTCTAATAATGTTAATCTAACATTCAAATGTAGTTTTCAAAATTACAATGTAGGGTTGGTGATTGCACCACAGGTAGTAACTGTTTGGATAAATTACTTTATACTGAAAGATTGTGACAGTACAAAAAAGCCTGATATAAAAATATGGTATGCGAGGTAGCAAACTATTGTATTCCGATGTTTTAAAGTCATTTCTATGGGTTACATAATTTCCCTTTGCTTTGCCGACAACGACGTAGTTCCGAGACGACAAAATAATTTCAAGGACAGCAGTGTACGTGCAGCTAAAAAGACTTATAATGGTTACAGCCACTAATAACGGCGCTTCATACTTATGTTTCATTGGCCAACAGCTCAAAACGTCATTAAAACCACAATGACGTTATAAAAATACGTAACAAACAAGGCTATTATATAACCAGAGACAAAAGAACGATGACGTATACTCACTCACACATACGTAAAATTTGCATAATTTTCGGCCCAGTCGACACACAACAGCAGCAGCAGTAACAACTTGTTACAGGCCGCCGGCAATTTATACCGGCAAAGTGTTTTAAAACTGTACAAAATGTAGTCAAAAATATCATTATGTGATAATTAGAAGTGAGCCACACAGTGAGCAGTAATTGTTGCAAAAATTATGCAGTAGAGTCAGTGATAATATCAAAAAACGTAACCAAACTAACTTAAGGCCTCAACATGTGAAACCTCTTCTAGAACTTCTAGTCTACAGATACAGGGAAGTGCAAAACAAAATTTACTAAAGAGCTCGTTAACCCTATAATTAGATATGTGTACACAAAAGTAATTTGAATTTATAAGAATGAATGAGTGAGAGAAAGCGGGGCGTGTTTTTAATGTCGACATCCGAACGGGGTGTTGGTTTGCGTTTGCGTTCAGCCAAGATAATTAAAATCAGTAAATAGCAAAGCAGCTGCTAAATTAAAATATGATATTTGTTAGATTAACGATTAACCAGATATAAAGAAGTTTATGATGAAGACGAGCCAACTTTAAATGGCCGCCATGTTGATTTTGTCCGGTGTACACGCTTATAGCATTTATGGAATAAACCAATATTCATGATTAATGTTTATACCGAACGTATTCTCATTTCAATGCCTGTCTCTGCCAACATTCTCGCTGAGCAGAATCCTGGATCCCTTAGGTAATAAAAATTTATGTAACGAGATTGAAATAAGCAGATGCTATAATTATGGTGGATACCATAATTATGATACCATAATTGTGGTAGACGCGACACACGTGCTTTATTCGATTAAGGTAAACAAACCCAAATACAAGTTGTTAGATAGTTCATATGACAAATACATTCATATTTATTTAAAAGAAAAGTGAATAATAACAAATGCCGCCCAGAACTAGGGACAATAATTATGAGTAATAACAAATGGGCCCGAACTGGTGACTATATAAAATACATTAATATATTTTATATAATAAGCCTAAATGGTGGCGGGGTGGACATTGAAAGTGAGAATACGGTTGTAAAGTAGATGATAACGATAAGATAAAGCGACAAACCATTAACAAATTTCATAATGGCAGAGAATAAAGAAAATAATTCTTTATTGAACACAACTGATAGTATAAACAATAGCCAAATAAGCATGACGGAATCAGTAGTTATGAGTGAAGAAATAGTGCACTCAACACCAATTTCAAATAACAGGGTTGAGAATAATGAGATCATGAAGATGATGCAAATGCTGTTTAGTGAACAAAAAAGTTTAATTAGAGAAGTACAAAATAATTTTAATGTAAAATTAGAAGAATTAAAAAATGAAATACAAAGACAAAATGGTAGTATTGACAAAGTGGACAAATTGAACAAAGACGACAAGGTAAGTGGGGTAGAAAATTACGATAAAATAAATAAAGATATAGTAATAGGTGATAATAGTGTGGAGGTTGGTAGTATAAATGAAATTTTATGGGGAATTGAATATAATGATAATGGAATGATACTGTGTGTTGAAGGGTTAAAGAGAGAGAGATGGTATGATAGTGAGAGATATTGTGAGAGAAAGAGGGAGGTAGAAATTTTTAAGATAAGCAGAGATTATGAAGAGTTTATGGGAAGGTTAGGAGTAGAGATGATATATAATAAAAATAATAAGTACTTACCTTGTAATGAAGCTGATATGGCAGTCGTAGGAGATGATAATGAAAATAATGACTTAGTAACTTACCTGGTTGTGACAGATAATACTAAAGGCGACAGGACCATGCTCAATCGTGACAAGGTATATGAGATACTGATATGGGGTGATCATATTGATTATAATAGTATTGTGGAAAATTATAAAGAATTGAATAATCTTTACATTGATAATCATAATATAAGGTATTCAATAAAAAATGACTTGTATAGACCTAAGATTAGACTGTTATTTGACGATATGGGGTAATTGTTTATTGTTTATTGTGTTATGAACATTTAATTATGTGACCAGTGTTTTTTTTTTAAAATGGACTGATCAGGACTGATTATGGTAAATGATTTCATGATTATGTGAGTTGTATATTTTTGTGTATTGATGTCTATGTATTTGTGTATTTTTGCTGTTGTGTACTTTATGTATTTTTTTATGTAAGCATGTATTGTACGATTTTAAATAACTGAAGAAAGTTTAAATGAAATTATGAGATTTAGATTCTAAAGGGTTAATAAATGATTAAGCAGGTAATGTATTTGGATATGAAAGGTATTGTTGTTAGTAGATAAGTGATAAATTTTGTAATGGTGTATTAAGTTGAAATGTTGTACAGAGTTTGGGAATAAGGATAAATCAGGCATTGGAGTTAGTTGAATAAAGTTATTGGGAGTTAGGAAAAATAAAGTGCTGAGATGCTGAGAATATATAAAGAGGTGTTAGATATTTTAGGGACACAGTAGGTAGGGATTATATGTAGAGGTGAGTAATGTGGATGGTAATTTTATAGTTGTTGATGGTGATATTTTGTAATAAGGGTAGTGGTGTAGGGAGTCCAACGAGAGATGTTGAGACGGGAAGGGACCGTTTAGCGCCGGAAAGGGTTATCTGAAAGGGTCAGGAACCGATAAGGGAATGAGTTGGTTAGAGTTCGAGTACACACATACTAGTACAAAAAATGAGCGGTGCCAGAGGTTTTAAATGGGATTTGTGAAGGGGGTTGTTATTGAGATATTGGTGTCATATTATATGTAAATGGTTAGAAGCGGTTGTTAGTGAAAAAAAGAGGTGAGTAAGGTTAGGTTGACAGATGCCAAAATAAGATAGAGAATAATGAATAATAGAAAGTCACCCAAACTAGTAAGGATAAAAGGATGAGAAAGGGAAAATTCATAGTAGAAAGGGGAGGTAACTGGAAGGGTAATGGTATATTTGAAATTTTGTTGTTGTATAGAATCTAAATGAATGTTAAATATTAAAAGTTGAATAGAGAATTGTTGATAGGAATAATGTTATAAAGTTCTGCTACAAGTTATGTAAATATGAATTAAGTAATGTGAATTGTTCAATGTTAGTGTTTAATGCTTATGATGTACAATGTTTTATTGTGTTTTATTATATCAACAATAGAGTGTGTGGATAGGAGGTTACTACCAAGAGAGTAACGATTATAATATCAAAGTTTTGTAAAGTTTGTCCATTCTCTAGAAATGATTCTGCTATAAAGAAGGTTAAATGTAAGAAAAAGTAGTAAAGGAATTATAAAACTTTTAAGTTGTCTGCCATGATATAGATATTGTAAGATTATAGGAAGTAAATTATTAGGGTTAATGGTTGTTGCTAAAGCAGTTAAATGAATTGTTTCTATAGGTTAAGAGCAATTGTTTTCATATGGTAAAAAGGAGAAGTAATTTCTATCCTAATTCTTGTCATACTTTGTGTGAAATTTTTAGAATTAAGCAAACCAATGCCCCAAAACGCAAACCAACGTACTAAGAGGAAACATATTAGTTATGGATATGGATATAAGGAAAGCCACTATTTTAAAATTTGTATTGAATGTTTCAGAGTTTTATGGTGTGGTGACCGCGGTCCTGAGCTGGCCGGTGCGTCAGAACAGGAGCGTAAAGTGCCTCATGGCCTTATGGTGTAGGGATCTCTCTGGAGAAGTCCAGTAAGGTCAGAAGGTGCGAACCTCATCATTGGACCAAGGGTAAGTGATTGAATTTATATTTTTTTGTAACACTACAGGGGGTTGTGGCTCCATATCTGAGCTGATCCTTTTAGAGAAGTGTGAATGAGTCAATGAAAGTTTTTGTGTCTCGACACAAAACCTTTCATTGAGGGGGTTTTGTGACAGTACAAAAAATCCTGATATAAAAATATGGTATGCGAGGTAGCAAACTATTGTATTCCGATGTTTTAAAGTCATTTCTATGGGTTACATAATTTCCCTTTGTTTTGCCGACAACGACGTAGTTCCGAGACGACAAAATAATTTCAAGGACAGCAGTGTACGTGCAGCTAAAAAGACTTATAATGGTTACAGCCACTAATAACGGCGCTTCATACTTATGTTTCATTGGCCAACAGCTCAAAACGTCATTAAAACCACAATGACGTTATAAAAATACGTAACAAACAAGGCTATTATATAACCAGAGACAAAAGAACGATGACGTATACTCACTCACACATACGTAAAATTTGCATAATTTTCGGCCCAGTCGACACACAACAGCAGCAGCAGTAACAACTTGTTACAGGCCGCCGGCAATTTATACCGGCAAAGTGTTTTAAAACTGTACAAAATGTAGTCAAAAATATCATTATGTGATAATTAGAAGTGAGCCAAACAGTGAGCAGTAATTGTTGCAAAAATTATGCAGTAGAGTCAGTGATAATATCAAAAAACGTAACCAAACTAACTTAAGGCCTCAACATGTGAAACCTCTTCTAGAACTTCTAGTCTACAGATACAGGGAAGTGCAAAACAAAATTTACTAAAGAGCTCGTTAACCCTATAATTAGATATGTGTACACAAAAGTAATTTGAATTTATAAGAATGAATGAGTGAGAGAAAGCGGGGCGTGTTTTTAATGTCGACATCCGAACGGGGTGTTGGTTTGCGTTTGCGTTCAGCCAAGATAATTAAAATCAGTAAATAGCAAAGCAGCTGCTAAATTAAAATATGATATTTGTTAGATTAACGATTAACCAGATATAAAGAAGTTTATGATGAAGACGAGCCAACTTTAAATGGCCGCCATGTTGATTTTGTCCGGTGTACACGCTTATAGCATTTATGGAATAAACCAATATTCATGATTAATGTTTATACCGAACGTATTCTCATTTCAATGCCTGTCTCTGCCAACATTCTCGCTGAGCAGAATCCTGGATCCCTTAGGTAATAAAAATTTATGTAACGAGATTGAAATAAGCAGATGCTATAATTATGGTGGATACCATAATTATGATACCATAATTGTGGTAGACGCGACACACGTGCTTTATTCGATTAAGGTAAACAAACCCAAATACAAGTTGTTAGATAGTTCATATGACAAATACATTCATATTTATTTAAAAGAAAAGTGAATAATAACAAATGCCGCCCAGAACTAGGGACAATAATTATGAATAATAACAAGATACATTGAGTAAAACATATTAACTTGTGGAATTTATAGCAATGAATGCATTTTCCATTTGGGTATTAATAAATTTGGGTAAACTATGATAAATATGTGTTAAATTATTTTTACGTCATCTACCTAACATATGACCTGCATTCCATAAGTTCATCTAAACGGCCTTGGAATTTTTCTGTGAGGGAGAGTGAGTATCTTAAATTCTTTTTCATAAAGAAAGTGATACGGTTTCCACATTTTCCCCTATAAAAATGTGGTGGTGACCCTGGGGCTTTTGATGTTTTTGGAATCTTCTGTCTGAAGGTAAGTAAAAAAGTAGTATCGGGGCTTAATTCCTTCTTCTCTTCTTTTTGAACGATTACAAAATTATCCTCATTATTTCACAGCTAGACGATAATGAGTAAACATTCACTTTTAAATAAACATCAACATTCAGGTAAAAGCAAGATATGGAATTACTTGTTTTTGTTACTTGTATCAAGACTTAATTACTTGATAATTAACCATTGCTTTCTGGGTTATCAAAGAAGTATGTGACGGTACAAATGGGGCACAATCATATTTTAATCAACCTGTACTAAAGTTTATAAACACCCTATGGCTTAGTTTAGTATCAGGCAGAAGCAGGTACGAACTGGGGGGTGGTGACGAAGAATGCGTGAGTCAGGATAAAAGCGTGTGAAAGGGCGACGTCAAAGTCGTCGCGAGTTGAATGCGAGTTGTTTTCCGGCAGGACAAGCCAATCAGAAAGCGAGGAATGGGCATGACTTCCTGTTGTTAACCACGAGGTGAAAAAGCAGAGCGTCGCCCAGCCATCTTGAACGAGTCAGTCGACGAAATACACTCAAACCGCGCAGTTGTGTAAAAAGAGTGCTCGAGCAAATGTAAGGTCAGCCGACAAAAAATGTTATTTTAATTGATGTGAAACAACAGTGTTACAGCTAATAATGAACAGTGTAACGTAACAGAATTGAGGTCCCCAACGTTACATAAAAAAATGAATTAACTATGGTCAAGGACCATACCCGATATTAAGGTTGCTCAGTAATTAGTACATCTGAGATGTACCTCAAGTCAAAAGATGTAATAATTAACGTTGAATATAAAATACTATACCAATTAATGGTTAATATAATAAATTGTACTTGTTTTTTATATTGTAGCATGTTAGTGTTCACAGAATATTTATGTTATGGTTTGAGTATAGTAAGAGTGAACTGTTGTTTTATAGAAATACTTAATCAGTGGTAATGTTTTTTTATGTTAAAATTGTCTTTAGACAATTATGTATAATTACCTGTGTTAGGCATTATACTATGTTATATGTACTGACTAAAATTGGATGATGAAGTTGTTTTAATTAATGTTTGTAAACTTGGCCAGGAGGGCAATAAGTGTTTAAAAGTTGAACAGTAGTTCTGATAATTATGTTGTAAACTAATGAAGGGTTCCAGGACGAGTTAATTAATGTAATAAAGTAAAAACCAGGAAATTAAAATTAATGTAAATCACCATTAACCAATAATTAATTGTACAGTAGGTCAGGTAAAGAAAATTAAGTTAAAAAACCAAACAATATTATAACAGTTGTAAGAAAACCTATAGGCCTAAATTTAATATTTGTAAAAGGAAATTAATACCTTTTTAAGAAGTCCAGTCCAATGAAACTATAGTAAAACATATACTGTTTAAGAAGGAAGGTGAGGTGAGAATTTTAGGTAATTTAGTATTATTCCAAGCATGGAGTATTTTATTAAAAAAGAGTAGTAATATTCTATGATTCTGGCTCTAGGATATCTAATTTTATCCAATGACAGAAAATAGTGGTTGTTAAGGCAACTGAAATGTACAAGAGTTGTTGATTTGAAATCATTCGTTTCGATTGTTACATGCTAATGAGTTGAGATGGGCAGACACATTTAAAAGAAAGAACGATAAAATTTGAAAAAATACGAATCTAAATTAATAAATCCTATTTGAAATCTAATTCTATAATACTACTGATGAGTAATAAAACCAATTAGACTTCCGAATTATAACTGACTACCTCGAAAAGAGTCTAGCATTCCTCACTTCGTTCACCAGGATAATTCCGCTGGATTCGGTATTAAACCGATTTCCCATGTAATCAGAAGACTAATCGAGGGAAATAAAGACCGAAACTAACGGAATTATTGAGAAGACATACGAAGACCTCGTTTTGCAGAGTTAACCTTCATTTTCAAGAAGAAGCTAGAATACTATTTTCATCCCACCGTGACGGACAACTATCAAGATCGCAAGAGAAGAACGGCAGTCAGAAGAGTTCCTGAGAGCTTCCCTGGATACTACACCATCAATTTTATTAAGGGCCAGAACACTTTTTCCTGGATGAACGTAATTTAAGCCGATCATCTTCAACTGTTTACAGACGTCCAATGCCAGTTTGAGTTCTGCCAACCCGGTAAAAAACAACTTATTTTTAAATTCAATATATTTAGAGTTAATAACCTTATGTAATACTTGAGTAACCTTAATTTTGCATTTACCTGGCCTTACTAATGGTTAAAAGAATCTTACGAACCCTGGGATAAGAAATATTTATTGTTATATTTAATTTGTATAAGTCAAAGGAACTTGATCAATTGACGATCGATATACCGTTATATAATCGATTTAAGGATATTATTATTTTTGGAGAGGACTGTTACTGTGAAATAACGTATAAAACTAATAAAGAATCTTTTTTGTATGAGATAATGTTCTAAGTTATTGCAGAATAGGTATTATATGTTGTGGGTGGAGTAATTTACAGGAAAAGGGTGAATAAAATCAGATGAACGGTTAACCTAGACGCAAGTTTATCACGACTAACAGTGCTAATTGTCAACAGCTGGTGGAACGGGAGATTGCCGAACTAGCGTGTTTTCTGCACCAAATTTGAATTGAATTATCTAATATAGAGGGACTAGGGTTGACAAGAATACTTAATACATTCAGTCAATACATGACGTATATAGTTAATATTACATAACTATTGAGTACTTAATTAAAACTGTACTATAATACTATTAAAAGTAAAAATAACATAATCATAACTATATTTGCCTAATAATATATTTTCAGGAGGTTTCATCTGTAACAACCTAATAGATATATTCATTAATAACATATTGATTAAAAACAGGTAACACATTTTATTTGTTACAAATTGGCGCAAACCAACATTGAGCTGAATTAAACCCTGAAACCTAAATTAAATCCTATTGATCTGAAGATAACTTAGTGGTTACGAATTACCGCCTTCAACGTGGTGCTTGACGTTGATACACGGGAGTCTCATATAAGTAAATAAAACACCATAAACGTTTTGTTTCAACAGTCAAGGGACAACATCACAGATAGCATCAAACGTTAAGTATCAACAGACTTTTGATTCTAGAATCATTTTCCCTTTTTCTAAAGTACAAATCAATCAACTGAAATAAGATCTCGCAATTAAGGGGGTTCAGAGAGAGTGAGAGAGAGTACAAAAAGTACTGGTTTGTCTATAAAAAGAGTATACCTAAAAACTAGTCATGTAAGATGTTTTATAACTATGGGTAGATGAAAAATTTGTAAGAGTAAAATTTGGTGTGATCAACATCATGTTGTCCAATCATTTGTAAAATAATCAAAATAGAATTTTGAAGTACATTTTAAATAAAAGAAAATGATATTTGATTTGACGACAAACATGTGTTAATCATTACGCCTCATTACCATTTCCAATCCTCTGTGCTAAAAAACTCGTCTAACGAGCCTGGGAGATCTTCTGAATTATGTAATTAAATATGGTCAGATTGATTCGTGTTTTTTTTTTATCATAGTAAGAGGGTAAAGGTTTATATATTAGCCTGAATTAATATATTGGCAGCCCTAGAAATTTCTGACTGTGTTTGAAGTTAAGTCGCGAAGTGAAAAGATCATGAAAGGTAGGTAAAATCTTGGCGTATTAAATTTATAAAAGTTTTGTTAAGTTACAATTGGCGATCCCCGCCAAGATTTTGATATAATTTTTTATATTTAATAGACCTGTTCTAAGCACAGAGAGTAGGTGGTGGTAAACGGCGTTGTTTTTTTTTTGTATTAGTATAAATCATGAAATCTGTGATTAAAGGTAAAGACGTAAAATGCTGTGAGTATAAATTTTACGAGATTGTATTTATATAATAAATGAGTAAAAATCAGTTAATTAAAAATAATTAAATTTATAAAAATGGAAAGTAAAGAGAATGACATCAGTATAACTGACCCAGTTGTTACAGCTGATCCGAGAGGTCATTCAACTTCAAACGCGGTCAAAGAGGTCCGCTTATCTGACTCAACCATCATTAATGAATCAGAAAGTCAGTCAATTTGTGTAGTAAATAAAGAAAACAGTTTAACAGAATCAGCTGTTATGAATAAAGTTGAAATTCATTCAACGCCAATCTCAGTGAAAAAAGCTGATGATAATGATATGAAATATTTATGTAGCATGGTGTGCAGTATGAAAGAAAATTCCAAAAAGCAAAATACAATGTTATGTATCAGATTCGATTAAGTAAAGAGTAATTTCAATGAACAGAATGAAAAACTTAATGAATTAAATAATCGTTTTGATGTTAAATTAGAAAGTAAGTTCAAAGAACAAAACATTAAAAGCGAGAGTAATTTTAATGAGATGAAACAAAATAATGTTCAATTCGAAAGGAATGTGAATAAACGGTTAAACGAAATTGATGAACAGTGTAGTACCATCATAAAACAAATGCAAGACGAAGTAAGTGAAATTAGAAAGAGAAAGGAGAGTAAGAGAGATACAGGTAAGTGGAGTGAAAATAATAATAATGGTGTTAGTTTAAGTGCAAATCAGGTGACAGTTGACGAGGTAAGTAATAGTGAAAATAATGGTGATAACTATAATAATGATAGTGAGATAATGATGAATAATAATAAAGAGGTAGTTGAAAATGGGGTATCTAAGAATGATACATTGAGCAATAGTAGTAATGATGAGAATACAATGGGAGTTGAGGTTAGTAGTGATGGGGTGGTAATAAGTATTGATGAGCTTGAGAAAGAGTACGAAGAGGGTTTAAGTAAGTTTTGGGGGTGGAGGGCAAATTTTTCCCGTGAAGGAAAGGCTTCACAAGTGTTGTACGAGGACAAAGGTTCCTTATTAGTTTATTTGGGAGACAAAAGGTCTGCAAATAATAGTCCCTTTATGTATTATGGTTTCCCTGGTAAGGCCAGGATGTGTTGTAATAATGTGATATTGCCCTCTGCATGGAATGAAAATGTGAAATGGGGTTGTGGAAGTGATTTTGAGACAGAGAGAGTGATAGAGATGTTCAGGTTAAATAGAGGTTATGAAGGGTTAGTAAGGAGAATGTAACGGGACAAATATTTGGGCTGTATTTTTATTATGTCAAGTGTATTAACGGGGAGTTACCCATATGGAGCCTCAGTCTTTAACAATCGGCGGTCACTTGTGGAATACCCAGTTGCACGTTTGTCCAGAAAGTCTGTCAATATGCACCGTTTTCAGGTGCTCTGGAATGTCTCAAAGCGCGCGCATGCTTGCCCGCACATCGTGATAATATCGTATTTCTTTGCAACCCCCAGGTCGCCAGCTTATGGTACTAAACTCGCTCTCCATGAGATGCCACGTGGTGCCTTTTTTAGCCAATCAGGAGCAAGAAGCCGCTCCAGAGAACCTTTTGGCCATCTTGGAAAAAACGTTGTGTTCAGCATCTGTCGTCACGTAACCTCAGAGCCGGCCGGTTCAATATACAGGCTCGCGAGCCGAAAAGTTATCAAAAGTATAAAAATATAATGTAAACTATGAACTAAAGTGATCTAAAACAGTGTAACCTCAACTAAATTCAGTGGTAACGAAATTGAACAGTGCGAGAGTAATTCAGACAACTAGTGACCACAAATTGTGGAGATCAACACGTGGTCTGCAGGGACGCCAATAACGATATAACCGTATACCAAATAAATCAAGTATGAGAATTTAAAATAAAAAAAGCGCTTAATTAAATGGTGTAAAAAAAAATGAATGAAAGTATGTGTGTGCAAAACTGGGTTGCCTTTGTTTAATATATGTAGTTAAAGTTAATCATAAGGAACTCAATTTTATTTTTGTCTTTACAAAAGCGGGTTTTGTACACTCAGGGTAAAATGTGTTTTTCGAGTGCAATTCTAAAGAAAATATGAAAGAGAAATGAAATAAATTGTACTTTATTTAAAAGGGAGAATAATGACAAAATGTCAACAAAAGCTGAGTTGTGTAACAGTAATAAATAATAAGAGTAATTACTACAGCATAAAACCCTAAATCACTTATAGGTTACGAGTTCACGTGATGACCTTGGGACCCGATGAAGGTAAGCAGTGGGAATAATAAATGTTATTAAATATTATTTGATAGATTGTTTGGACTATCACATTTATTAGTTATTACGAAGAGGGTTTAAGTAAGTTTGGGGGGGGTGGAGGGCAAATTTTTCCCGTGAAGGAAAGCCTTCACAAGTGTTGTATGAGGACAAAGGTTCCTTATTAGTTTATTTGGGAGACAAAAGGTCTGCAAATAATAGTCCCTTTATGTACTATGGTTTCCCTGGTAAGGCCAGGATGTGTTGTAATAATGTGGTATTGCCCTCTGCGTGGAATGAAAATGTGAAATGGGGTTGTGGAAGAGATTTTGAGACAGAGAGAGTGATAGAGATGTTCGGGTTAAATAGAGGTTATGAAGGGTTAGTAGGGAGAATAAATATTGAGAGAAATGATGATTATATTATTAGCAGTGTAGACTTACCTTGTGTAGTAATTAGAGCAGCTGTAAATGATGATTATATTGTTGAGAGAAAATACTTACCTGGGGAGAAAGTTGGAGTTCTAGTAGCAGATGATGGCTATGATAATGAAATGATAACGTATTTAATGGTAACAAATAATACTAAGGGAGACTGGAACATACCTAATGTCGACAAGTTTTATGATAAAGTAATGGGGAGTAATCCGGTAGAGTATTACTATGATATAATGGATAAAGCAGATTTAAATGGACATTATATTAAAAAATATAATATAATAAACGTAAACAAAACTGAACGGTGTGATGTTAATATCAGATTAATTTTTGATGATGGGGGTTAGATATGTGTTGTAATGAACATTTAATTATTTCAGTTAATGGTTTAAATACTTGGCTAAAATATGTAATGAGTTTTGGTAAACAATGACATTCAATGAAACAGGTTGTATATAAAGTTGTATTGTGTTTACATGTGCTCTGTATAAGGTTATATTGTTATGATAAGATATCATGTGATGTTACAACCAACTTTTATTAATAAAAAACAAAAATAATATTGCCAGAACCTTACCTTGCAATCTTTTTCTCGCTACTTACCTTTTAAAAAATGCCAACAGAAGTTCAGAGTCGCCACCAATATCTTTGAAGGACAGACATGGAAACATTTATACATTACCTTAATTAAAACTGGGCAATTTTGCCATTTGACTACCCACAATTCAGAAGATTCCACGGAAACGTTTAGACGAGTTTTTCAGCACAGAACACTAGGAAATGGTAACGACGAAATAACTACGCTAAGACATGGTTATATTCTGGAAAACAAATCTTATTTATTTCTAATTCAATTCAACGTTATATTTTCTCTCTATTGTTTACTTGAATACTTAAACATGAAATTACCTATACAAATACCCTATATCATATTCTTTCTCGACCAACCAGTACTTCATAATTTATTTTTCCCTTATTCCCCACACACTCTCTCTCACACTTTACCCTGGTTAATGTCCCCCGTTTTCCGAACTCTTGATATAATTATTAGGTTTAATTTTTTACTTCGCAGACAGTATATTATACCTGCATGTGCTATTCCGCCATTGCTGGTAATTCACTTAACACTTTGTCACCAAACACTGTTCTAATTCTTCCCGTTTATTTACGGATTAGGTAAATTGCACTGTCACTTTTCTTCCTGGTTTGCTTCTTTTAGATTTACACCAGTTTCGGTAGACCTCGGCTACTCAATTCACGTCGGTCTACTGAAATTCCGAGGCCGCTGTATGTGCGACTGTACCGTGTGATGAGTTGTAACGAACTGCTTAGTAATGGTGTCCGACTCTGTGTGTGCGTTTGGTTGCCTACCCGCCAGGTGTTAGGCGTTGCCATCAGCTCGCACTCCTTGGTTCCCATCACATGTTCGGCTCTGGAATGTATGTATGTGTCTTTCACGCTGGGAAAGTTGGCCCACACGTGCGCGCGTACGCATGAATACGCACCCTCGCTGATAGTCTGCATTCCTGTACCATTCCGTACCTCACACGGAGCTATAGTCGGTGACCCAAAAATATGCTCTGGTTAAATAAAAGCTTTAAATTGTACACTCTCATTGGTTTGTACCGTTACAATACCCCCCCAATGAGAGGTTTTCTGTCGAAACAGAAAAACTCTCATTGCCTAAAAAACCTAAGATATGGAGCCAACAACCCCCCTTAAATCCTTACTACAATCATGGGTAACTTACCCCCCTAGTCTGGCGACTGCGGCTGCACCTGAATGACATTACTGGACTTCCCTGCTCGAGATCCCAACACCGTAAAGCCAGACAGGCACCCGCCACAGTATCACCAGACTCTGTAACATTCAATAACAAATATCAATTACTGGCTTTTCAACATACCACATCCTTAACTGACTTGTTTCCTCTTAGTCGTACTGGTTTGTCTTTTAGCAAAGTACTGGTTTTATCTCAATGAACTACTTAAATAAACAATATTTCTTAACACATGTATCCTTAATCTGAACCTATTACATTTTTCTGTATCAGAGATTCCATATTATTTTTACTTCTGTAACCTATACACTTTAGGTTAGACACAACAAACAAAAATAAAAAAATTTAAACTCCAAAATAATTCAACTTCATTTACCAACTCCAATTAAAATTCCATTTTGATTTTAGTCACCAAGGTAGATTACTATTACCATCTATACACAATACATGTTTAAGACTCCTACACACTAACATAATAAACATAATTTCAATAATTTAAAAAAATTGAAACTTTACTGATTTTGTGGTATGTATATAATAATATAATAAACATAGTACAACATAAACATTCATAAAGAACGTAAACCTCATTCCATTAAATAAACACCTCATTTGCATCTGAATAAAATTTACAAACATTTCTACTTTAAGTTTAGTTTCAAATTCTATTAACTTTTTCACTTGTTACATTTATTATTACATTTCAGCTATGAATTTCTATTAAGTATTTTCATCATCAATTGGTTCGGGTGATTCTCAGTTGATTCACAATGATTTGATTTATTAAATGGGCATTTAGATATAACCTTACCCACCTTCTTCCTTCTAACAACCACTAACAGATTCACATAAGGTGACACCGATCTCTCAGTAATATTTACCTCCACTAATTTCTCTAACTCCACTTAAATTATTCTCCTCTTATTACAAGATACCTGATACCCTCTTTGTACCTAGGATGTGTGTTCCCGCACTACCAGCTCATTCCCTTATCAGTTCCTGGCCTCTCCCAGGTAACCCCCAGCCCTCTTTAAATCTTTTCACCTCCCGCCACAACGCTTTGCGTTGAGGACTCCTTACACCTCCACCCTCACTACAAAATTTATGTACCCTGCTATCACCTATTTACTCTCCATTTTCTCTACATACTTTCTTTCTACACACATGCACTCTCGCTACTGTGTCCCTCCTATTGACCCGTTTCTGTATTACTTTTATTCCCAAAAATTCTTATTTTGTCTAATACCCATTTAAAATTAACTCTGACTGACTCTAATGCCTTATTGAAATAATTATCATCCAAACTCCATCTTTTACCACCTTTACATTAATAGGCTCATTGAAAATTACACTAGAAAATTCATAATTACCTCATTAATTTAATCACCTAATTTAAAACCTTTTAAATTCCTTTAAAATCTATTATTAAAACATTTTACTTTACTTCAATCTCATTATAAACTTCATACTTACATTACATCACTCAACTGAATAAAAATATGATTACTGTCATAGACTCAAAATTATACACATTCATTGCAACCAATATAACGTACATAACCCTATGTAATTTCTGATACATCATAACAACCATATGACTCAACAACTAAACACATTCTACCTTTACTCATTTACTATTTATTATCAAGTTCAAATCTCAGAAAAATCATTTAAATTCATTATCAAAATTCATTTATACAACATTTCCAATTAATTAATTAATTCATCTCAAATTTATTTAATTCAATCAGTTTCTTAAAACACAAAGTTACTTTAATCACCTTACTCCAAAATAATTACAATTCATTTGCATTATAAACTTCATAATTACTCTTGTCATTTATTTAGTCTGATAAAATATTATTATTATTATTATTATTAAATCCATTAACCTTGCATACCCACATTGTTTACATAAAATACATAGTACAACATAACCTACTACACAAACACAATTAACCTCACTACAAATTTATCTACACTTTTTCGTCATTATTTTATTGTTTACCACACCTCATTACATAAGTTAGCCACGTAATTACCATAAACTAAAATAATTAAATGTTCATTCACTGTTTCTAACCACCATCATCGAATAATAATCTGATCTTACGTTTACACAATTCATTTACCATTAAAGACATATTGCTATTAAAATTATAATAATCATCATCATCAATTCTCTCCATTGTATCAACATAGTAATTACAAACCTTATTGCATACTATTTTTCCAAATTCCTGTCGACATTTGTTATGGTCAGTTCTCCCTTAGTATTTTCCATTAAAATCAGGTAAGTTATATCATCATATTCGTCTGCTATATCAATTACATCCCAAGGTAGGTGCTCATCCTCTACAGTTGTATCATCAAAATACTCCTCACCATTTACTACAACAGGTAAGTTTTTCATATAGTTTACTCTCTCAAATTTTAACCTCTTAACTAACCCCTCATAACCTCTATTTAACCTGAATATCTCTATCACTCTCTCATTCTCTTTATATTTCTCATCATAACATCAGTCACAACACCTCTGAACTACTTCACTCCATGCAAAGGGCACCACAAACTTACTATCACACTTCCTGGCTTTTCCAGGACTACAAAAAATTAAGGGACTATTTGAAGACACCTCATCTTCCACATAACCTCTGGAGGAACCTTTGTCCTCATACAACACTTGTGAAAATTCTATTTCACAATATAACCGGGGAAAATCTGCCCTTTGCTTGCGTAACCTCTCTTTACACCCTCTCTCAATTTCATCAACACTCGCTAACACTTCGTTATTAAATTCTACTTCACCAAAAACTTCATCACCACTATTTGTTTTCACTGTATCACTCTTAAATAGCTCGTTTTCCACTATCTTATCACTATTACTTATTAATTCCTCTCTATAACTATCACTTACCTTGGTAATTATTCCTTCATTATTTTTGTTCTCGTTACACTCACCTGTAATTGTACCATTTTCTACCCCCACTACACTCTCATCATTATAACCATTACTCACTGTTTTATTCTCTAACACTACCACTTCAACTATGTTACCATCATTATTATTTGTCATATCTCTAACACTGTCACTTACATTCTTATCCATTGCCTGATTTAATTTACTTTCTTGTTTACACTCTTCCGTTTGTTCTCTTACCTCTTTTGTTCGTCCTTTATGATCCTTCATAGTGTCATCACTATGCTTTTTCCATTCAGCGAATCCTATATTTTGTTCTTTCATTTGTCTAATGTCATCATCAAATCTACACCAATCATCATAAGTCATTTTTTCCATAATCCTCCTCAACTCGTCCATGAATTCCGTACTATTCCATGCCCCCCCTGATCCACTTACTTTATTTTCACGTGCCTCGGCCATGTTCAAAATTATTTATATAATATCCCATATATATAAAAAAAACCACTATTATCCTTCTATTATTCAATAATTACACACATAAAATCAAAACACCTAACAGAATCGTTATCAAAAAGTAAAAGTAAACACACCAACGCTACCAAAACATAACCTTCTTCAACGTAAATATACGATAATTTCACAACTTACGCCGTTACCCAAATCCTATTTTCTGTGCTTAAAACAGGTCTACCTCGTACAAAGTTATACCAGGATCCTGGCAGGGTCGCCAATTGTGATGTTACAACCAAATTTTATTAATAAAAAACAAAAATAATATTGCCAGAACTTTACCTTGCGATCTTTTTCTCGCTACTTACCTTTTAAAAAACGCCAACAGAAGTTCAGAGTCGCCACCAATATCTTTGAAGGACAGATATGGAAACCTTTATACATTACCTTAATTAAAACTGGACAATTTTGCCATCTGACTACCCACAATTCAGAAGAGTCCACGGAAACGTTTAGACGAGTTTTTCAGCACAGAACACTAGGAAATGGGAATGACGAAATAACTACGCTAACACATGGTTATATTCTGGAAAACAAATCTTATTTATTTCTAATTCAATTCAACGTTATATTTTCTCTCTATTGTTTACTCGAATACTTAAACATGAAATTACCTATACCCTATATCATATTCTTTCTCAACCAACCAGTACTTCATAATTTAGTTTTCCCTTATTCCCCACACACACTCTCTCACACTTTACCCTGGTTAATGTCCCCCGTTTTCCGAACTCTTGATATAATTATTAGGTTTAATTTTTTACGTCGCGGACAGTATATTATACCTGCATGTGCTATTCCACCATTGCTGGTAATTCACTTAACACTTTGTCACCAAACACTGTTCTAATTCTTCCCGTTTATTTACGGATTAGGTAAATTGCACTGTCACTTTTCTTCCTGGTTTTCTTCTTTTAGATTTACACCAGTTTCGGTAGACCTCGGCTACTCAATTCACATCGGTCTACCGAAATTCCGGGGCCGCTGTATGTGCGACTGTACCATGTGATGAGTTGTAACGAACTGCTTAAGTAATGGTGTCCGACTCTGTGTGTGCGTTTGGTTGCCTACCTGCCAGGTGTTAGGCGTTGCCATCAGCTCGCACTCCTTGGTTCCCATCACATGTTCGGCTCTGGAAAGTATGTACGTGTCTTTCACGCTGGGAAAGTTAGCCCACACATGCGCGCGTACGCATGAATATGCAGCCTCGCTGATAGTCTGCATTCCTGTACCATTCCGTACCTCACACGGAGCTATAGTCGGTGACCCAAAAATATGCTCTGGTTAAATAAAAGCTTTAAATTGTATACTCTCATTGGTTTGTACCGTTACAATCAGAGGATACATTGTGGGGTATGTACATTTTATTTAGTGTACTTAACGTTAATAATTCTGATTGAGTTTATGGTGATCAGGATAACTGATGGTTATTAAACGACATTATTGAAATTTTATAAGGAAATTAAATTAATTTGAGATGATTTAATTAATTTAAAAGGAAATTATGGTAATGAATTTAAACAATAATTTTTTATTTGACTGGTGTAATAAATGGTAAATGATTAGAATTTGATGATTAAGTATTCAAGGAAAATGCAGAGTGGAAATAATGATATAACAAGTGGAATCTTTAATAGAAAATGAATATTAAAGTTGTAGTTTTTATGCAAATTCAGAGTTGAGATGTTTATGTTAATGTTATAATGGTAATGTTCATTTTGAGTGGTTATTATGTTGTATTATGTTTATCATGTGAAACATAAAGTGTTCATTTGAGAATGATGTAATTGTGTGTAGATGTAAAACATGTATTATATCTTTTAACAATTAATTCCCCATTTGCGGGCGGTCACGGCTTCACCAAACCCTGACCGTGGATTTGGCTTATTGGTAACAAGGTATGGCAAACTTATTGTACCCTGACCATAGTTTGTTATTTTCAAAATTGGTGGCTTTAGAAACTTAACTGGGGGTGGGGGTGAACCAGGGTAATCTACCATAAACTATGGAACAGCGGCTATCCACCGAATGGGGTGGTAGACCGTCATAAGGGCTCATGAATAATTATTTTAGTAGGACCACTGGTATCCTGGATACCAGTAATGCCGAATTTGAAGTAACGCCAAAGCAAGGCCGGGGTATATAATGTTTACACCCTACCTGATCCAGTCATTGTGGACACAACTGGGCGCTACAGTCCAGCCATGGGGGGACATAAAGAGATGGATGGCCAGTGGCAACGTTACATGCTGCGAGGGAAAAACTCCATTTTATGCGAGTTTGGGTAATACCATATATAGGCTTGTCCTTGAGGTCACTGGCCCTTTTGTAACAAAAGATGTGGAAGGAGGATGTTAAATTGTTAATAAGAATGAATTCTTATTGAATACGAAGTGAGACAGAGTTGATCATTGTTGTGATACTGATAATAATGCAGTATTGGAGTTGATTGTTCTGATTATCTATGTGGTCATAGTTCTATAATAATCATGTTTTGTATTGTAGAAAAATATCAGTAGTAGGCCACCTTGTAAAGAGGGCATTGAAATATTAAATGTAAATTTTAAATGAAAAGGTCAGGACAGCTGAAGTGTTTGGAGTTTGACATAAAGTGTTCAAGTGTAGACTAATGTCATATATTATAAACAACATGTATCAGGTTAGCAATAAGACTATATGGGTATTAAAAGAGTTTAATAGAAAACCAGTACTTCGAAAAAGGCAAACCAGTACGACTAAGAGGGAACCAAATCAGTTGGGGATATGGAATAGTTTAAGGCCATTTATTGATGTTTTTATGAATTGTTTCAGTCTGGTGATGGTGGTGGCGTACCTGTACTGGCCGGTGTGTCAGGGCAGGGGCGTCCAGTGCCTGTCTGGGTTTATGGTGTTGGGATCCTGAGAAAGGAAGTCCAGTAAAGTCATGCAGGTGCGGCCACAGTCACTGGACTAGGGGGGTAAGTTACCCATGATTTTAGTAAGAAAGTAAGGGGGGTCGTGGCGCCATATCCTAGCTGGTCCTCTTAGGTTTAGGCAATGATAGTTTTTATGCTTCGGCATAAAACCTCTCATTGGGGGGGGGGGTATTGTGACGGTACAAATGGGGCACAACCATATTTTAATCAACACCTGTACTAAAGTTTATAAACACCCTATGGCTGAGTTTGGTATCAGGCAGAAGCAGGTACGAACTGGGGGGTGGTGACGAAGAATGCATGAGTCAGGATAAAAGCGTGTGAAAGGCCGACGTCAAAGTCATCGCGAGTTGAATGCGAGTTGTTTTCCGGCAGGACAAGCCAATCAGAAAGCGAGGAATGAGCATGACTTCCTGTTGTTAACCATGAGGCAAAAAAGCAGAGCATCGCCCAGCCATCTTGAACGAATCAGTCGACGAAATCACTCAAACCGTGCGGTTGTGTAAAAAGAGTGCTCGAGCAAATGTAAGGTCGGCTGACAAAAACTTTTATTTTAATTGATTTGAAACAACAGTGTTACAGCTAATAATGAACAGTCAATGATAGTATCAAAATTTAAACAGTTCCAAAACTGATTTTCGGAGTGTAAAAGAAGGAGGGTGAGTTCACAATGATGGGATAACATCGCAGATAGCACCAAACGTTAAGCATCAATGGACTTTTGATTCTAGAATCATTTTCCCTTTTTCTAAAGTACAAATCAATCAATTAAAATGAGATCTCACAATTAAGGGGGTTTAGAGAGAGTGTGAGAGAGAGAATGCAAAAAGCACTGATTTGTCTATAAAAAGAGTATACCTAAAAACTAGTTACGATGTTTTATAACATGTTATAAGATAAGATGTTTTATAACTATGGGTAGATGAAAAATTTGAAGAGTAAAATTTTGTGTGATGCAACATCATGTTGTCCAATTGTTTGTAAAATAATCAAAATAGAATTTTGAAGTACATTTTAAATAAAAGAAAATGATTTGATTTGACGACAACCATGTGTAAATCATTACGCCTCATTACCATTTCAAATCCTCTGTACTAAAAAACTCGTCTAACGAGCATGGGAGATCTTCTGAATTACGTAATTAAATATGGTCAGATTGATTCGTGTTTTTTTTTTATCATAGTAAGAGGGTAAAGGTTTATATATTAGCCTGAATTAATATATTGACGGCCCTAGAAATTTCTGACTGTGTTTGAAGTTAAGTCGCGAAGTGAAAAGATCATGAAAGATAGGTAAAATCTTGGCTAATTAGAATTAATATTAGGCATTACCTGTATTAACTTTCCGTCTTGTGACTTACCTGTTTTAATTTCTAAAACGACGCGTTTGGAGGATAAATCCTCATCTTCAGGTTTTTAATATTACAAAAACATCAAATTCACCTTTTTTGCAATTATGAAGCAGTTTAAAGTTTGTGTGGAAGTCTGAGTACTTATGATTATACAGCATTAAATGTTGAGCGTAACTAGATCTTGTTTTCGAGAAATCAGTTTTGGGTAGGTGTTCCTTAAAACGTTCGGCTGATTGTCTGCCCGTTTGTCCTATATAAAATTTGTCGCAGTCATCGCATTCAAGCTTGTATACTCCAGTTTTCTCTTCATCCGGGATGTGAGTTCTTTGTCCCAAACGTTTTTTGATGTTATTTGTGGTTTTGAAAGCCACTATTATTTTACGTTTTTTTAACTCATTCTTTACAATGACTGGTAGTACATTCATGTACTCAAAGGTGCATACATGAACGCTGTGGAGGAATATGAGATATACAAGGCTTCTAAGTTACAAGCAGACCACTACTTAATAATAAAGTTTCGTTTCGATCTAATCTACTGTACAACATGGCCATCGATATCGATGAGTCCACGGGAAATGATAACGGTCATACAAGATAAAGTACAACAGTTAATCGTTGGCAACGAGACGATGTGCATCGGACTGTGCCGAGACTATATCAGTGTAAAATTATGTGTGGTGTTTTTATGTGTTTAAGTAATTGACGACCCCGTTTGGGTCAATTTGATGTTTTTATAATAGGCTATTAAAAACCTGAAGATGAGGATTTATCCTCGAAACACGTCGTTTTAGAAACTAAAACAGATAAGTCACAAGACGGAAAGTTAATACAGGTAATGCCTAATATTAATTCTAATTAGTTAATAAACGTGACTTGGAGACAAATAAAACAAAATGAAAATCTTGGCGTATTAAATTTATAAAAGTTTTGTTAAGTTACAAGTACATCGTTTAGGAGGGCTAAATGAACAAAGATACTTGACAGAACCTCAATATGGTTACTTGTCCTGTTTAATACTTTAGTTTTTTTACTCGCTGATAAAGTTAATATTCAATTGATTTGAATTTTTGTAGGCAATTCAAGCAACACATTATTTTTTAGCTCAATGCCGCAGTGAAATACACACAAAACATTCTTGGCAAGTACCTAAAATGTTTGGGTATGTAGAGATAGAATAACATGTGCTTATACGTTTTTAGCCTCTTCTGAATGGTTATATCTGGTTGGACTGGCACATGTGTGGAATATAATACGTTTTTGTTTTTTGTCTCAGAGTCAGATGCTCTTGTGTTGCTGTACTATACATTGTGTACCAGTTCTAAAAGTTTGACACAGGCTTCAAAATTGTTTACACAAGATACAGCAAGCAATACAAGAGACCTCAGATCCGAAAACTTATACAGTATTACCACCCTACACACACACACACACACACACACACACACACACACACACACATACACACACACACACACACACACACACACACACACACACAAATTCATAAATGTTTAGGTCTGACATCATGTTTAATTATACTAATTTCATAACATTGTTATGTGTACTAATTTTAACCCCCAAGACTTACTCACTTTGAATGACAGTTCAAAGTTTTCCCCTCCCCATACTAGCAGCCCTGGATCATAGGCACCAATTTCTAGGAAGTACTCTCTGTTGATTGCAAATAAACCACCAGCATGAGTGGGAGATCTGAAATAAACACAATTAATCGTATTTTTTAATAAAGTATTTACAAAAGGTCTTTCTTTATACCATCATAAAGAATTTAATTATTCTAATTTCTTCTATCACAAAGAATTCAACACAAAAGTTGATTAGTAAAGGACTTGAGATTAATACAGTTTTAAATTCTGTCATAATATTATATTTGTTTCTTATAATTACAGATACTTTTATAAAAACTGCTTTTGATAATTTTACTATGAGATGTGGCTATAAAATAATCAGACAGATTTTTTGCCGTTTCCCTGTATCCCAACAACAGTGAGAGTGTGGGTCACTGACTTACTTCACTTGGATATCCTGTTAAATTTTCAAGCATATACAACCAAAATTTCAGGAGATTTGCATTCAAAGCAAAATATGTATTTCAGCTCTGACAATATCTCATCACCACATCAATATGAAATTCCTTGTAAAACTTAGGAAATCTGCTACAGAAACATGTCATTTGTTAAAAGAAGTTTATGGTATGCTGAATTGATTAGTATAGATAAAGAAACCGTTCAACAGAACGGTACATGGACCACTCTCTACTCCCTGTACCGTATCATCTACTTCATTTTCATATTTGAAGATGAATATGATACATCTTCAAAATCATAATAACTTCAAATATGATAATAACTTTAAAAAAAAGTATAATCTTTTCGTTTATTGGTTAAAAAAATCAATCATATGTTTTTCTGTATAATCCTAAACTTAGAAGTCATCCATGCACTGGAAGAGTTCCAATTCACCAAGACAAAAGAAAGCAAGGACGAACAAATCCAACTTATAGCAATGATGATTGTTTTTTCAATGTCTGAGAAATTAATTGTGTTGATTAGATTAGTTGTGTTGGATTAACCTGAAATCCAAACTGTTAAACACAATATGAAGCACACTATAAGGTTTTGACAACTCTTCATGACTGAGCAAGAAGGACAAGACCTGGAATGAGAGAGAATAGCTCATGGTTAGGTGCCATATCAAGACAATGTGCTTCCACTTTATCTGTCATGATGTTTTCGGTACCTGTATTGAAGCACCCATTGTACTCACCTGTCTTACCTACATGTGTCTTTATTTTGTTTGCTACAATAAAGTCTGCATTAAAAGGAACCTGTTTTGAACCTGCAGATGCAGTGAGGGTAAAAAATGATGCAATTCATGAAGAGCTATCAGAAGATGGCTACAACACTGCTTCCAACAGTAGAAAATTCACATAAAGCAGTTTACGCACTGGGGATACGAGTCCATTGAAGGGAATAATATTCCAATTGCATAATACTGTTCAATAAAATGTTTAAAACATCAGTCAGTGTTTTTTTTTTATACCCACACCTTGTATATCTATTATTACATAAGGCAAATGGAGTAAATCAGTACTATATTTAGAGAATCCTTTACCTTAACAGGCTGTGAATAAAGTAACCTGCTATTGGCTATTTATAATTTTACTTCAAATAGTTTTGAAAATATTTTGGAATATATTTCAGTATTTATCTCGCAAATAAAACATGCATGGATTCAGTACGGATTAAAAATGCACCTGGCATCTAGCTTCATCTCAAGAAGCATGAAATGCAAAATTTACAAAACACTTATCAGGCCAGTACTGACATATTCTTCAGAAACCTGGACAGTGACAAAAAATACTGAGAGACTTCTAAGTTGCTGTGAAAGACGGGTTTTAAGAACAATATTTAGAGGAGTACAAGACAATGCAATGTGGCACAGACACTATAATTATAAGCTATACCGTCTTTACAAATTGTCAGGCTAATCAAAATATTGTTATGTCATTACACAACATTCTACGTGTTTCTCGGCTATTCCAGTGGAGCCCGGCTGTAATGTGTGTGCGCGTACATATTACATGACAATTACATGACACTTATCACGCGTCCACAACAAGACTATTCCAGACCATACCACTCCGCGTGTACTGTGTTCAAGGCCACAATCAATTACGCTCTAGTATTTTCTAGTAGTTGACACGTATTATGGATTATTCTGGAATCTCAGCGGGTTATAAATATAACCATTCAGTGACGCTTAGTTTCAGTTTAAGTGGTGATTTATTCCAGTGTCGTTGGAACAATGTGGCGAAGTGTTGTGTTTTATAATTGTGTGGGACTCTATTCGTTGACATCATTATTGCGTGCAAACTATTTTCATTTGATTTGTTGTAAGAGACTATCTTGCTGATTATAAACTGTTTAATTGAATTAAACATGGTGATTAGTGACTTAATTGGTGTCTTGTATTTTGTTTTCCACTGTACCATATGACGATCAAGGAGACCATCGTAACAGTGGGTCAGAAATGGGACAGAACCGTTAACAGTGTAAATAGTGACACTCTGTATAAGACTAGTGTAATTTATACTTAATTGTAAACAATGGATGCCAGTCAGATGATGGAAGCTTTCCAAGCACTTCTACTACGAACAGAAAAATTACAAGACGAGAAAGCAGAAGTGAGACAGAAAACCCTCCTGCTGGAAGCAGAGGAATGACAATGTCAGGATGCAGAAGAAGCAGAAAGATGACAAAAAGAAGGACAAAGACAGGAAAGGGAAGAAACAGAGGAATGACAGAAAGCACTAATTTTGGAATCTGAAGGACGACAAGCAGATAAAACGGAAGCTCTTTTTGAAGCTATGCAGAAACACATGCAAGAACAAAGTACCGCAGAAATGGGTCTCCTACGAGGTGAGCTTAATAAACAAGTTACTAAAATATCGGAGGTACAAGAATCAATGACATTAAAAATAGCTGAAGTAGAAAAATATGTCTCAAATGTTGAAGAATCGATGTCTACAAAAATATCTGTCATAGAAGAATCCATGTCAAATAAAATATCTGCAGTGGCAAACATAAGAGAACAAATTAAAAGTGAAGTTGAGCAATTCATGAAGATACATACAAACAAATTTCTGAACAGTCTGTACCATTGGTAAAGACAGAAAAGACAATAGAGAAAATCACCTTGCCCCCGGTGGGACAGTTCATGTCAAGGCTTTAACCTTTGACAGAAGCAGAAACTGGGCGACGTACTTTAGGCAATTCGAAGCTGCCACGTGCGCAAATAATTGGGCAGGTAAAGAGAAGGCAGTTTCACTCGTTCTCATATTAAAAGGACCTGCCGCAGAGCTACTACAGAAAGTGCCACCTGACAGCCAGAACACCTATGCCGAATTGATAAAAGCTCTATAATTATGGTATGGTGATAAACATTTCCAAGATGTGAAATCAGTTACACCGTCATAACAATATACAGGCTAAGGTAGGTTGGACACATAGAGAGAATGGAGGAAGGACAGCCTACAAAACATATTTTCTTCTACCAGAAACCAATGGGTAGTAGAAAAAGGTCCAAGACCCCAAAGTAGATTCAAAGACCAAGTAGAGGAGGACCTCAGAAAGCTGAACATAAGAAACTGGAAAGCCAGGGCATGCAATAGGGAAGAATGGAATCAACTCTAGGAGCAGGCCAAGACCCACCAAGGGTTGTAGAGCCATGGCTGATGATGATTTCAGTAATTACAAGGTTAAAATGTGTAAACCAGATATAGATGATATTAGATTTATAACATCTAAATACAAAATAAATACATAATCGGTTAATGATTTATTATTACTTTAAATGAATACTAAATAAAAATACTATAAATGTTTTTTGAAGCAATTAACTACAACAAAATACACTAATCTTAACTAATATTATTTACCATTATTATATTTTTTTTTTTCAAACAAGGAAATCTCAAGTTGAATCAAATGATGTAAATTATTTATGAATTTCTATAAATAGTACTGATGTAATGTTCAACAAAAAATTAACATTTTCCTCTGTTTGTGGAAATGCATGCATGAAAAAATTCAATATGAAAAAGTAGTACACTAAGCCCAACAACCGTTTAATTATTATCAGTACTTTACATATCACCAAATCGATATTATGTTTGGCACACCTAACAACAGTAGTGTACATTTTCAGTGCTCACACTTTGAAGCATTTATATGATACCTTACAATCATTTTTTATGTTTAATTCATCTTAGTACTATGAGCTTTCTGTTAACTTCTATTTAAAGAAAGCCCATTAAGAAATATAATTAGTTTAGAATCTTCTGAGCCTATACAACAAAACCGTCAATTAAATAAGAGTAAGAAACGAGGCATCAAAAACTTTCACCAGCAAAATAGGTTTAAGGCAGGGATGTATTTAAGCCCCCTGCTATTCAACCTGGTCTTGGATGATGTTGTCAAAAAATGTAAAGAAAGTATGAGTAAATATAGAATATGATACTGGAATATGAAGATAATAACAATAACAGAATTATGCTACGCAGACGATTTAATAATTATAGGAGAAACAGAAAAACAGTTACAGAATAACATAAAGGTATTTAATGAAGAACTTGGAAAGAAAAACATGAAGATTAATATACAGAAGACTAAAACTATGGTAATAGGAAATTCAGAAGAGAAACACAGTATAGAACTTGATGGTAAATATTTAGAACAAGTAAAAAGTTATAAATATCTGGGAGTAGTGATTAACAGCAAAGGGAATTTAGAGGAAGAAATAAATGAAAGAGTAGCGAAAACAGGAAGATTATTCAATAGTATTAAATCAAGTTTCCTGGGTAAAAAAGAAATACCCACTAGGATAAAAACAGAAATAGGCAGAAAAATCATGAAGCCAGTATTAACTTACGGAAGCGAAACATGGACAACAAATGAGAGAATAAAAAGCAAGCTAACTAGTATTGAAATGAGGTTTCTTCGAAAAATAGAAGGGAAGACAAAAAAAGATGGAGTTCAAAATGAAATATTTAGGAAAAAGTTAGATATTATTCTGTAGCAATAACAGTAGAACAAGCACAACTTAGATGGCTGGGACATGTAATGAGGATGGGGGAGGAAAGTCTGGTAAAGCAAGTGTTTGAATCCAGAGAAACAGGTAAAAGAAAGAGATGATGACCGAGAAATCTCTGGAAGGATGAAGCCCGCACAGCTGCAGAAAGAAGAGGAGTAAAATGGGAGAAAATAAAGGAGCTCGCAGGAGATAGAAAGAAATGGAGGGATATGTGGAAAAAGACGACCTCAGAGGACTCAACTCCAACATACCTTTACGCCGAAAGATAGAAAAGCTAAGGATTAAGTAAGTAGAATCTTCAGAGCCAAAATGGATTCAGTTGTCAGTCAGTGTGGAGCCACATAAACAGAATTCAGTTGTTCCAAAATAATCTTACTACGTTTGTAAGATAATATTATTTGAAACTAAGACAACGAATGATCATTCATAAAAAATGACATATTTTATTAGAATCAAAACTTCCCTCATATTACTCATCTAATGTATCTAACTTAAACACACAGTTATTATCTAAAAATGCTCCAAGCTACAATTGTTATCACATAAAGTTAAAAAAAAAGTAACTTTTGTTTATCGTTTTATTAAACCTCTACAAACTGCAGTTTGTAGGTGCTGAACCTGAGAAAAATACATATTTACTTTCTAGTACACTGTTCAAACAATTATGTGTATTACATTTGTAAAATCCATATGTCAAATACCTATATTACAGTTTATCGTTAAGTAAACTATATGTGTTACTGAATATATATCAAGAAATGTATGTCTTTATGTACGTATTAACTAAGCTTTTTATATTTTTAACCTAACTTCAAGTTTATAGATTAATTAAACGCTAAAACCATTGTTACTTAATATCCATCTTTTTCAGTTTATAATATCCTTACAACTCCACTAATCTAAGCACTGATAAATATTAAATCTTCATGTAATATCAATGTAGTTGCATATATAAAATGCTAAAAAAAATTACAATTAGTTTACTTACTTATAAGGTTCACTATCAAACTGTCGTTTTTCAGCTTCTTTCGTTGGTAATTCGTTCTCTTTATACAGCATACCCCATTCAAAAATACCTCTGAAGTGATGACCTTCTTGATAAACAGGACGGTATTCAAAGTTATTGTGGTCAACACCATCTATTACAGGAACTGTCATTATACGTCTAGAAAACAAAGACATACAAAGCACTTTAGAAATAGTACATTTTTTCATTATACAAACTTTCAGTACTGATCTACTTAAATCTTATAAACACATTCTTGAAAAGTATTAATACCTGTCTCTATAAATGGGAGCCAGCAGTGGTGGAAGCCAATTTATGTTTACTTCACAGTGGGCATCCAAAAACAGTACGACTTCCCCTCTTGCTTCCTGAGCACCTCGAGATCTTGTCCTAATGAGGCCTTCTCGCTCCTTATTTCTAATCAGTCTTACTTTGCCATTAAATTGTTCAATGTACGACTCTAGTTTGTCTTTCAAATCAGCTGAAAATATTTTAAATAAAACCTCATCAGTAAAAATAATGTACAATCGATATGTACAGTCTGCCCCTCTATTGCCTACTTACATATTTTACATTACATTTTACAACAAAAAATAAACATGAAGACACTGGGCGAACCCGTTGGACACCTAGATGCTTCGGACATCCCGAAGCATCTAGGTGTCCAACGGGTTCGCCCAATGTCTTCATACGTATAAATATCATGAAACAGCCTGTATCAAGTTATTACTTTGTATTAAAAAATAAACAACAAGCAAAAGTTATTCTAACACTATCCACTATTATAATATGAATCTGTTATTTCTGAAACACATACTTGCATGTATTAATGCTGTGTGTACATGTGTGCACGTACGAGTGAAAACACACACACTCACAGTGTGCACACATGTACAAACTACAAATTGGATCACAGTTGTATAAGAAACAATTAACAGTAATAACTACATAACAATAATTGACAGTAGTAGGGTATTGTACTGTAATACAGTAGCAGATGTCACAGATAACAGACACCTGAATAACACATGTCATGTATACAGGGATAGACTTCCATAACACAACTACTGTGATAATATAGTAAAACCTGTCTTAAGACCCTTGCGTCTCTGTAAAATGTGGCCGCTTAATGAAGGGTTGGCGGGTGTTGTGACAATACAGTATATTAAGTAAGGATAATCAGCTATATCATTTTTGTATGTACTTGCAGTTGTATTCCTATTTACAGTATGTTACAATGAAAATACGTATATTACAACATGTGATAAAGAAATTATACTTTTGAAAAATAGTCAATATTTGAAATTATACGTTTTGAAAAAATGTGCTTCATTTCGTGGTAGCAGTTTTCTTTTTAATTCCATAATTTTTGACCAAACAGTAATATGTACTAGGCTGTTTCAGAGCATTCTCGCCACATTCCTTTTCAAGAGTAACGCAGATACTTTTGATCCTCCTAAGAGATTGTAACACTTCTTTTAAACTATCAGTGCGTTCTTTAATTTCTTCTTCTTCACTCTGTACGTCATCATCACGCGTTTCTGCAAAAAGCAGAAAAATTACTGTATTCTAAAAGTAAATATCTCAGAATAATATAGATTTTAATTGACCATTTCATAAACTTTTGTGTAGTTATATTTTTAACACATTTATATCATAATATATTTATCTCCCACTTACCTTTCTTCTGCCCAGGGTTACGTCGCACGAACATTGAATAACAAGTATGATTTCAAGGTTGTCTCAATAACTCACTCGACTCGCTTATATTGAAAACAACTAAGATTTTATTTCATCTTCTGTATTTTTAAAAAGGCATGAATTTTTTACTCTTTCTTTCAACATTGACATATTACTGCTTGATATCATTGCATATAACCTAAACATTTATTTCAACATTGTAAACTAATATAATAATTAATTAATCAAAACGACCCAGCTTGCCATACTCACACATTCATATCATAACCCCCTTTTATATAACGTAAAATATATTTATTTGAATACGGTTACATGATATGGTGGCGTAGTCCATGACCGCATGGCACCTTGAGTGTATATCTGAATGTTATTTTACCTCATTTTTTATTTGTCCTCACTTCACTCCACTTTTAAAGTACTTTCCGTCGACACAGCCGATGTTATAAGTCGACTGCCCGTTTTCTACTTTTTACATGCCGGCGAAATTAAACTGAGTCCAGTCGGCGGACGCACAAACGGCTCGCGTCCGGCACTTATAGATGTTGTTTTCCGACTGCCTGAAGCCACGAGGTGCGTCGGTAATGCTCACTTCCGCCCGCTCGCTCTCCGATTGGTTGAGGCGCTCACGTGTAGGTTAATTAGTCACGTGTTGTTCAGTTCTGTTGCCGAGTTTGGCGTCGAGATTATCGCCAACGGCGCACGGGCGCACATTTACAGTCACATGCCATTGTTATTGTTGTGCCTTGCTCTGCCTGGCACGGATTTGAATACAGAGTGTCCAACAAGCATGTCTGAGTGGCCGTAAAGGGTGTCCTAACCGATCAGTCCCAAATAATTAATAAACTGAATAAAAAATATACCCTTCAAAATAGCCCCGTTACAATACCCCCCCCCCCCAATGAGAGGTCTTTTGTCGAGACGGAAGAACTCTCATTGCTAAACCCCTAAGAGGATCGGTGAGGATATGGTGCCAACAACCCCCCATTAATTCTTAACGCATCATGGGTAAACTACCCCCTAGTTCGGCGACTATAGCTGTACCTGAACGAGATTACTGGACTTCTCTACTCGAGGTCCCAACACCGTAAACTCGGACAGGTACTCACCACAGTACACCCAACCTTCTAACATTCTGACCAAAAATCTAAACCCTGACCTTATACCATACCTAATCCTCAACTGATATGTTCCCCCTTACATGCACACTGGGTCGTCTTTGGCAAGTACTGGGTGCGTACACACACTCATTCCTATATTCTGAACAAACTCCTTAAACATTTTAAAATCATTTTCCAAATCACAATATAGCAAACAAATTAAATTCAAATCATTAAATTTGGTTAAAATTTCATTTAAGTTCAAAATCAACTTGTTATATTACCATTTCTTTCATCAAAACAAAAAATAAAAAATCTTTTACCTGAATCTACTATTATTGCTTACTAACCGCTAACAATCATAAAAACACAAATTGAACATCTTATTAAAACATGAATTCACTTACCCTATCATATGTTTACACATATATACTAAACAATATAATTCAATAAACATACTAGTAACACACATAAACAATAATATACTTGAAACTCAAAACATCATCTATATGGCAGGCATAAAATAAATTTTTTTTTCCAAAAAAAATTTAATTTATCAAAATATCCGTTTTCTCAATATTCAGAAAAAAAAACAAAATATTTAATGCAATCAAGAAACAAAATGGCATTAATCAATTACTAGAAACGGGTCTTGTCTCTAACATCAACCATCAGCTGATCTCTCTGGGTCAAGTGAATGACCTTGACATACATATGTTGTACAAAGCTACATCATAAAATACATGAAACATCTTTAAAATTCTTTACCTTCAAACATAGTACAACATAATAAAATAAGACATTCAAAATTAACATGGCTATTATTATCTTACAATAAACAATAAAATTTACATTTAAATTGACCAAAATTTACACACTTTGCAGTTTTAAGTTATTCTCAAATTTTATTACAATCTGTTACTTGTTTCATTTATCACTACATTTTGACTATGACTTTCTTTCTTTAATATTTTCATTCTCAATTAGTTTGGGTGACTCAGTTATTCATAACATTTCGATTTACTAACTTGGCATTTATATCTATACTTTTACCCCCTTTCTGACTTTACTACTCACTTAACAGCTTTACCTAGTCTGACACCCCTCTATCAAATCGTCTACCAACCATTTTCTACCCCTAACTTACTACTGTAACTCATTTCGCATCATTCTACCCTTACAACAAAATACTCTCTACCCCTTTGTACTCAGGACGTGTGTTCCCTTCCCAATGCTCATTCCTTTATTTGGTTCCTGGACCCTCCCTAGGTAACCCTTTCCGGCACATATCGGTTCCCCTCCCGCCACAACGCTTTTCGTTGAGGACTCCTTATCACACCACCCCCCTTACAAAATTCCACTATCAACTATTTTTCTCCCATTACATCACTTTCATCTACAAAATATCTCCATTTATTTATTACCTCAATACTCTCAACACTCATTACTCTGCATATTTTCCCCATATCTACTGTGTCACTATTACTTCTCAAGTTCTACATTACGTTTATTCACAACAATCTTACTTTGTTCAACTCCCCTTCTAAACTTAACTTGGACTGATTTTAATGTCCTAACGAAATAATACTCACCCAAATTCTAACATTTACCACCTTTTAAAATTCTTAACTATCTCAAATTACTCTCACTATTTAATTTAAAAATCTCTTAGACACATTTAAAATTTATAAACATTTTACTTGATTTAAACTGCATTATCATCTTCATACTTACATTACATCACTCACATACTATCATAGACACACAAATATAAACACCAAACACCAATAACTCCATGTACCTTCTGAAACATTTTAACAACCATGTTATTCCACAAACTAAACACAATTTAACATTTATTTATTTATTAATTATTATCAAATTTAAATCTCATAAAATAATTTAAATTCATCATCAAAATTCAATTATATAACATTTTAAATCAATCAACATATTTAAACATCTCAAATTATTTTAATTTCATCAATCATTAACACAACATATTTTAATTACATTACTTCAAAACAATTACATTTCCTTTATTACAAACTCATTATTCATTTTGTCTGATAAAATATTATTATTATTAAAATCAATTTCTACTACATACACATATTGTTTACATAAAACATTTTACAATACAGACACAATTAATTTTACTAAAATTTATTTACAATTCTTCATCATTCTGAAGATTCTGTTTACCACACTTCATTTTCTATGTTAGCAAGGTCATACCCACAAATCAAAATATTTAAAATGTCCATTTATTGAGTTTATAATTACCCTCCATCATCGTATAAATATCTAACATATTTAAAACATAAATCATTTTTATCCACATACAATTTATTATTATTATTATAATGACCATTATCAACATAATATTTGACACCATTATTATCTATTAATTCATAAAACCCGTCTACATTGGTAATTTCAGTTCTATTTCCGTCAGTATTTTTGTTCAACATAGGGTAAGTTATTTTCTCAATATATTCCTCTACTACATTCATTAAAACCTCAGGTAAGTTATTATTATTTATAAAGGTATCATCAAAATATTCATCTATCTCTATTTCACAACGTAAGCATTTCATATAATATATATTTCCTTCAACTCTAACCTCTCTTTCAACCTTTTATAACTACTTCTCAACGTAAACAACTCTATTATTCTCTCTCTCTCACAATACTTCTCACAACCCCCCTGAACTCTCTCATTCCATGCAAAGGGCCATGTAACATCATTAAAATACTTATTACATCTCCTGGCTTTACCAGATAAATCACAAAAAACTAAGGGACCATTTTGAGACACCATGTCTCCCACACAACTACTGGAGGAAACTCTGTCCTCATACCACATTTGTGAAACTTCTGTTTCACCATAAACTAGGGGAAAATTTGCCCTTTGCCCATCTAAACTTTTATCTAAATTCTCTTCACGCTCTCTCTCACTCTCATCAGCATTCGTGAATAACACTTCGTTACTAAATTCTACTTCAACAAAATCTTCCTTATCACTCTCAACATTAATCACCTTATTCTCTAATACCACATTTTTACACATATCATTATAATTCTCACTTGTTTTATAGTCATCACTTACCTTGTTATTAATTATTTGATTTGGTTTACTTTTAATTTGTTCCTCTACCGACTCTACCACTTTCTCAATATCTCGTTTTAATTCGTTACACTTACTCTCACACTTAATTTTTACCTCATTAATATCAATTTTAAGTTCATTAAATTTAGCGTCAAATTTACTATTTTGTTCGTCAAATTTGGCATTGAAATTACTATTATTAACATCAAATCTATTATTAATAAGATTAAATGTCATTTAATGACAATTCCTTTTCTCTTGTTTTAGTTGCTACGGGAGTGGAATTCGCTCCCGGCTCATTAATTACAGATTCGTCTATCAGGCTTGGAGTTGTCTCCATTCCTGAATCGTTAGCGTCAACATTTACTGAGTTTTCTGTTTCAACATCATTTAAGCTGACGTCTTCCTTATTATTTTCGTTAGTATTCATTGTATATAACTTATTATATTTTTCTCGATACAAAATTCAATCTTACATATATATACTATTTTCTCACTCTGTATATTTTACTCAACTATATTATACATATCACTTAACCTGTACGTAATTTACGTATTTTTATCCAACCTCCAAATCAAACTTGCATTCACTGTAAGTGCGGAATTTAATGAAATTTAATTTATAAAATTCGTTCCAAGTTCGTGGCGCCAATTGTGTAGTTATATTTTTAACACATTTATATCATAATATATTTATCTCCCACTTACCTTTCTTCTGCCCAGGGTAACGTCGCACAAACGTTGAATAACAAATATGATTTCAAGGTTGTCTCAATAACTCACTCGACTCGCTTATATAGAAAACAACTAAGATTTTATTTCATCTTCTGTATTTTTAAAAAGGCATGAATTTTTTACTCTTTCTTTCAACACTGACATATTACTGCTTGATATAATTGCATATAACCTAAACATTTATTTCAACATTGTAAACTAATATAATAATTAATTAATTAATCAAAATGACCCAGCTTGCCATACTCACACATTCATATCATAACCCCCTTTTATATAACGTAAAATATATTTATTTGAATACGGTTACATGATATGGTGGCGTAGTCCATGATCGCGTGGCACCTTGAGTGTATATCCGAATGTTATTTTACCTCATTTTTCATTTGTCCTCACTTCACTCCACTTTTAAAGTACTTTCCGTCGACGCAGCCGATGTTATAAGTCGACTGCCCGTTTTCTACTTTTTACATGCCGGCGAAATTAAACTGAGTCCAGTCGGCGGACGCACAAACAGCTCGCGTCCGGCACTTATAGATGTTGTTTTCTGACTGCCCAAAGCCACGAGGTGCGTCGGTAATGCTCACTTCCGCCCGCTCACTCTCCGATTGGTTGAGGCGCTCACGTGTCAGGTTAATTAGTCACGTGTTGTTCAGTTCTGTTGCCGAGTTTGGCGTCGAGATTATCGCCAACGGCGCACGGGCTCACATTTACAGTCACATTCCATTGTTATCGTTCTGTGCCTTGCTCTGCCTGGCACGGATTTGAATACAGGGTGTCCAACAAGCATGTCTGAGTGGCCGTAAAGGGTGTCCAAACCGATCAGTCCCAAATAATTAATAAATTGAATAAAAAATATACCCTTCAAAATAGCCCCGTTACACTTTTCATTGTAAATACAGAATGTCTTCTAACCTATCTTTATAATCTTCCTGAAGTCGAGCTTCCCAATTGCCCTCGAGATCGTCACAGCATTGTAGTCTCCATTTTCTTCACGTAGCAAGTGTGTGGAGTTCTTGCGAAATTTGATGTAGTGATTGCACCTGTAGATGTGTCGTTAATTAATTAATTTAATGTCGTTACTTTTGTAAAACACTCCTTAGTACTGGCACCAGCAACCTCTGTTTAGGCTGTCTTGATCCAGGATACCACATTGAGGACACTAAATTTCTTCGCCAAGTGAAATGCTGTCATCCATATGAGACACAATGGACCAAAGAACTCTTTACCAATAAAAAGTTTAAATGTCATTGGTCCAATGGCTGAAGATGAGATGTCGTGTTTGTTGGAGTAAATGAGTCTCACATTGGGTAGTGGTGAAACTGGATGACATGTCATATGATTGTGACGGTACAAACCATGGCCTAAAGTGTAACATGGGTAAATACTCCAATAATTGTAATTCTGGATTATAATTTTAAATAAAACGACAACCAAATACGAAGTCAAAAGTTGGATATACATTGTAAGTCAGTGAATCAGCAGCTATTTTTAGAAACGCCAAGCCTCAACGCTTTGGGTTACAAATGACGTTACAACCATGTCACGGGCCGTGCCCATAGTTATATAATATTGGAATTCAGGATGGTCATTGTCAAGCCTTAAAATTCACCGACGTGGAACTTTTGGCTGAGGAGGGGAACCATGTGATCAGGGTTCAATAAAACCATATGCGAGCAGCTTTCTGCGCGAGATCTGTCTTCAATCTCATGCCGTACGGCCCCATAACAGTCCGCGGACTAAATTTAAATAGTCCGCGGCCCACCACCAAAAGTATTAAAATGAAAAAATAATCAATAGTAAACAGTGGTTAAACCGTAGTAACAGTTTTTAAAATAAGTGGAATGAGTGGAAATCGACCGTGAAGTAAAGTATACGGGATAATCGACATAGTGCGTGTGTGATATGGCTTGCCGTCTTCAGGACAATGGACAGATAAGTAACTAATCGGAGGGTAAAACAAATTTTCAAAATTGTAAAATAACACCCACACATAATTTCATAAAGATGTACAAAAGAAATTGAGATCTCAAAAAGGGTGGGGTTGAGTAACTGGTGTGTGTGTGTGCGCGCGCGCGCGCTAAATGTGCAAGAAGTACTGGTTTGCAATTAGAATAGGTAATTTTATTTCTATATTTGTTTTATTTTATGTTAACACTGCAGAATCACGATAAGAATTTAATCACAGTTAATTTCACTTCATCTGTAAAAAATGTTATAAGTAAAAGAAAAAAGAAAGGTTTTTTTATATTTTATTTACTAATGTTGATAAGAATAAAATCTAGCTTCATTTGAATACAAATTAGACTGAATTATTTATTGCAAATAACCCTATTCTGCTCTCCGGTTCATCCAAAAGGACCTTGAATTGCCCTTGAGGTGAGTAACGACAAAGTATTGGTAAGGAAATATGTTAGATATAATTGCAAATGGCGTCCGCCAATGCATATGTGAGAACAGCTGTTTGTGTAACACGTGTATGCGAAGTATAACCCTGTAAAACGTTTATTACTTTACATGATCCTATAACAAAATTATGTGGTGAATATTGTTTAGCCAACTACTGCACTGTAATGTGGTCTCCAAATTCTTGAAACACTTTGGATTTTCTGATAACAAACGGTTGCTCTTTTTTGCCAGCAGCACTATAACATAACATAATCGTTACTCTTTCTTTACCCATTTTTCCAACATTACACGCTCCTTCTTGTAATTTAATGACTTATTTGGTACAGGTATAAAATATGTCCAGTCTTATCAATGTTGTAAGTCTCACTTAATTTGTGCTCAGTAACCTCTATTTCCATTCATTGACTTCATTAACAGGCATATACGCATCTTCACCTGAAATTGTTTTGAACAACATGTTTTCTAAAACACTTAAGCCACCCACTGCTTGCTACGAACGAAATTTTCTACTTTAGTTTCGGTAAAAGTTTTGTAACACACTTCCACTACCTGGTTTTTTTTTTTTTTTTTTTTTGAGCACATTTAAAACACATTTAAGAATTTCATTAACTTGTCAACACTTCGATTCGCGTTTTTGTATTATGTCCCGATTCATATTGGATTCCCAGTCTTTTCAAGTTTAGTCTTTATTTTGAATTATGCTGTTGATTTGTTGAATTTAAGAGAACTTCAGTAAGTTTCCTTGCTGAAACGCCCTTATCACTTTCAAAAATAACACTTGCTTAGCTTCTAAATTTCAACTTAAGTAACACTTTCTTGTTACTTATTTTTGACACACTGTTAAATTACACAACAAATTACAAAAGCACTCAAACACACACGGATCACTTACGCCAATTCAACGTTATAACTTCCGCTATAAATTCTGAATGTTTGCTTGTAACTGACCGCTTACTACTGTTTCAACGTTATGGAGACTACGACAGTTTCTTGTATATGTCTACAAGTAACATTTTGTGAATTTAAAAGTATGAAGGTACAGACAGTTAGATTGTTTGCCTTATCTTTTAGTAGAGTCAGGTATAAACACGATTTGAGTATTCCTAGAAATATGTATTGTCAAACTATTTTGTCTACTGTACTATATTCCAGACGACTGAACATGCAATAGGTGACCGTTTAAACAAGGGAACGAACCCGTTATGGGCTGACCGCTGGCCAAGGGAGGAGGTGACCATTTAATGGAGGGGAAGTTTACATTGATCTTACAGAAAATAAAATCCATTCCTCAGAAAAGTGGCCGTTCATTAAGGTGACCGTTAAATAAAGGTGGCCATTAGGTCAGGTTTTACTGTACTACCATTCAAACAAGCCAAAAAGCATTCACTTAAATTTTTTAATGCTTTTATATTTTTGGGTGCATCAATTGACTACAAATAAAACCTTTTCCAAATCATAATTTTTTTTGATTTGTGTTTCCACTCTGATTTAACTACTACAAATTCTACTTCTCTGTACTTTGTCATTTTTCCTTCTATTAAAATAATAAAATGGTAGGAGTTATTTATAATGTTACATATTAGTGGCTAGAACTATAGTGTTATTTTAAAAGAGCTACTACATGTGTTAATTTGACTGTTATTTTGATTATTTTAAGGTTGGACTCATAGTTTATTTTCTGATATCCCAACATTCAAAATAATTATTAAGCACACACACACACACACACGCACATTTCTTGCCAGTCCTTTTCTTGATATGTATATGATTTGATATTTACTACCAAATTTCAATCAAGATGTACTGTTTCCTTACTTAGAACATGTTTTGGACATTATATTTTTTCCCATTCTGAGCCATCTTAGTTTTTAATCTTGTAGAATATTTGTGTCCTGGTTAGTCATTGCTATGGGTTCCTGTTAGCTTTTGGTATTTACAAATATATAAACAAAAAACACAACACAATTTTCAAAATACTTAACACTGGAAACACTCAAAAAACAAAAATATATACCATACCCACACACATCAATCATCAATTTAAACTACATCAATATACAGTAGACTCCCTCTCGTCCGGCCTCGGTTGGATCAGCCATCGGATGGTTCGGCCAGCCATACGTGAGTCACAGCCTAGATGAGCCTCCAGTGACAGGACCCAACTTGTTAAACGGAAAATATAGTACAGTAGCTCAGTTGACTTATGGTTTTGTTCATGTGCTGATGTATGTCTTATGTTGTGAGTTCTGTGTAAATATATCTGTGTATATAGTAATACTGTATGTATCTGTAAATAAAAACATTTTCCGATATGAGTGCGAAACCAAAACATGCGTTCGTTACTATGGACCAAAAATTACAAGTCCTTCAGCGTCTCGATAAGGGTGAATCGGTCTGGCATATTTGCCAAGAGTTTAATGTAGGCAAGAGTACTGTTAATGACTGATGCCGAAACAGAAAATCGATTGAGACTTTCTGCACTCAAATTGAAACTGAAAAAGTGCTTTCGACATAATGCAATTTAAAAAACCAAATAACGAATTAGTAGACGATGCTTTGTGGTTATGGTATATGCACGAATGCCGAAGAGGCACTCCGATAAGTGGACCAATTTTAAAAGAAAAAGCAGTTATCCTACACTCAAAACTCACGATGCCAGTACATTCTCGGCAAGTGAAGGATGGCTAACATGCTGGAAAAAGCATCATGGAGTTCATTTCATTGGCGTTTGTGGTGAAAAATTGTCGGCGAACCCATCAGCAGCTAGCGATTTATCAAAAAAACTGTCTGACATCATTGCTAGTGAAAATCTTAGTCCAGAACAAGTCTATAATATTGATGAGATGGGGTTGAATTTTAAACTCTTGCCCAAGAAAACGTTTGCTACAGCAAAAGAAACTTCAGCCCCAGGATTTAAAGCCAGTAAAGAGAGAATCATGGTGGCTTTGTGTTCAAATGCCTCAGGGTCCTACAAACTGCCTTTGTTTGTAATCAGAAAATCAGCAAAACCCAGAGCTTTTAAGAATTTAAACATGTCATTCCCTTCCAGTGTACTACAGAGCACAAAAATCAGCCTGGATGGATTCGTATCTGTTTAAGGAATGGTTCGAAAGTGAATTTGTTCCTAAAGTGAAACATCATTTGATGAGTTTGAAGTTACCAGTTAAAGCACTTTTAGTGCTAGACAATGCACCTACCCATCCACAAGAACTTGAATGTGAAGGTTACGGTGATATAAAATTATTATTCCTGCCACCTAATGTCACAAGTCTTACACAACCAATGGACCAAGGGGCCATCGAGTCTTTTAAGAGAAGGTACCACAGAAAGCTTCTTTCGGAAATTCTAGGTAAACTGGACAATGAAGGCAGCACAGGTCTCATTCCAGCCTTAAAGACACTCAACGTGAAAGACGTGATCTATATGGTAGCTAAGGCATACGATGAAATGCCATCATCTACATTTACAAAGTCTTGGAGAAAAGCATGGCCAAATTTTCTTCTCATTGAAAAGAATAAAGAGGACAACCCTAAAGCAGATGAATAAAATCTTCAGGGTTTTGAACCAATAACAACGAATCTCTGTTAAAAGATCTACAACGATTGCCTCACTCTGATAATCTTGTACAACAAGACGTTGCAGAATGGATTGCTGGTCAAGATGAGGAGCTTCAAAATGAGATCTTAAACGATGCTGAAATTGTGAAAGCTGTCATTTGCCAAGAAGACGAAGAAGAAGAAGAAGAAGTCAATGACGAAGAGGGAAATGTCGAGGAGAAAATGAGCCATGCTGAGGGAAGAGCAGCCCTGGAATTAGCAACGACGTACATCGAGCAACAAACAGAGGCAACTGCAGTTGATGTTATGTTCATCAAGAAATGGTGTGATTTCGCATTCAACAAAACAGCTGAACAAAAAAAGCAAACGAAGATAACTGATTTCTTTTAATTTTTATTTCAGAGTTTTACGTTCTGTAGTGACACTTTTAATGTTCATGTTATTTTCATATTCTATAAAGAGTTGTGTTATTTTTGGCAAATACGTACAGTAATATGTGTGAGTTGTAGTAATTTTCCTTGTTTGTTTTTTTACTTGCTACCATGGAGTATGGGTGAGTAATTATAATTATTAGATTTTGTTGTCCATGACGTGTCCGTTTCTTAACTAACTATAATTATTTCACTACGACTCGGAACACAAAACTTTTTATTGGTAAAAACGTAAAAGCTTTACCTTACAACATAGTGAAATAATTATATTTATAATTATTAGTAATTTATATAGGCCTATACTGTGTTGGGTCGTTTATTGTATGGATCATTCATTAAAGAGCGTTATTTCATCATTATTGCATGTTTTCGGTTTGTCCGGCCATTTTGAAATCCGGCCTAGGGTCTGGTCCCGAGGTGGCCGGACGAGAGGGAGTCTACTGTATAACATAATTCAGAAAGTACGCTCCAAAATGAATACTTAATAAAGTACTTTCAATAAGTTGTGTGCACAATACTATTATGTTAGACGTATCAAAGTAAGCTTCGAGGCGACTGCGGTATTGCCAAGTCGCTTCACTCCCTGCCCTCCCCGCCTTTGCCTACGCATAACCAAGTGTAACATGCGACAACGCTGTTGGGCGAGGGGCGGGGAAGAGCTGTTACTATTGCGTAACCTCGAAGCTTATTATGCTAAGTCCTGTACTTTAGCTGAAGTAGGCTGTAAAGAGTTCAAATTTCTGAACTAGCTTTTAGCATCATGTGCAGCAAACTGATATTAATCATGGCAATAATGACAGTAATTGTACGCATTTAATCATACATCTATTAGTCCAGTTAGAACCCCATGAAAATGATATTCTACACAGATATTCAGAAAGAGACGAAGCTAAAAATAAAAAACAATATACTCCACTTAAGTCTGACACACTGCGAACTGATGTCTTTGTATAGCTAATGGTTTAATCCATACCTTTGCTGCTGAAATCATCAACTAGAAGTATTTCCTCTAGGAATTGTGATGGTGTCCTATTCAAAACGCTGTGTACAGTTCTCATCAGTGTTGACCAACCTTCATTATGAAAAACAATGATGACGCTAGTTTTTGGTAAATCAGCAGGATAATCCCAGTGTTTACATCTGTTCAAAAATTTTGTAAAATTATTACCAATAAAGATTTTTTTATTTAAATCAAACAGTCTTATTTAATATCACATATCAATACAACCAACAACAGTCTTACAAATGACACCACACTAAAACTATGGAGATTGTGAAATGGTATCCAGCCAGGGAGACCCTGAGGACCATGATGGGAGAGAATGGATGGCCTGGACCAGATTCTCAGGAACAAGCGCTTTTGGGCACTCGCTGCTGTGGTATACCATGGACATCGGACCATCGGGGTCACTTGACCCTGGAAGTCCGCTCCAAGAAGTAAGAAGTAAGTTGTGAAATGGTATTCTAATAATACATGAAAGTTTTGATAACACAAAAACGTGTACTCCTATTATGTCACATAAACTAGCCAATCTGCCTTTCCACTTCAAAGCTGTGAGGACAATGAATATTCATCAATCCTATGTCAGTTTCATTTGCATAGTCGATGAGTATATTATAACTAAAACCACAATTTAATTTATTTTTCCACCTCAAAGAATTTTGTTTGGCCCTTGCAGTAACTCTTTAACATTTGTTTGTCTTCTTCATTGAGCTGAAAGCCTTTCATCATGTCCTTGTTGCATTTCCAATGCTGTGGAAAGTCTTTTTCGGTTTACATTTATCATCAACCTTCCTAAAGATGATTTTGTTTTTGGAATTGTGAAGTATGAATAACTGAAAATCAAAATTATTGCTGTAAACACATTAATCAATCCTATAGGTTATTATTTCGAACACTATTTGACTTACCAATGAACACCACTGGCAAAAGTAATGAAAAGCGAAATATTTACACATCACACGAATAAGAAATACTTTGAAATCGGCTCTCCGATTTTAATAAGAAAACATTAAAATCGGCTCTCCCTTCCGGCATTAATCATCGTTACACTTGTAATAAAGTATTCCCTACTCTTAATAACTTGAGTAACGTGTAGGGACAGGTGACAGGATCAAAGATCCAGAAAATATTAGTTTGCATATGTAAACATCGCAAGTTAGGTAAGTCCCAGACGATCTGTGGAACAATCAACCATATTTTCAGAAACAGGGTGTATTGCAATACAAAAATTACAGTTCTACAAAGTTATGGCAGTCCCTTTACTGTCCTATGGGTGTGAATTACGGGCAACAATTAAGAAACAAGACAGTAAAATACAGGCCTCAGAAATGGCATTCTTAAGAGGACCTATGGCGTTAAACTCGACCGTATAAAGAATGAGGCCATAAGAGAAGAGTTTTTAATTTGAATGAAAATTTAAAAGATTACAAACAACGATGGAAAGAACACTTATAAAGAATGTCAGATTCCAGACTGGCCAAATAAGTCTGGAATACAAACAAGTCTGGACACAGGTGTGTGGGTAGACCCAAGAAGAGGTGGCCGGAAGATCTTTGAAGGTGGAAAAGGCAGCACATTGCTTATGCTGTGTTATGAAGATGATGATGATGATGATGATGATGATGATGATGATGATGATGATGATGTAAATATCGCACATGATTATATGTTAACAATATTGAATACCTTGCAGGGACTTGAACTTGTGACTTTCTGCTGTGATACATACATGATTTGTTTACTTTGAATAACTCGGCTCTTTTTTGAGATATTGAAATCAAACAAGTCATCATTGCAGGCGATTGCATCTTACAGACCAACACATTATTTTTACTATATACACAGCATTCAACACTTACTTCAAGGCTTAAAGAAAGAAATATGCTTCCAGTGGATTCTGGGTCATATAGACATAATGGGGAATGAGAGAGCAGATGAACTCGCAAAGTCGGTGACTAGTATGGAACCTAAACCACAAAAGGTGGAAATTCTTACATCCAGCATAAACTACATCAAGCAAACATATAAAGACGTGTGGACACATGAATGGAAAACATCGTCAGTCGCACGAAAACTTTACGAGATTCAACAAACACCCAGTGATCTCGAGATGTATAAAAATACCAACAGACAAATCCAGACTTTCATTTCTAGAGCCAGAACAGGGCACATAATCACAGAACACTACCTTCACCGATTCAACCTGACTGAGTCCCCCTTGTGCAAGAGGTGTGGCACTGGGATTGAGACACTGCAACACATAATCCTGTAATGTACGCATCACCAGACATGCAAGAAAATAAGGGTGAAGGAGCAACTTAGTAAATTGGACCAAGACACAAAAATGAAAACAATTTTGAGAGATAAAAAACTACTGGTTCTGGCTGCTCAAGTGTACGAGGTGCATGTGCCATCGATTGCGGATGAATTGGACGCACGTACCAAGAAGTAAATCAAACAAAGTCTGAAACCTTCTTCATAGTAACCACTATAAACCTACAAAGTTTCATTCATGTCATCTACAAAGTTTCATTCATGTCATCCCAGTAGTTTCTGAGATTAGTGGGGCCAAACTCCCCCCCCCCCTACAAATTTAATATAGATTATCACTGAAATTAACATAATTTAAATTAATGTTACACGTACACTTACTCAGGCATACGTAAATCTGGGATTGCTCTGTCTAATGCAATCTCATCTGAACAAGCCATATTCATTCCATATTCAGATATCGACTGTTGAGCTTCATTTTCTTGATCAGGTTGTAGATCATGGCGTTTTCCTCCTTCGCCAGGACCTTTTCTCAGTTCTGTGGGTGGTGGTTCAAAATTCCCTGGCCTATCAGCAACAAAGACTGGAGACTGCAATAAATATTTGTTATGTTACATGTACAGTATAACACAATTTAATTTTGAATGACTTCTTTTAATTAACTACAAAAGAAACTATTTTATAAACTCACTTCCTATATATATGCAGCAGCATTTTAAATGATGGACATAAATGTACTGTAATACGTAACAAATAAAATAAAATTGCTAAGACCTGAAACTTTAGTATATTTATTATTATGTTTGTATGCCGTTATAAATATAGACTTTTCATTTCTGACATATTACAGTGCTAGTTAGAGCTAAAAGCAATTTCTAGTACTGCTCAACGATAAGTTTAATATATGTGTCGAGAAATAAACACCTGTTTTAGTATAATATTATGAAACTACATTCAGATGAGACTTATCCATAATGTTAACTTTTTTTATTTATATTTATATAAATCATTAATGAAGATGTACCAACCACTAATCAGTTAAGTCACTATACAAACTACATTACAAGAACATGAGTGCACACATACCTGTATACTTCTTATGAGACATTCACCATAAGTGATGATATATATGTAGGTTAAAGAACTAGTACAGAGATCTCTTTCAATAATGGAAGTGGTTCTAATATAGTATTCAGGTATTACAACACATAGTTTAACTTGATTTAGAAAATAACTTAACCCTAGTTCTTGAATCTACACCCTAACTGATTCTTAGTAGAACCTTGAACTGATTTCTACTATTAGTAGAAAAATAAAAATTTTGATAAATAAAAGAAGTAACACATCATCTTTTATTTAATAGACATCCCATCAAAGAGCTCTCAAAGTTTAAGAACAGGAATATTATATAATTTGTAATGATACTTGCTAAAATTTATATGAATTTAGTTAGTCACTCTAATTACACAAAATAGTATCGTCTCCTTGAGACGAATTGTAGGAATACCAAGAGTCGGAAAAACACAATGTCTTTTACCATCATGTGAAATTCTGTTAGACTCGATATACATGTACACAAGGTTCAGAATTTTCTAACCTGTCAGAAGAACTATAATTTTGCCTGTCTAATATTTTCATTGAAATTTTCTTGTTTTAAACAACCATATTTAAGGATGATCGATAATCTTTATGCAATCGCCATAAAACACAATTAAGCTAACTTGTATATGCGGTAACTCTATTATCATCACCACAGTACGATAAAAAATTTTATAATTTATCTATTTATCTCATTTATCTAACAATGTTTAATTACTGCAAAACTGGACTACACTGAGTTTTAACTTCAAACAATGGTGCACTCTGTGAATGATCTCTACAATCAGTCTTATAAAGGACGAATGCTTAAAAGCAAGTGTTTGGGCATTGGTAAACAAACAATGAAATATTCCTATCATACATGACTTGGAAACCAACCCTCTCAAGCTATTTTGTAGTATAAATAATAAGTTGTTTTATTATAGTACCAAAATACACTTTCTCTAATCTATTATCTTAACTTTTTCATGTAAACAATATAATACTTGGATGTAGTTCTAACATAGTATTCAGGTATTCCAATATTCAGGACCACCAGGAATTCCAATATTATCTTTAGACAACTAAATCTCAAAATACACTACACCATGAAAAATAAATTTTGTAAAAATATGTGAAAGTTAATATGCATAATTTTTCAGATTTTGTTATACCAAACCAATGCCCAAAGTCCTACATATCTTTACTTGCTCTGTATGACAAGTGATATAAATAAAAATGAGAATAATTGTAGCTTGTGTTTACAGTCAACACATGTCACAGTCAGTTATATGATACACAGATTATAATATGATACAGTATACGGTGTAACATCACAAAATGTTCCATAGCCATAATGCCCACCAGAAGGGTGAAATATGACACTAGATTTGTAAAATGAATAATTATAATGAATGTAACAAAGAAGAGAAGGGACCAGCAAAGAAGAAAGAAGAGGAGGGATCCCAAGAAGCAGTGACGAATACACTGCATGACACTACAACTTAAATACAATGACTGACTATGACTAATGGACAAGCAGAGTTCACAAATGAGCTGTCAAGTGAGCCAGTTCAAGACATTGATGTGTAAAGTCATATAATATAAACAAAATAACCAATGACTTTAACAAGATAATAACAAATAACAGCATATTGGCTGAAAGTAATAGAACAATGATACAGAAATAACAAAGACTATATACTAAGCTAACTGTAGCCACAAGGCCATAAAAAATAGAATTACCAACAAAGATGTAACAGTATAGATTAGGGGTAATTATAAACGGAAGCCTTATGTGTAAATAAGCAACTTCCTAAATAAATGAAATGTAAGTAGAGATATTAATAAGCTGGGAATAAACCTTGTACTAAAGCTATATCCAGATCCTGTATGAACAAGTTTATGTTAGTGAAATAATAGGGAACCAGAACCCCTAATTAACATAAACTTACAGAATAGTAAATATAACGAATAAGGTGTGAAATACCACCACTTAATTAATATTATATGCCTTAAAAATGCAATTTATAGGCCATGTAAAAATGTAATTAGAGAATAAGGAATTTTCAGAATAATGTATTGACATAATTATACTAAGATTTAATATTGTTCAGCTGTTAATAATGTATGTACTTTTATTCATTTAATAACGTTTAAAAGAGAAAACAGATGTAAATAATCAAATATCAAAGAAAGGAAAATAGTCGCAATTTGCATTATTAGCAGACGACACTAAGAAACCATGTTTCAGGACGGTATTTCTATGTATTGTCAATGAAAACTAGGTTCAAACCGGCATCAAGCCACATCAAAATAAAGATCAGAAACTAAGCTTTAATTTGGTGATAATAGCTTAAAGAATGGAATTGTAATAGTTTAATAATCAGTGTTAGCATCATTTTTTAACAAGATTTAAGAAAGTGCAAGTGAATACTAACAATAACGGTAGTTGTGTACAGAATACGCGTCGGTGGTGTTTATTAAGAACATTACGTCACTATGACATAATTTTGTACCAATCACAAACGAGTTTACTTAGCAAAAATTACTCCTAGCGGCGATCGAGAGAGGGGTATATAATCAAAACGACGCTAAGAAATTCGCATTCGCGTCTTTATCCACAAGCCAATCAGTTGCGTCTCTGCATTGTTCCATATTTTAATAATCAACAACAGTACAATTGTAGTAAATACCTTGAATTTGTCAAATTAACCATTGGAAAGGCGAGTCATCGTCTCTGAGTGCATCGAAAGTTAATTGTGAGTTTATATAAACAGTGCGTGTAATCGGAACGAGTAAAGTTAACATAACCTGTAAAGGCTATAACCTATTGTTAGTAAGAAGAAGGTTATTTCTCATTTCCAAGTGCGATTAAAGTGAAGTGTATTAGGGATCAATATAATCCGATCGTTAAAAGTGTTCATTTTTAATCAATACGATTAAAAATCAAGGTAGTACGGTGACCAAATTTATTGTTTATATACCATTCATTGATTGTAGGAATTAACATACTTGTACTGACGCAAAAACAATCAAACTATTCGTAGAGAACAATGTATTAATTTATTTAGAGGGATTAATATATCCCAATGTAAGAATATATGTATTAGAATTTTTTATAACAAATATCAATTAGAATATAAGCAAATGAAATTCTCATTAATCAATTATTTAATTAAAGGTTATTAAAGAGGCTTAAAATGAATTAGTACATCATAGTAGTATTTTTTAAAAAGAAATTAATATCGTTCTATTCTGTATTTCAAAGAACTTACCCTTGAGGTTATACCTATAGTCCATTAAGATGAATATTTTGTTAGTAAAAATAAGTTTTTTATTGTGCTTAAACTGAGCTAGACCAGTCAGTAAACGGATAACTTGTGATCCGAATTATATTATTGTTAAATGTATTTTTCAAATCAATTCTAAAGGTTATAATAAACCAATAATATTATACAGCATTAACTTCTGTTTTAATTATTTTAGAAGAGGTAATTAACCCTCAGTATTGCAGACACTGAGGTACATCAAAACATAAATTTTAAGTACACTATTTAATTTATTTTCAATTCAATTAACTTTTGAAAGATAGAAACAGTAAAAAGTCAATCCACACAATTATAAAATTAGAAATTTGTTTTTTATGGGACATTTCTTTAAGAAAACACATATGGCGCCCACATAACATTCAAGGTGTTGTAAAACCTTGTTTATGAAAAATTATACTGATCAAAAAGGGAACTTGACAGTTTATTCAGTAGCGGTGAACGTCTGAACCTCAAGTACGTCAACCAGGTACGTGAAGTGTTAATTATATTAATATATTTTGTCCAGACAACACTTGACTTACACATACACAGACGACATTTAATATAGAAGAGGATTTCGACTTCAAGTTCGACGCAACCATTACATTCATCAGCGGATCAACAAGTTAATATTTTATTCATAATAAACCATATCACTACAAATAAATTATACTTTATCCATTATAAAAATAATTACTGCATATATACAAGAGACCCCATTAAACATTTTTTAAACAGTAACATAATTATTGAACAGAGGGACATTCAATAGCGGGATTTGAACACGTATACCCATTAACTAAAGTAAACACACCGTATAACCGTTCAGTTACAACGGTAACATTTATTATATGCTTGTTGACCTTGCCACTATAACAAATAAGTAGCTGGTATTAACAGGATGTGTTGCCTAGTGTTAAGCTTCACCACTGTGCTGAATCTGACAGCCAACTCTTGTAAAGGACATGCTTTACTAGGCATGTTAAAATGCTTCATTGCACCATTATGTCCACTATATATTGAGTAACTGATAAAGTTAAATAAATAGACATCCACACTATATTTCTACTCACCTTGAAAAAGCCTTTGATTATACAAATGGGCAAAAACCGTGGTTAGTCTTAAAGAACAGGCTTTCCCAAACACTTAACCTAAGAGTAATGCAAAGCTGCTCTCAGAACTCAAGCTATAAAATGGCTGTAGGAAATAAGTTTGAACATATAAATAGAGGTGTAAGATACGGCTTTTCTTTACTACTCCACCTACATATTTTAATATTTATATTCATCAAGCATTGCTATTTGCTGATCATCTGATACTGATTGCATCAACTAAAGATGCCCTACAGAAGCAGATTTTTTTAATTAGATATAGTTGTAACATAGTATGGAGGACGGATACCAGTAGAAAACCCAAGACAGTGGTTCACTAGAGGAAAAGAGATGGTTTAAACAAAATTAGTTCTACAAATTAAGCCCTTGGAGCAAATTTCTCACTTTCAGTATCTTGTTTGTGAAGTCACATATGAACACGACATCAATAAAAATTAATACGCAGGATCAGTTCATATGTGGAGTCATAACAAAGATGTTTAGAAACAAAACTAGATTAGACACACGACTCCACTTGTACAATACTTGGCTCTCCATGTAGTGTTGTACGGGAGTGAAACATGGACATCTACAAACACTTGGAACATGGGAGATGAAATTCTTCAGAAGAATTAGAGGATATACAAAAGCGGATAGGGTCAGAAATGCAACCACACAGACGCAGTTGAAAGTACAGCCACTGCAAGAGAAAGTGCAGCAGCGATATATGCCAACTTGATAAGAACACCAGTCCAGAATGTCCAGAACTGCATGCCAAGACTGTTGCATCGATATAAAGCTGAGAGATGTTGTAGTACGGCAACTGAAATGTTGATGAAGCGGACAGGTACGAATGATCTAAACTGGCAAATGATGATGATCCACATTACAGAAGGTCGAAAGCACAAAACAAAATTAAATATAGTAGCATCTTACATTCACGGAGCACACTTTCCTAGTAAAATATAAACTAGTATTTCTTTTTAATGTTTGTTAACAAAGAAACTAAATCGATTTACTATTTTTTTTATTTCACGACATTCTCATAAGTAATGAATTCGAAAAATTACAACATATTTCTTGTTATAGGTAACAGTGTCAAAACACCAATATCAAGTTAAGACAAAATTAAATATAAATTGGTTCCCATGGAATACTAACATGCATTGAATAAGGTCACCACACATACTAAAAATCAGCCTAAATATTAGTGATGTTTTCAGTAAACACAAGATTATTGCAAAATAACTAAAACATTATACACTTGAAAGCGTATGTTGAAAACCTATTAACTCTATGTACAAGACAACTGATAATTTAAGTACTCTGAAAACCCTATAGTCATTAGCTTCTAGACAAAATATATTGATAACAAGCTGAAACATTAAAAATCCATAAACATAGACCAAGATAAGAAAGCGAAAGTATATCTAAGAAAGTTGGTATGGCTGTTAAGTGGCCTACATTTCTCCAACACTATAAATCCATTGTTCACCTACAAATACTTTCAAAATGTAAAAGGTGTGTGCACATGTGTGTTAGTGTTTTTCACATGAACTGATAGTATAGTAATGCTGTTTGAAAATGATATTATAAAGTAATCATAACTTTATGAATAATCTTAGTTTTAATATTGGTATGGATAATGCTTTTTTTAAAAAAGAAGCTCTTTTAACAACACCACTCCACCAACTCCACTCTCATTGGAGGTGGAGGAGCTTCATACAGGGCCACACGCCTGGGCTGAGTTAAGTAGTTTATTGTAACTGACTAATGAATGATCATAAGCAGACAACTTTTTAGGACAAGGACACCAAAAGTCAAAGCTTCTAGTCTGCCAGGTTGTGAGTTAAGCATAAAAATAATAAACCAGATCTTGGAAAATACTTACTGTCATGAAACCCCTAGGATACTATAACCAGCAATATCTTGGCTTGATGAATGGCAAACAAACTGAAAATGGAAAAATGAAAGACCTTTAAATAGGGAGGTGGAATAAACTCTTATTTTATCAAATAGTTTTATAATACTCAATTTTTGGATCAATTTTAAGAATACTCAGAATGATGTTAAACTAGTTGGCCAATTACAAACCAGGAATAAAAGTGCTACAAGAAATACCGAATGATCGGTAGCAGGTCTTTAGAAAAGTAGTAAGGAACATTGTTCTATACTCAGATACCAGAATGCTTAAACTTGAAACAGGATTTATGGTGATAAACAATTAAAGCATTTAGTTATAGGTTTTAATTCCAAAAGCCCAAAATAGTCAATCCTGTGAATTAAAGGAAGTCCTTTGACTACACAATCATAAACACTCATGTGCCAACAGAGATTTCTTCAAATTGTGATAAAGATGATTGTTATAACTGTTTGGAAAAGGCATATGATGAGTGCCCTCAAACAATATTGAGATAGTGATAAGCGACTTAATCACAAAATGGCAGGGACAATATGTGCCAACCCATCACTGGTAAACATCGTATGCATAAAAACTCAAATCACAATGGAGTAAAACTGGTTACTTTTGTAGTGTCTAGAAAAACAGTAGTGGAACAACTCTCATTTCTCATACAAAGTTATTTAATATGACATGGAGATCACCTGACTGAAATACCCTTAATCAAACTGACAAACTATGGAAGCCAGTAGAAGCATTGTGTCATAAGTGGGAGACCTGTCATAAACTCAGACCACTACCTCATACTGGTCTACATGTACAATGGTGAAGAAAAGAAGTAGATACAACCAGGGGCGGATTTACGCACAGGCAGACTAGGCACTTGCCTGGGGCGGCAAATTTTGGGGAGCGGCAAAATTTGAGTTAAGAAATGATATTTTTAGATTCAGAGGAGGTGAAATCGAAGAGGGGAAGGGAGGGGGAATGAGGGAGAGAGTTATGAGAGGATGGAGGGGGCGGAATTATCTGCCACGCCTGGGGGCGGCAGTACAGCAAATCCGCCCCTGGATACAACATCGAAGGATACAATATGCCATTACTGTGAATACCTGAATTGGGAGTTCATTTTAGCCAAATTAATGCAGAAAAATTCAACCGAATGGATATGAAATGAATATGATAGGATCCATGTGGACAATCAATGGAGAGAATGATCTACATTGGTAACAGAGGGTGTGGCAAAAACGTATTACAAGTATATAGTCCAAATAAGAGAAATTATTGGTACGACACTGAACACATAAATGTAGATGAAGAAACGGGCATATAAGAACAAGAACACACTACACTGGAGGAATATGATGACTAGAGATGAACAGGGGAAAAGCGCATAGTACGAAAAAGATGGAGTGAATGAAAAAAGGGAGTTGAAAAAAGCTAAAACTAATGAAGAGTTAAAATGATTCTAGAAGTTTGAACAGGTCACTGAATCTTGCATGAAAGCCATTTAATCCAAAAACAGCAAAGCACAAAATTGGAATATTTTAAATGAGAACCATAGCATTATTAACTCTGATATGCTTTTGAACCAAAAATAACGCAATACGAAAAGTTGAAAATGTGAAGTACTACTGGAAGAGAGTAACAAGGAGGGTGTCCCCATATATGGAAAAGTCACAACAGCACTGTTTTTTTGAAAATTAAAAAACAGTAATCTCATGGATCAGACAACTGGTTGAGTTACTACATGGTGTTACAGAAATGGTAATTACTTACTAAAGATTGTTGGAAGTATATGGAAATATGAAATAATTTCTGAATAAGGATTGATTGGCATTACATTTCCAACATACAAAAAAGGAGACACAAAGAACTATGAAAACTACCATAACAGTCTGCTAAACACATCATATAGGCTAAAGTATTCTCTGATATTGTATACAATTCTTTATATAGAGGACAGAGTCAGTGCATACCAGAGTGAATTTCGGTCTGGAAACTCCACAATCGACCAAATTTTTACATTATGACAAACAATGGAAAAAACAAATGATTTGGGGCACAGTCCATTACCTTTCATAAACTTGAAAGCTCCTAATGATAAATATTAACAGGAGTCAACTCTATGTGGCAATGAAAGACCTAAGTATATCCTGTAACTAATAAGTCTGGTAAAAATGGCAATGATAGAGGAAATAGTTCAAGGTTTGCTGGAAAAGAGAGAATAGGTTTGCTGGAAACATCGCAGAGGCCCTGAGCATTAAAAATCACTTTGCAAGGAGGGCACCCTAGCATGTCTCCTGTTTAATACTGTAGTAAACAACAACAATCAGGGAAACGTGCTAACACAGAGTACAATAATTTACAGATATTAAGTTTGGTGATGATTTAAACATTACTGGAAGTAGGAGAAGACTGAGAAATCATTCCTGATAACAGATGAATAAAATGGGGCTTGCTTCATAAAAACCAGTCTAAGACTAGAAACTGCTTTTACGCTATGAATGAATGTCTATGCAAATCACATATAAATTTAAATTTTCACTAACACAAAATACAGAACAGGGCACACATATGACTTTTAATATTACTTTTACTACTGTACTACTAGTGCTTTAATACTTTTCCTGTAAACCTAATGATATTTAGTCTATAAAAAACATCTAATTTTATTATACTATCTATATATAATATTAAATATAAATTTTATATTTTTTCATTTATGACTACATAATTAGATACCAACTATATTGTAAGAAGTATTTATATAACAAACCTAGCCATTAACTCTTTTTACTTAAAATTTTTTATCTACAATGAATAATCTGAAATGGCCTGAGATAAAAATAATAATAAAACCTTATCTTAATTTTTAGCCTAATAACTATTGAACAGGCATGTAACTGTCATATTCCATTAATATATATTATATATTACACCCTACCCTACACCCTATATTACATCTGGACATTGTTATTTGTAGCACTCAAATTGAATTAGATTGAAACAGATCCATACTCTGGATTTTCACAAAGGGCTCCACCTAAATCTGAGAAATCTATATGAATGAATAAGAGATAGTCTACATTCAATGACACTGTTGACTTAACATTGTTAAATATTATATAAATTATAAAATAATAAAATATGGATAATACAAATTTAATCTTGCCAGTTTTTTATCTGAGGAAGTCCTCATGAAATTACAAAATCACTACATACTTATAAACCGTTTTATTTGCATTGTGGATTCAAAATTAAGTTTCATTTATGCAAGTAACATAACTGAATTTAACTAACATACAATAAGATACACATGATATGGAAAATGCAATTAATCTTTCTTGTAACCAGGTTGCTCCGAAAATTATTAATTCTTCTTAATGTTGAAAATCTCCTACCAAATCTCAATCTGCTTATCACAGTAAGCAATATTACGTATTTTTCTTTGTATACAGGTTGTAATGTTACATAACCCATACCCAAATATGATAACATAATCACCCCACTCTAAAGGTCAGAAATGGGTATAATATACCTAGCTATAGATTACTTTGTATTACAGAACACTATAAACTATAACTAAGTGACATATAGTGTACAAAGTGAGATAGTGTACATAGTGAGAAAGTAAGTGGTTTAAAAGGAGCATCTCACAGACTTATGCTGTAGATGGAGAAACAATTAATTGTAGCAGTAGACTATATTGCTACTGACAAATTCTGTATTTTGTTTGTATTTTGTATAATTTGTATTGTGTAGGCCACAAAGATTTTGTACCTAGGTATAATTTTATGTTTAATATAATACTTGTGTTTAAATATAAGATAGCCCAGGGTTAGATATAAAATAATAATAAAATAAAATAATACTGTATGAGTAAAATCCCAGAGGAAAATAGTTTAGTGTAAGGATACTATAAGCAAATAATAAATAATAAATAAATACAATTGAAGGAAATCAAAATATTAAAGACCTATGTATAAATTTAAGAGAAAATAGAAAGAAAAACCTTATATAAATTAAATTGGATTATAAACAAAAGTTAAAAAGGATTATTTTTCTATAAATAAGAATTAAATTTATAATAATTAATAACAGCCTATATACTCAAAAGTATATAGATTCACCAATAAAAAACCATAAAAAATTCTTGGTTACTAACAGTAACCAACTAACCAGATAAAAATTGAATTGTTAAAACGATTGAGAAGTGAACATTTGGAAAAAAGTGTAATGCCTATATAAAATTTGAAAATTTATGAATACTTTCGGAATAAACAGTGCGAATTTAATAAAAATTGACGAGAGATGTACACCTCACATTAGAACTTCTTCAAGTAACACCATCCAAGCCTTTATTTGACAAAATTTTGAGGAACTTAACGACAGATTCCAGGCCTAGTATCTAGCACTTCGAGATTTTTGGTGAGACCGTATCCTAGTAAAAATTAACTAAATTACAAATCAACTATAACTTCAAACACTAGAAACAGCACCATACAAGTAAACACTTCAGGAAAAGAGGTGAAAAAAACTTTATTAATTTTTGTTAACCAAAAAACCTTCATAACGGATCTTTGTGCGTTTTCAGCATCCATTAAATAATTTCGTGTTTGTAGCGAGGAACATAACCTGTACTCTGGTGGATAAAACCCGGAACTACATACTAAAGAAAAAACAAATATAATCTTTTTTTTTTATGTAAAGCTTAGTATTTTATTATTCATTTCTGACCGTCTCATAACACAAAGAACTTACCTTTAACCCTGGGAAAGTAATAAACTAATTCTTTATTGTTTTAATATTTTGTCAAGGATAAAAAATATTTTGTTATAATTTCTATGTTTACCAAATAAGATCGAACCAATGTTGTGTTGACCGGGAGAATCGATTATAACTTTTTGTATTGGGAGAAGATAAAAATCAGTGTATTTAATAAATAAATACCCTGAATACTTTGTTATAAATAAAATATGTGTATTATTTCTCGTAGAGGGTAGTTGTTACAGAGTTCCAGGAGACAAAGAAGAGGACGAACAGCCGGAAAAATATTACCGACAATTGGTGTTAATTTAACCTCAAATTGGGGTGCAGACGTCAAAATCAGCTGGTCTCATGAGCGGAGAAATTTAAATTAAGTAATTGTATACTCCGGGGATAATACCTTTGGCCCTCTCTCTCCTAACTACGGTCAAACAACTTCATTGAATTCTCCCAAATCACACACACTCGATTTCAGTTTTTTTTCTGTAAACATAAATTATAAAGGACTCTGAACATTTGCAAATACAATCAATAAAGGATTAACAGTGATTCTCATTAAAGCGAGATTTTTCGAGGAGAATAAATAGACGAAAAGAGACTTTTCTAGGAAACGTCTATAAGACTCCAAGAGGTTGACCACGAGACGTTACAGAATGGCGCTCAACGTAAAAGGGCTTTAATTGGGAAAGAAATTTTGAGATATTCAACAAAATAATATAACAAAAAACCTAATTATTGTCGGCAGCTATGAGAAAACAAGAAATGCATAATACCAGAGGCAGATCAAAGAGGAGGGCAGAAGACAAGGAGAAGGAAGAAGGGGGACAGGAACGAGAGATAGAAGTAGTCACGGACAGTGAAATGGAACAACAGGCAGGCGATAAAGAAGAAACTGAAGCAATTCTGGACACGGAAAGGGAAATAGTTGAAGAGGATGCCCAAGGTGACCAACCAGATAAATCCGCCGAAAAGGAGGAAGACATCAGTATGCAGGAGCTGTTAAGGATTATAATGGAAAGCAATAAACAAATAAATGAGGAAAATAAGGAAAACTTTAGGAAACAGGAGGAGACTTCAAAGAAACAAAACGAAACTTTGAAGGAACAAAACAAACAAACCAATGAGAAAATAGATAGTATTCAGGAAAGTTTAGTAAAACAATTCAATGAGAAAATTGAGACCATTCATGGAGATATCAGACAAACCATGAATGAACAATACCAGGAATTGAAAGAAACTGTTAATGGACAAAGGGAAGATATGAATGCAAAATTTGAAGAGAATAATGAAAATTTAAAACAAATTGAGGGTAAAATGGAGAATTTCAATAAGGAGTTAAGGGAAAATCTCGAGAGTAAAATTGAACTGGTCAGTAATACACTTAGCCAAAAGGTAGATGAATCCAAGGAGGAGGCAGAAAAGAAAATAATAGAAACCAATCAAAGATTGGATAAAACAGAAGAAAAGATGGAACAAATTAAAACAGGAATAGATGCCCGAATGGACCGAGAGGAACAAAGTAATCAAGTTCGTATAATGGCTATATGCCAAGAGAATAGTGACCAGTTAGATAGTATAAAAAGCAACATAAACTATAAATTCACAGATTTTAACGAAACGGTAGAAAATGTCAAGAATCAGTTCCATAGCCAAGTAGAAAAATTAGATAATTTACAAAAACTACAAACAAGCTTACAAGGGGATGTAGATAGAATGGGTTCCAGATCAACATGCAACACTCAACATGCTATCCAAGATAGTAGGAAAAGTGTAAACTTTCTGGATTATCGAAGAAACCCACTCGAATTTTTAGGGAGAGTAGATGACATTTTGAATAGGTCAAAGGAGAACCGATGGAACATGATTAAAGCAATATTAGATGAATCTTTCAAAAACATTAACGATAATTGGTGGACTGTGTAGCGTGACAGATGTATGCATAATATTGAATGGCAATTGATCATTAGAATAATGAAGTTATAATATTTAAATTTGGAAGAAAGCACTAAGTTGAATATAAAAAGATTAATTCATAGCAACTGTGGAAAGAAATCATTATTATAAAGAAAATACAAGTTAAAATAAAAGGAGTTAATTATTGGTAGTTGAACGGTTAACATGACATACGTTTAATTACGTGGATAACCTAACCTATAATCGTCATACAAAGCGAGTGTATAGTGAGTTATTGTGAAATCGCGAGTGACTTGTAAAATACTTCTGAAACTATCATATTATAACAGAAACGATCAAGTAACACTCCATAACACAGAACAATATAAATCTACTCCGAAAAACACCATAAAACACTAGAAAACTGTATAATACATTAAACCAAATTAGTGACGGAATCGGAGAAAGTGTTTGAACTAATAATTATACAGATACACTAAATACAACCCAGAATCACTACACCAGTCACTACACAACATATAACAAGAGATTTGCGGACACGAGAACAGAAATATTGCGTCAAAATACATTATTTGGAATGCAGCAGCAACGAGCAACATTTTCATCGACTTGACGGCAGCCATCTTTCTTTGACAATTCCAGTGCCTCCTCTTAGTTCAACAGCTGTTGGGTGAAAACAATTATTATATTTACAAATTATTATTCAATGTCTGTGTTTATTAATAACTATTAATTTGATTGTAACGTTATACTTTTTAAATATTAGCCCGATTTCTCTGACTTTGGTAATAACTGGCTGTTTAAAGAACCCTATATAATTTTTATATCATATACTTGTAACTTTTTTCGATATCCTGAGAATCGATACTAATCGATAAGAGTCAATATTGCTATTACTTAATAAAATATTAATACTTTTCAATACTTAATAGTTCTTTATTTCTTCAATAATACTAATTACCAATAATATAATTCTAATTGATAATCTACAAGAACTTTACCACCCCTAAGTGAAGATAACCTAAAAAATAAAAAGGTAAACAAGTATCGATTGGTTTACAGACAGTCTTATGAGTGGTGATAGCTTATTTAAAATATACTAAAACTTTAATAAAAATTTTCAGAAGAGCATTACACTGTTTAAAACTTCACAGCCCTATATTAATTAATTGATCCTAATTAATTAATTAATAAAATTAAAATAATTTTTTTTAATTATTTTTTTTATAAACATAATTTTTTTTTTAAATTTCCTTCAAAACAATAAATTTTGTTTTGAAACTTTCGGCGAAGCCGAACATATATATTCCTTCATCAACTTTACGCTACTCGACCAGTCTTGCTACCATTGGGACTGGACCAGCTGGGAAACTTAAGGAAGTGTTTCAGGCCAGTAAGACGTCGAGAGCCACACCAATTACACACCAATTAAACATATTATATTACAATTTACTTATTTTATTACAAATTGACTAGCCCAAACAGCGGGGCTTGATTACATCGGAGTCGAACTTCACAATCACAATCTCTTATATCATCAACACACTTACACTAATATTTATTTTATTACAACTGTAATCAGGAATGAGGTGTGTGATTATGGGAATTTTAAAACAATGTTCAAGCTTAAGTACTGGTCGGAGTCAGTGCAAAACATTATTAGAGACGATATCTGTCATGGTCGGTATGACCGCAATATAGGACAGACACCTACTGCTTATTTTTTGGGGAAGGTGTGTGTGGCAAAATATTTAGACCCAAAGATCCTTGAAGAGTGTTTGGTGACCAAAATTGCGTATCACTTCGAGGAAAAGATTATCAGTGCTCGATTAAGCGGACAAATAAAAACCATTGGAGGTATGGAAACGCTACTAGAGAATTATGAGCAAGAATCATATTACAGGAGGAGTAGATGGAGGTCAGGGAATACAGAGGAGCGGAAAAATGAACCACCTAGAGATAATCGACCAAGAGTAAATTATGTACGTGCCAATAATAATTATTATAATAACAGATATCGAGGGAGAGGGCAAAATTATAACAAATCGAAATTATAGAAATGATTCTTATCAGAGAGAAGAAGGTCCACAAAGAAGTATGAGTGAAGAACAACCTAGATTCAGAGCTAGTGAGGAAGAAAGAAGGCCAATAAACAATACTCAACATAGTGAAAATGTTGAACCAAATAATAATAATGACGGAACTCGGGGAAACGGGTACCAGCAGTGAGAAGATGTGACTGCCCGTCACTGCTAGAAACAACCGGGCACAGAATTTACCACAGACCTAATCATAATAGTAAATTAACAAGACCAATAACAATTATCAGAAATCATTATTTAAAGGATATACAGGCGGAGTTAATGGAAGAAAGAGCAATTAAAGAGTCATCACAAAACAATGATATAGTTTATATACAAATCAAATTAAATGGAGTGTTGGCAGAGGCCATGATTGATACAGGAGCAAATGTTTCAATTATTGATCAATTAGAACTTGACCGGATTACTGAACTAACTACTGAGAGAATACCTACTTTACCTATTAATAATTTAACAATTATTGGCGCCACCGGGAAGCAAAATAAAACAATCAGAAAACAAGTGTCTTTGAATGTTACTACTAGTGGGATAAGAATACTTATGGGATTTTTAGTAGCTAAAGGGCTACCTTTTAGGGTGTTAATAGGGTGTGATATGCTACGGCGACACACTGCAGTTATAAATCTGGCCAGTGGTCTAGTAACACTGAGCGCAGAAGAAGGTGAGTTAGCGGCTGAGATAATTGGTAGCCAAAGTACCCCTCAGTGTCCGAGTTCATTCTATATTAGGGAGAGTAATAGATTAACCCTAGGTAAAAATACAGAAGTAACAGAATCAAAGATTTGGCAAGAGAAGATAGAAGAAATCATAGAGTTTCAAGATAGGCAGGCCCAGGAAATAATTAATGTAGAACAAAAACAACAGCTTATAAAAATTTATAATAAATATAAATCAGTATTCTCGGATTCACCTGGAAAAGCAAAAAACTTCCTGTGTGAATTAAAGTTCAAAGAAAATGTAAATTTTAATAAACGGTCATATCCCATTGCTCAAGCTTTGAAAGAAGCAGCAAGAAAAGAAATTCAGAGAATGATATTGGAAGATATAATTGAAAGAAGTAGTTCTCCGTATACCAGCCCATTGGTAGCTATACCGAAGAAAGATGGTCAAGTAAGACTATGCCTTGATGCTCGGGAGCTGAATAAAATGCTCATTAACGATCGCACGTCTCCAGGTCAGATTGAAGAAATAACGAAAAAGTTCTATGGATGTAAGTACATGAGTACTTGGAATGCAGTCTGTGGATATTGGCAAATAGAGTTGCACCCTAACAGCAGACAATATGTTGCTTTCATATTCGAAGGACGAAATTATCATTTTAAACGTTTGCCTTTCGGATTGGTAAATTCTGTGGCCGTGTTCATCCAATGCATGGATCAAATTTTGGGTAAGGAAGTTTTAGATTTTACTACAATATATGTTGATGACATATTAATTACTTCTTGTACATGGGAGGAGCATTCTAATAGAGTGGAAACAGTGTTAAATAAACTGTTACAATATAATATAACTTTGAAACTAGATAAATCTAAATTTATCACACATGAATTACCATTTTTAGGATTCATACTGTCAGCTACTGGAATTAAACCATCTCCTGAGAAAGTAAAGGCTATCCAAGATTTCCCTAAACCAAAAAACTTAAAACAATTACAATCCTTTTTGGGGATATGCAACTATTATAGGAAATTTCAACAGGGTTATTCAGAAGTAACAGCCAAATTCCAACATTTACTTTCGAAGAAAAACAAGAGGAAATGGGAAGAAAATGAAGACAATAATTTTAAGATAATAAAAAATAAATTTCTGGATAGCATAATGCTACACCACCCAAATTTCAATAAACGTTTTTTCATAAATTGTGATGCTAGCAACATTAGTCTTGGAAGTGAACTATATCAGGAAGATGAGGAAGAAAATCATTGGGTCATCAGTTTTGCAAGCAGAGTACTGAGTAGTTGTGAGAGGAATTATACAGTAACTGAAAAAGAACTGCTGAGTGTTGTGTTCTCATGTATAATATTTCGAACATTTATATTGGGATACCCAGTAACCATAAGAACCGACCATAGGTCAATCTCATTTTTTAAAAACTGTAAACTTAACCACGGTAGACTCACAAGATGGGTGTTAATACTTCAAGAGTATAATTTAGACTGGGAATATATCCCGGGGAAGAAGAATATAATAGCAGACCGACTGTCACGGATAAACCTAGAAAAAGGAACTTGTGAAGTAGAACCAGAGAGTATTGGAAAGATATATTACATTATCAAATTGAAAAAGGATTTACAAGATATAATTAATAAAATAAAAATAGATCAGAAAATGGACACCAAATTAATAAAAATTAAAGAAAGGATATTACAAAAGGATCCTATAATAACAAAATTTTTCTGTGTTTATGAAGAAATCCTTTTTATCCGCCCAACCATTGAGGATCATGTGTGGAAAATGTATGTACCAGAAGCAACGGAAGTAGCATTAATAAAGGACTACCACGAAAGATATGGTCACATGGCAACACTCAAAGTCATTAAAGCTTTATCTGAACACTGTAATGTAAAAGCAATAAATAAGAGAGTAAGATTAATAGTGAAAAACTGCAACATATGCCAGCTAGTAAAAATAAATAATGAGAAGAGAACTGGAGCTATGATTACAATTAAATCTAACGGTAAATTTGAGAAGACCTTCTTAGATATATGTGGACCTTTTCCCAGAAGTGGAGGGAGACATAAATTTAAATATATAATAATTATATTTGACCACTATACCAAATATACGAAACTCTACGAAATCAGTAGAGCCACTACGAAGAAAATTTTAGAGGTAATCATTCAAAAATACTTACCTGAAGTGGGAAAACCTGAAACCATAATAACGGATCATGGTATGCAGTTTAGAGGTAAAAAGTGGAAAGAAGAATTGAGGAAATGGCAAATAAGGACATATAAAACGTCAGTATACCACCCTAGTAGTAATCCTGCCGAACGCGTCTTAAGGGAAGTTGGTAGAATTCTGCGTACCTACTGTCACCAAGAACATAAAAAATGGAGCCAGTACATTGAACCAGCAGAGAACTTCCTTAATTGGTCATACCATGACACTATCGGAACCAGCCCTTATCAGGTAATGTTTGACAGACCACCACCAAGAGAAATCACATCATTAATAAATTTTCCTCCAGGAGAGAGAGTGGAATTCAATAAAATCGAAATGCACAACAGGTTGTTGCATAAAGCTGAACTTCAACATAAAAGGGATACGGAGAAAAAGAAAAGAGTAGATACATACCAAGTAGGAGATAAGGTGTTAATAAAAAATAGACAACTACCCAGTTCTATAGAGGGTATTGCTAGAAAATTACTTTTACTTTATACTGGACCATACAGCATAACCCAGTTGAAAGGGAATAATACATATGAAATCAAATCAATTAACAATAACAAAGTAAAAGGAGTATACAACCAGTCCGAAATGAAAAGATATCACGAAGAATAAAACAAGAATATGAAGATTGAAGAGGTCAACAATTTATTTTGAAACCAGTAAAACAAAAATAAATCTGTTCTAGTGGGGGGGCTTTATGTAACGTTACATAACCCATGCCCAAATATGATAACATAATCACCCCACTCTAAAGGTCAGAAATGGGTATAATATACCTAGCTATAGATTACTTTGTATTACAGAACACTATAAACTATAACTAAGTGACATATAGTGTACAAAGTGAGATATAGTGTACATAGTGAGAAAGTAAGTGGTTTAAAAGGAGCATCTCACAGACTTATGCTGTAGATGGAGAAACAATTAATTGTAGCAGTAGATTATATTGCTACTGACAAATTCTGTATTTTGTTTGTATTTTGTATAATTTGTATTGTGTAGGCCACAAAGATTTTGTACCTAGGTATAATTTTATGTTTAATATAATAATTGTGTTTAAATATAAGATAACCCAGGGTTAGATATAAAATAATAATAAAATAAAATAATACTGTATGAGTAAAATGCCAGAGGAAAATAGTTTAGTGTAAGGATACTATAAGCAAATAATAAATAATAAATAAATACAATTGAAGGAAATCAAAATATTAAAGACCTATGTATAAATTTAAGAGAAAATAGAAAGAAAAACCTTATATAAATTAAATTGGATTATAAACAAAAGTTAAAAAGGATTATTTTTCTATAAATAAGAAATAAATTTATAATAATTAATAATAGCCTATATACTCAAAAGTATATAGATTCACCAATAAAAAACCATAAAAAATTCTTGGTTACTAACAGTAACCAACTAACCAGATAAAAATTGAATTGTTAAAACGATTGAGAAGTGAACATTTGGAAAAAAGTGTAATGCCTATATAAAATTTGAAAATTTATGAATACTTTCGGAATAAACAGTGCGAAATTTAATAAAAATTGACGAGAGATGTACACCTTACATTAGAACTTCTTCAAGTAACACCATCCAAGCCTTTATTTGACAAAATTTTGAGGAACTTAACGACAGATTCCAGGCCTAGTATCTAGAACTTCGAGATTTTTGGTGAGACCGTATCCTAGTAAAAATTAACTAAATTACAAATCAACTATAACTTCAAACACTAGAAACAGCACCATACAAGTAAACACTTCAGGAAAAGAGGTGAAAAAAACTTTATTAATTTTTGTTAACCAAAAAACCTTCATAACGGATCTTTGTGCGTTTTCAGCATCCATTAAATAATTTCATGTTTGTAGCGAGGAACATAACCTGTACTCTGGTGGATAAACCCGGAACTACATACTAAAGAAAAAACAAATATAATCTTTTTTTTTTTATGTAAAGCTTAGTATTTTATTATTCATTTCTGACCGTCTCATAACACAAAGAACTTACCATTAACCCTGGGAAAGTAATAAACTAATTCTTTATTGTTTTAATATTTTGTCAAGGATAAAAAATATTTTGTTATAATTTCTATGTTTACCAAATAAGATCGAACCAATGTTGTGTTGACCGGGAGAATCGATTATAACTTTTTGTATTGGGAGAAGATAAAAATCAGTGTATTTAATAAATAAATACCCTGAATACTTTGTTATAAATAAAATATGTGTATTATTTCTCGTAGAGGGTAGTTGTTACAGAGTTCCAGGAGACAAAGAAGAGGACGAACAGCCAGAAAAATATTACCGACAACTGGTGTTAATTTAACCTCAAATTGGGGTGCAGACGTCAAAATCAGCTGGTCTCATGAGCGGAGAAATTTAAAGTAAGTAATTGTATACTCCGGGGATAATACCTTTGGCCCTCTCTCTCCTAACTACGGTCAAACAACTTCATTGAATTCTCCCAAATCACACACACTCGATTTCAGTTTTTTTTCTGTAAACATAAATTATAAAGGACTCTGAACATTTGCAAATACAATCAATAAAGGATTAACAGTGATTCTCATTAAAGCGAGATTTTTCGAGGAGAATAAATAGACGAAAAGAGACTTTTCTAGGAAACGTCTATAAGACTCCAAGAGGTTGACCACGAGACGTTACAGAATGGCGCTCAACGTAAAAGGGCTTTAATTGGGAAAGAAATTTTGAGATATTCAACAAAATAATATAACAAAAAACCTAATTATTGTCGGCAGCTATGAGAAAACAAGAAATGCATAATACCAGAGGCAGATCAAAGAGGAGGGCAGAAGACAAGGAGAAGGAAGAAGGGGGACAGGAACGAGAGATAGAAGTAGTCACGGACAGTGAAATGGAACAACAGGCAGGCGATAAAGAAGAAACTGAAGCAATTCTGGACACGGAAAGGGAAATAGTTGAAGAGGATGCCCAAGGTGACCAACCAGATAAATCCGCCGAAAAGGAGGAAGACATCAGTATGCAGGAGCTGTTAAGGATTATAATGGAAAGCAATAAACAAATAAATGAGGAAAATAAGGAAAACTTTAGGAAACAGGAGGAGACTTCAAAGAAACAAAACGAAACTTTGAAGGAACAAAACAAACAAACCAATGAGAAAATAGATAGTATTCAGGAAAGTTTAGTAAAACAATTCAATGAGAAAATTGAGACCATTCATGGAGATATCAGACAAACCATGAATGAACAATACCAGGAATTGAAAGAAACTGTTAATGGACAAAGGGAAGATATGAATGCAAAATTTGAAGAGAATAATGAAAATTTAAAACAAATTGAGGGTAAAATGGAGAATTTCAATAAGGAGTTAAGGGAAAATCTCGAGAGTAAAATTGAACTGGTCAGTAATACACTTAGCCAAAAGGTAGATGAATCCAAGGAGGAGGCAGAAAAGAAAATAATAGAAACCAATCAAAGATTGGATAAAACAGAAGAAAAGATGGAACAAATTAAAACAGGAATAGATGCCCGAATGGACCGAGAGGAACAAAGTAATCAAGTTCGTATAATGGCTATATGCCAAGAGAATAGTGACCAGTTAGATAGTATAAAAAGCAACATAAACTATAAATTCACAGATTTTAACGAAACGGTAGAAAATGTCAAGAATCAGTTCCATAGCCAAGTAGAAAAATTAGATAATTTACAAAAACTACAAACAAGCTTACAAGGGGATGTAGATAGAATGGGTTCCAGATCAACATGCAACACTCAACATGCTATCCAAGATAGTAGGAAAAGTGTAAACTTTTGGGATTATCGAAGAAACCCACTCGAATTTTTAGGGAGAGTAGATGACATTTTGAATAGGTCAAAGGAGAACCGATGGAACATGATTAAAGCAATATTAGATGAATCTTTCAAAAACATTAACGATAATTGGTGGACTGTAATCAGGAATGAGGTGTGTGATTATGGGAATTTTAAAACAATGTTCAAGCTTAAGTACTGGTCGGAGTCAGTGCAAAACATTATTAGAGACGATATCTGTCATGGTCGGTATGACCGCAATATAGGACAGACACCTACTGCTTATTTTTTGGGGAAGGTGTGTGTGGCAAAATATTTAGACCCAAAGATCCCTGAAGAGTGTTTGGTGACCAAAATTGCGTATCACTTCGAGGAAAAGATTATCAGTGCTCGATTAAGCGGACAAATAAAAACCATTGGAGGTATGGAAACGCTACTAGAGAATTATGAGCAAGAATCATATTACAGGAGGAGTAGATGGAGGTCAGGGAATACAGAGGAGCGGAAAAATGAACCACCTAGAGATAATCGGCCAAGAGTAAATTATGTACGTGCCAATAATAATTATTATAATAACAGGTATCGAGGAAGGGGGCAAAATTGTAACAATCGAAATTATAGAAATGATTCTTATCAGAGAGAAGAAGGTCCACAAAGAAGTAGGAGTGAAGAACAACCTAGATTCAGAGCTAGCGAGGAAGAAAGAAGGCCAGAAAACAATACTCAACATAGTGAAAATGTTGAACCAAATAATAATAGTGACGGAAATCGGGGAAACGGGTACCAGCAGTGAGAAGATGTGACTGCCCGTCACTGCTAGAAACAACCGGGCACAGAATTTACCACAGACCTAATCATAATAGTAAATTAACAAGACCAATAACAATTATCAGAAATCATTATTTAAAGGATATACAGGCGGAGTTAATGGAAGAAAGAGCAATTAAAGAGTCATCACAAAACAATGATATAGTTTATATACAAATCAAATTAAATGGAGTGTTGGCAGAGGCCATGATTGATACAGGAGCAAATTTTTCAATTATTGATCAATTAGAACTTGACTGGATTACTGAACTAACTACTGAGAGAATACCTACTTTACCTATTAATAATTTAACAATTATTGGCGCCACCGGGAAGCAAAATAAAACAATCAGAAAACAAGTGTCTTTGAATGTTACTACTAGTGGGATAAGAATACCTATGGGATTTTTAGTAGCTAAAGGGCTACCTTTTAGGGCGTTAATAGGGTGTGATATGCTACGGCGACACACTGCAGTTATAAATCTGGCCAGTGGTCTAGTAACACTGAGCGCAGAAGAAGGTGAGTTAGCGGCTGAGATAATTGGTAGCCAAAGTGCCCCTCAGTGTCCGAGCTCATTCTATATTAGGGAGAATAATAGATTAACCCTAGGTAAAAATACAGAAGTAACAGAATCAAAGATTTGGCAAGAGAAGATAGAAGAAATCATAGAGTTTCAAGATAGGCAGGCCCAGGAAATAATTAATGTAGAACAAAAACAACAGCTTATAAAAATTTATAATAAATATAAATCAGTATTCTCGGATTCACCTGGAAAAGCAAAAAACTTCCTGTGTGAATTAAAGTTCAAAGAAAATGTAAATTTTAATAAACGGTCATATCCCATTGCTCAAGCTTTGAAAGAAGCAGCAAGAAAAGAAATTCAGAGAATGATATTGGAAGATATAATTGAAAGAAGTAGTTCTCCGTATACCAGCCCATTGGTAGCTATACCGAAGAAAGATGGTCAAGTAAGACTATGCCTTGATGCTCGGGAGCTGAATAAAATGCTCATTAACGATCGCACGTCTCCAGGTCAGATTGAAGAAATAACGAAAAAGTTCTATGGATGTAAGTACATGAGTACTTGGAATGCAGTCTGTGGATATTGGCAAATAGAGTTGCACCCTAACAGCAGACAATATGTTGCTTTCATATTCGAAGGACGAAATTATCATTTTAAACGTTTGCCTTTCGGATTGGTAAATTCTGTGGCCGTGTTCATCCAATGCATGGATCAAATTTTGGGTAAGGAAGTTTTAGATTTTACTACAATATATGTTGATGACATATTAATTACTTCTTGTACATGGGAGGAGCATTCTAATAGAGTGGAAACAGTGTTAAATAAACTGTTACAATATAATATAACTTTGAAACTAGATAAATCTAAATTTATCACACATGAATTACCATTTTTAGGATTCATACTGTCAGCTACTGGAATTAAACCATCTCCTGAGAAAGTAAAGGCTATCCAAGATTTCCCTAAACCAAAAAACTTAAAACAATTACAATCCTTTTTGGGGATATGCAACTATTATAGGAAATTTCAACAGGGTTATTCAGAAGTAACAGCCAAATTCCAACATTTACTTTCGAAGAAAAACAAGAGGAAATGGGAAGAAAATGAAGACAATAATTTTAAGATAATAAAAAATAAATTTCTGGATAGCATAATGCTACACCACCCAAATTTCAATAAACGTTTTTTCATAAATTGTGATGCTAGCAACATTAGTCTTGGAAGTGAACTATATCAGGAAGATGAGGAAGAAAATCATTGGGTCATCAGTTTTGCAAGCAGAGTACTGAGTAGTTGTGAGAGGAATTATACAGTAACTGAAAAAGAACTGCTGAGTGTTGTGTTCTCATGTATAATATTTCGAACATTTATATTGGGATACCCAGTAACCATAAGAACCGACCATAGGTCAATCTCATTTTTTAAAAACTGTAAACTTAACCACGGTAGACTCACAAGATGGGTGTTAATACTTCAAGAGTATAATTTAGACTGGGAATATATCCCGGGGAAGAAGAATATAATAGCAGACCGACTGTCACGGATAAACCTAGAAAAAGGAACTTGTGAAGTAGAACCAGAGAGTATTGGAAGGATATATTACATTATCAAATTGAAAAAGGATTTACAAGATATAATTAATAAAATAAAAATAGATCAGAAAATGGACACCAAATTAATAAAAATTAAAGAAAGGATATTACAAAAGGATCCTATAATAACAAAATTTTTCTGTGTTTATGAAGAAATCCTTTTTATCCGCCCAACCATTGAGGATCATGTGTGGGAAATGTATGTACCAGAAGCAACGGAAGTAGCACTAATAAAGGACTACCACGAAAGATATGGTCACATGGCACCACTCAAAGTCATTAAAGCTTTATCTGAACACTGTAATGTAAAAGCAATAAATAAGAGAGTAAGATTAATAGTGAAAAACTGCAAAATATGCCAGCTAGTAAAAATAAATAATGAGAAGAGAACTGGAGCTATGATTACAATTAAATCTAACGGTAAATTTGAGAAGACCTTCTTAGATATATGTGGAACTTTTCCCAGAAGTGGAGGGAGACATAAATTTAAATATATAATAATTATATTTGACCACTATACCAAATATACGAAACTCTACAAAATCAGTAGAGCCACTACGAAGAAAATTTTAGAGGTAATCATTCAAAAATACTCACCTGAAGTGGGAAAACCTGAAACCATAATAACGGATCATGGTACGCAGTTTAGAGGTAAAAAGTGGAAAGAAGAATTGAGGAAATGGCAAATAAGGACATATAAAACGTCAGTATACCACCCTAGTAGTAATCCTGCCGAACGCGTCTTAAGGGAAGTTGGTAGAATTCTGCGTACCTACCGTCACCAAGAACATAAAAAATGGAGCCAGTACATTGAACCAGCAGAGACCTTCCTTAATTGGTCATACCATGACACTATCGGAACCAGCCCTTATCAGGTAATGTTTGACAGACCACCACCAAGAGAAATCACATCATTAATAAATTTTCCTCCAGGAGAGAGAGTGGAATTCAATAAAATCGAAATGCACAACAGGTTGTTACATAAAGCTGAACTTCAACATAAAAGGGATACGGAGAAAAAGAAAAGAGTAGATACATACCAAGTAGGAGATAAGGTGTTAATAAAAAATAGACAACTACCCAGTTCTATAGAGGGTATTGCTAGAAAATTACTTTTACTTTATACCGGACCATACAGCATAACCCAGTTGAAAGGGAATAATACATATGAAATCAAATCAATTAACAATAACAAAGTAAAAGGAGTATACAACCAGTCCGAAATGAAAAGATATCACGAAGAATAAAACAAGAATATGAAGATTGAAGAGGTCAACAATTTATTTTGAAACCAGTAAAACAAAAATAAATCTGTTCTAGTGGGGGGGCTTTATGTAACGTTACATAACCCATGCCCAAATATGATAACATAATCACCCCACTCTAAAGGTCAGAAATGGGTATAATATACCTAGCTATAGATTACTTTGTATTACAGAACACTATAAACTATAACTAAGTGACATATAGTGTACAAAGTGAGATATAGTGTACATAGTGAGAAAGTAAGTGGTTTAAAAGGAGCATCTCACAGACTTATGCTGTAGATGGAGAAACAATTAATTGTAGCAGTAGACTATATTGCTACTGACAAATTCTGTATTTTGTTTGTATTTTGTATAATTTGTATTGTGTAGGCCACAAAGATTTTGTACCTAGGTATAATTTTATGTTTAATATAATAATTGTGTTTAAATATAAGATAACCCAGGGTTAGATATAAAATAATAATAAAATAAAATAATACTGTATGAGTAAAATGCCAGAGGAAAATAGTTTAGTGTAAGGATACTATACGCAAATAATAAATAATAAATAAATACAATTGAAGGAAATCAAAATATTAAAGACCTATGTATAAATTTAAGAGAAAATAGAAAGAAAAACCTTATATAAATTAAATTGGATTATAAACAAAAGTTAAAAAGGATTATTTTTCTATAAATAAGAAATAAATTTATAATAATTAATAACAGCCTATATACTCAAAAGTATATAGATTCACCAATAAAAAACCATAAAAAATTCTTGGTTACTAACAGTAACCAACTAACCAGATAAAAATTGAATTGTTAAAACGATTGAGAAGTGAACATTTGGAAAAAAGTGTAATGCCTATATAAAATTTGAAAATTTATGAATACTTTCGGAATAAACAGTGCGAAATTTAATAAAAATTGACGAGAGATGTACACCTTACATTAGAACTTCTTCAAGTAACACCATCCAAGCCTTTATTTGACAAAATTTTGAGGAACTTTACAACAGATTCCAGGCCTAGTATCTAGCACTTCGAGATTTTTGGTGAGACCGTATCCTAGTAAAAATTAACTAAATTACAAATCAACTATAACTTCAAACACTAGAAACAGCACCATACAAGTAAACACTTCAGGAAAAGAGGTGAAACAAACTTTATTAATTTTTGTTAACCAAAAAACCTTCATAACGGATCTTTGTGCGTTTTCAGCATCCATTAAATAATTTCGTGTTTGTAGCGAGGAACATAACCTGTACTCTGGTGGATAAACCCGGAACTACATACTAAAGAAAAAACAAATATAATCTTTTTTTTTTATGTAAAGCTTAGTATTTTATTATTCATTTCTGACCGTCTCATAACACAAAGAACTTACCATTAACCCTGGGAAAGTAATAAACTAATTCTTTATTGTTTTAATATTTTGTCAAGGATAAAAAATATTTTGTTATAATTTCTATGTTTACCAAATAAGATCGAACCAATGTTGTGTTGACCGGGAGAATCGATTATAACTTTTTGTATTGGGAGAAGATAAAAATCAGTGTATTTAATGAATAAATACCCTGAATACTTTGTTATAAATACAAAATGTGTATTATTTCTCGTAGAGGGTAGTTGTTACAGAGTTCCAGGAGACAAAGAAGAGGACGAACAGCCAGAAAAATATTACCGACAATTGGTGTTAATTTAACCTCAAATTGGGGTGCAGACGTCAAAATCAGCTGGTCTCATGAGCGGAGAAATTTAAATTAAGTAATTGTATACTCCGGGGATAATACCTTTGGCCCTCTCTCTCCTAACTACGGTCAAACAACTTCATTGAATTCTCCCAAATCACACACACTCGATTTCAGTTTTTTTCTGTAAACATAAATTATAAAGGACACTGAACATTTGCAAATACAATCAATAAAGGATTAACAGTGACTCTCATTAAAGCGAGATTTTTGAGGAGAATAAATAGATGAAAAGAGACTTTTCTAGGAAACGTCTATAAGACTCCGAGAGGTTGACCGCGAGACGTTACAAGGTCCACAATCCCGTATTCGAAATTCCGAATCCGAAAAGTTCCAAACACCGAACGTTTTTTTCGTGGAGTGTGGAGCGTCAGTCATCTCTGCATAACAAGGCTTGTTTGTTTGTTATAAATAAACTGTAATATACTGTACCTGTACTATTTATAATCTTTACACATTCCACTTAGTATGAAAATTTATACATTTCTCTACAGAAATATTAATATGTTTGATTACGGTTCAATTGAAGTTGTATGTGTTCAAGTTTTACCGAATGTTTTTCTTGGAAATAAAATATCCTTGAGAATGTATGGTCTATAATTATCCCATTATTTCATTTATCAATATATCACTCTATAAATAGAAACTGTAGTAGTATTTCTAGCCCACTTAGTCTGAGTATTCATATGTTTTTGCTGCAGTATTAATGTTTGATTATGGGGTGCTGCCCGAGACCCTACTGGGGGAGCTACCTTTATTCTGAAATCTGAAACAAAACTGGCCCCAAGGGTTTCGGATAAAGGATTGTGGACCTGTACTATCTCAAAAGTATGTCTGAATGCAAAGTGTCATTGAAAGCTGCCTCTAGAAGACAGTAATTCTTATAGTCAGATGAACATTTAATGAATCCATGAGTGTGTTATACACACTGCACATTCAAATCATTATAAGTCTCTATAATATCTTAAAACACATAGCTAACTCATGTCTAATTTCTTGCACTGCCCATCATGCAACAAGTCTTACACAAAAGTCCATCATGTAGGTGTAGCTCTAACTGTCTTTTTTACCTCCATGTTCCCTTAGGAAATGGAAGTATGGTGATGGCGAAAAAAACGTGTTTGAGATAAGGGCTGATTCTGACTGTACTACCCTCAAAACATGAAGAAAAGTCATTTTTCGAAAAATATGTGTCTGTGTGTAGAATTTTTTCTATGGCGAATGATAACTGCCACAAATTCAAACAGAATCAAATATTTTTTTGCATATGTAACTAAGTTGTAGAGGACTCAAGGGTTATTGGTTTTGGTGAAGATCCGTTAAGGGGAAGGGATAGTTTACCTGCAACTTTTTATGTTTTAACAAGAGTAAAGTACTTAATTTTGATAAAGTATCGTGAAAAAAAGGTCATAATAATCCACTGTAGAAAGTTAGATGAAATATCTATAAATGAAAAGGGTAATTGAAGGGGGAGGGGGTAGTTTTCTATAAATGAAAATGACAGTTGAAGGGGGAGGGGATAATTTTTTATATGTGTACTACGTTATCGGCAACATAGAAGTAGTTTGTTGTTAAAATTCCTTCCCAGGCTGTTTGGGCTGTGGTCCAATGTTTTCTGCAAAACCAGACGTTTCGGCAGTCCCATCGACTGCCATCATCAGTGAAAATCAAGTGCGCTAACTGAGGTGGTATATGTTAGTGACTACAGTACTGTGGTTAAGGCTGAAAAAAGAAGTAGTTTCTATGGAAATATTTCATTTCGAAAATGATTTTAAACATAAATCTTAGAACATGAAAGTCATGTATGGTGTTCCATACCGATATTTTCATTGTTATTTCGATGTATGAATGCTTTTTGAAGACACTGAAAAAATGCACATAAACCGCATAGTAGTTTAAAAGTATACAGTAATCTTCAATACTTTAATACTTCAATACTGACAGTAATCTTCTCGATTACGTTGACCTTGTTAACACCCTTTGTAAAGTCCAATTCTTTTGTGCAACTCCTGCTTCCCCTGTACTGGATGAGGTCTTTCAGTGTCACCACTATTACCAAGTCCTGAAGAATGACCTCAACAATTGTGCAACAAGTAATAACAATATTGGAATCTTAAGTGGCAGAAACAGACTGTTGTAACACCTCCATATGGCTGTTACAACGAGTGAAAATGTCTTGAGGATACTTTTATTGTACTTATTTTTGTAGTCCGTTTACCCTGCCACAACTGTTGCTGCATTTTAGGCTTGGCAAACTGATTTTCATACAAAACTGAAGTATTGCAATTTTGTCAACATATTGCACTGGGCATCAGCAGTTACATAAGAAAAACTTACAGATATTTCTTTGAGTTCTCTACTATTATTTTAATATCTGATACAGGCAGATAACTGTGACTTCTTAACTGAGTCTGTTGTTTCATCTACAAAGATGGAAACAAATTTATAAATTGATATTCCATTTTTTATAGCAGTCGCGAAAATTTTATAAATGTAGGCTAATATATCAGCTCATACTGATAGATAATAGATAGTATGGACAGACAAACTGTACTTTATTTTATATGTTGAGAAAACATATCACCACATTCATGAAGAATAGTTAGCACACCTATGTAATGTTCTCTATTTATAGAACCCGGACTCATTTCTAAATGGCCCAAGAAACTTACACACCTGGTCATTAAACAAGCGTTTTTACAGTCCCATTATGAAGCTTTATAGACACTCTTGAAGCTTTGAAGATCTATTCTTAAATGCAGAACCTCCCTACATTTGTTGTAATATATAAACAAGAGATTTTCATGTCCTGAAATAGATACTACATGCTAAGTCTAAATCCATCCTCAGTCCACCCACTTGTTCTATCAACATTATTACCACACAAAACAACCTTTTTAATAAGTCAATAACCCTTGTTAAAACAACCTTGATTTATTGTTACATCAACAAAACAATCTGTCTTTAGCTTTTCAACTTCCTAATCAGCTAGTTGTTATGCTTGCAACTATCTTACATACTCCGCTGGTTTTTACCCTGATAAATAAAAAGGTAAATATTGGATAACATAAAGAAGCTATACATTTTTTTTTAAATTAAGATCTGTATCACACCATCTCTATCATTATTATCACTAATGTTTGGAATATTTCTATAAATGATATTGCACTATGCCTTACAGGCCATAGCACACTCTGGTATAGACTTTGTACTGCCATATGAAATTTTGAGAGGGATCCACAAATAAAAATAAAGGAATAAATATAAAAAATGTGTACACTGTATTGTAAAGTAAACCTCTGTGCACAAGATACCCACTGGCATAACTAAACAATTCTCATATTTTGCAATAAACTCAATGAAACAACAATCAATGACAGAAGACAAAAAGTATGTGCACAGTGCTTCCTAGTCAGAACTTTTTCATATTGACACTATGCACTTGATGATATAGTTTTCTTGAAGGAGAGGGACAGAAGAGTGTGTCCAATATATTATGAGTAAAAATTTCTTTAAAACAGATGACCCTATGTAGACACGAATCAGATATAATTAGGACTTCACTGGAAGTTTAGTTAAGTTTTTAATATTTTGCATAGGCCTATCAAGTAAACTATTAATTATTCGTACACAATTTTTAATTTTTAGATGCACAAAAATTTTTAATTTTAATATGTAGGCTATGAAAAAATACCTCTGGAAATAATGAACCCTGAATTTAATATTCAGCAGGAAATTTAATTAAAGGGGGAAACTCTTATAATTTAATATAAAAATGTATGTATAAATTTAAGGCTTGGGCTTGGTATTGTAAAATATGATTTTTAATTTCAAACATGCCAATAGAGTATACACACCTAAGATGTTTCTCCAAAAATTTGTAGACAAAAATTACATATATGAAATTTATGAAACATAATTCTCATATGTTAAAAGTACTTGGGTTTTAAAACAGTTGAAATTTTATTTTAAAATAAAATAAGATTAGGCCTACCTAAATCTTAGTTAGCTTCTATATAACAAAAAATGTTTAATAATATTTTTGAAAGCATATCAAAATAATTTCACTACCAGCTGAAAGCCATATAATAAAAATTGTGAACTGCTGGCCTTAGCATATGTTCAACATATTCTGAGTTTTTTAAAACACTACATTAAATGGTTTACATTAAAATGCTGTTGACTAATTGTTGCATTGTACACTGATTGTTAATCACATATTCCTTTTTAAAATTTTATTTCATTTTTATAACTAACTTGAATCTAAACAGGCCTTCAGAACTGAATGTTAAATCTGTTCAAACATCCTAATAGTTTATATCCAAAATAAAACTAAGATCTTTCTATTTCAGAGGACAGTGTAAATATATAAAAAATATGATGTGAACTGATTATAATAGTGATATTCAATTATAAACGCTGTTCAAATTTTAACTGTAGTAATGGCACTCTTATTCGGTTTTATATTACCACATACCTAATACACACCATTACACTAATTCAGTACCCCCTAGAATCACGCTAGGATCATGTAATGAACTAATTACAAAATGTAATTATATGGCTAGTTTTTAAGAAGTTTTCATGTTAACTAAGACTTTCTTTTTATTTTAGTTTAGTTTGTTTTATTTTTCACAGTTGTATGTTATTCTAAAACTAGTAGTTTCAACAAACTTTTAAAAATGAATATAAGATGAGATTTTTGTACTTGATGACAATTTTTAAGTAGCCTTATAAGATTTATTTTCTTGATAAATGTTACTCAGCCGTTTATTTTCTTTCACTCCTTGTTTTTTAATGAGGTAACTTGCTAATATACGTCGTTACATCACTTCCAAACATTACAAATTTCAACAGTTTCTATGCGCCCCTACCGGTAAACAAAAAATTTACACTGAACTGCAAATTATCTGTTAAAATACATATCAAAAATATATTTAAAACACTATCTTCCTAAAACATAAACAGCTAATAACTAGAAGCCGCATCTAATTAATTAAATCAAAGTGCAGGATTTACCTCTCTCACTTTTCGTTCTGATCTGAACCTAAACTTATGTCCTTTCCTTACTGAAGTCGTCAGAAATAAATATGTTAGCGGGACAACCAAAGCAGCTAAGGCTAATAACTTTAATACTCGAGTTTTATTCATCTGCAGCACCCTCATTTTCATATGTAATTAAATTTGTATGATACACCAATTAAATTATTTAGGTTAAAATCCGACTTTCACTATATTACCGACTAAAAGAAACGCTATTTTTTGTATCTACTTTAACACATCCGTACAGAGAAACTTTTAAGTACATCACGTAAAAATGAAATCAACACATATTTTGTTCATATCTCTTTAAATGTTATTTAACTTTTTAAATGTCAAAACGCGTACAACGTGTCGTCTTTGTCACCACCACTGCAACCTGTATAACAAAAACACCGCCAGAGTTTATATACTACTGTGTACTACTGTGTACTACATAAATTTTATACAACGGTACTTAATTTGAACATTTACTGATTTCCTTCTAAATTATACTTTCATATCATATAATTAGTTTATTTATAGATTCATAAATAATAATTTTTATTTATGTTAGGTACTACGACGTACATGGTACCGCACTGCATGCGCAAAATTCAGTTTGAAGCAGACGACGATTCAAAGCGTTCTGTATTGATTTATTTACATCTGATAGGCAACCCACTTATTTTTGTTATTACCAGAAAGATTAATTTTTGGAAACAATATCAGTTTATTAAAACTGCAGTGCAAACTACAACAACGCTGTCGAAAGTTTTTCCTAGTCCGGGCGCTGCCCAAAGTGTCTGGGGTTTGGACTCAGGCACAGGGCAATCCTGTATCATGGTGTCAGCTACAGCAGTTACTGAACAAAAGGACAGTAATATTCTTTCATGTTCTGAAAGCACTGATTTTAATAATGTTGGCCATAACAGTAAATCAGTATTTGACTTGGTTAGAAATGGGTAAGTTTTATAATTATTTACATTTGAAAAGTGCAGAGAAAATAAGTAATATATTATATATAAAATTTTAATATTACATATTAATAAAAATTAATCAAAATATTGACTTGATTAAATCATGAACTGCTTGTTTATATGCACAAATGAAACCAATTATTTACTGTAATGTAATGAATGCTAGCTACTTTTTTTTATATTGTATGAAAATAATGCGACCAGTACAGTTTTATAGTGCTAACAAATAAAAAGCATTGCATACTCTAATTTTCAAATCTCTGAAATAACATTTTATGTCACTATAGCCTACATTATCAATCAATTCTTAATTTAAGTTAAATTAGACAAGTTATTAGAAAAAGATAATAGACAACTGAACTTAAGTAAGTAAAATACCTATTCGCTTACAATTCTATAAACAAAACTTTTCACTTTCTGTATAGGCCTACCTGATGATAATGGTTTACAAGCATTGAAATTTTATAAATCCTTTACAAAAAATTTTAAATTTTTATGCGTGCAAAGTATTATGTTTGTAATTATCTTTTTCAGTGGTGGAAGTCTATTATGGAAGGGTGACACTTGTAATTATTAAAATTTAACTTTACTAAATATAATAAATTCACTACGGTACCGACTCGGAACACAAAATTACTAGCTGAACACTGATACTAGCTGCCTTTAGAACCATGATACATAGACTTAACAACATCCCCTTAGATAAAAAAGACTACAAAGACGAACTAAACACGATAAAATATCTACCAGAATCTAACGGATACGACAGAACAATAGTCAGTAAACTCCTACACAAAACAAACAACAGACAAAGACAGAAAACAACAAATTCATAACACTAACATACATCAACAAACAAACTGAAAAAATAGCCCACAAATTCAAAAAAGCAGGATACAGAATCGCTTACAAAACTACTAACAAAACAGAACACACACTATCAAAACACACACACAAAGCACAAAACAAATTCGATCTACCCAGTGTTTACAAGCTAAATTGCTCAAATTGCAATAAATTCTACATAGGTCAGACAGAACGTAGCTTCAAACAGAGATACATTGAACACACAAAGGCACTCCACTCCACTACAGAATCCACCTTTGCAAACCACCTCATTGAAGCAAACCACACATATAAAAACATCGACAATAACATGAACATTCTACACGTACACACAAAAGGCCGAAAACTAGACACTCTAGAACAATTGGAAATATACAAACACACGAAAACAAATAAAAACGACATCCTAAACGAACAGACACAATTCAAATCGCACGCATTCTTTGAACATATTTCATCCCACACACACAGCATCGATCTTTCAAAATTCGATTCCGTCGCCCATAACAGGACGGACAGCGCTACCAGCAGCAGTCCGTCAGCGTCAGCGTCTTCAGCGTTCTGAAGAAGCCTTTTAAAGGAGAAAACCGGTTCAGGCTGTAAGGTAAAACTTTATGCTTTTACTTATAAAAAACTTAGTGTTCCGAGTCGTTAATACAATAGTGGTATTTAGTAAAAAATTTACGTTTTTTATATATAAAAAACTTTGTGTTCCGAGTCGGTAGTGAATTAATTATATTTAGTTAAGTAACGCACACGTAATGGACAACAAAATCCAAGAATTTGACTTTACTGTTCAAAGTTATTCAAAGTAAAGCTTTACAAGTAATGAGAACACATGTTCAAATTATAATAATAAATTTAGTAAAATACTGAGGTTTAATTAAAGTCTAATCAATTATTATTTAAATGTGTTAGAGCTGTATGTGACATTGAATGCCTTGTGGAGAAATTAGGATCAGAGTCACTAAGCGCAAGGGATGAATGGGGTTATACACCTGCCCACTGGGCTGCACTTGATGGAAATGTTGAGGTATGTTTTATTTGGAGCTAATGTACTTTATATGTTAGAGGTTTAATTTATTTGTAGACCTAATTTACAGATGTAGTGAACATTATATTCTATACATTTGCTTACATATTTAATCTCTGTTCTTTTAACTTTATATATAATTTCCTATACTAACTTATTTTAACTTTCTTTAAAATTCCCTATAATGGATTAGCTGGAGTCAAACATTTCCCTGTTGTAGAGAAATATTGATAGAGGGAGGGGAAAAAGTATGTTGTTTGGTATGTGAAGGGCAGCCAGCTTTTCATTACAGAAATTTTTTTTATGGAGTGCTCCATTGTAGCAAAAAAACAAACAAAAAAAAGAATGAAAACTCAATAAGTCCAGTACTTAGTTACCAGAAAGTCTTGAACTTAATAGGATTAGCCATTCCTTCAGTTCTCCAATTGTATTTAATATTAAATTAGATAGAGAGTGTAAACTTTTTGTCATTAATATTGATACAAATATAATTTTATGTGTTTTGAAAATACAGTTGTGTTTGTAACTGTATGAATATTTAAAATCTGTAGCTTAATGAAACTTTATAATATATTGCGACAGTACAATCATATGCTGTACTGTGCATTTAATAGATAAAATAAATATTTAAATTAAATTTATAAATATCAAATAAATAAGCAGGTATGAGATTGAAAGCTTGGTTTATGTTAAAAATATGGAATGTAGACAGGCAGGTGCTGACCTGAACACTCACACAACTGTCACTGGGAGTGTGTACAGTAGTAAGTGATGTGTGTGAGTGAGGCCAGCTCGAGCATGAAAGTTTGCAATCTCACCCTGAATAATTGTCAAATTACAGTTTTTATTTAATTATAAGAAAACCATAGATGGTAGGAAAAATTCAAAGACTCCAAAATGTGTATAAAATTAATACGCACGTGTATTGAGAAAATGGCGTGAAAAGGATGCGCAGTGTGAATTCAGTACAATTTTAAGTGCGTAGTAATTACATGGATTATTCTATTATGATGAAAATTATGTTGGACATGTGTAATTAAATCATCCATCATTAGAGCACCCTGTAGTTCACATCAGACTTTGCCATTGGCAGAAATGTGCGAAAATATGAAATTGGATGAGAGTGGGAGAACTGACGCCACCAAGCAATTTCAAACTGGCAGAATTCTGTCTCAACAGGTACTGGACGATGCTCGATTATAAATAGGACACGAGAGAAGCCAGCCCTTCTTCTCAATCAGTCTTCAGACGCGGCAGGATGCTCTGTCCGTTGATGACGCAAGTTTCTAATTTTTGTTAATCAAACAGTAGACGCGGACGGACGCTATGTTCATCATAAGTGAAAAATAGTAACTCTTAATCTGTTACCGAATACGAATCTACGTTAGGTCCGTCAGTCAAGACAAGTTACTATCTTACATCATGCAGAGGAATGCTATGCTGAACAGTAGAGCCGTCTGCTAGAACGACAGCAGCTGGTGCAGAGCAACCTCTCACACTATTCTATATCAACCAGATGGGTCCATGATAGACGAGTGGAACCTGGAGATTTGCAGGGAACTCCGATCAGAAGAGGACATACGGATCAACGGAGGACATGAGTATAAGCTACAAAATCGAGGTGACAGATAATCCATTTATAAATTTTAAATGAGATACCAAAGACATTTTGAAATTTAAACATGAAAAAGAATCACTGTAAATTATATATAAATATTTGCGTGATAAATGTAGATAATAATAAGTATAGTAATAAGAGTTTTATGTAAAATGTATATAAAGAGGTTCAGAGAATTTGATTTAAATTTACTAAAATATTTTTTTTATGTTTAACGATTAATTTAGTCTATTTCAATTTTATTTTAAAGTTTGTAAAGCAATCAATGATTACCAAGTATGCAATACATAAATTAACGTAGTTGGAAGTTATTAAAAAAAAACAATAAAAAATTAAACTGCAGTAAAGCACACTGTCAGACTGAGCAGTCGAGTTTTAATATTGACAAATAAGTATTTAGAATATAACAACTTTGTTACTGTGATGTATAAGATGTATTTAATGTTAAATGTACTGCAACATTTGAACGTTTCAAGCGAACAATAATGAATATTTATGGCAAAGTAGTTGAGATTTTTAAACACGCTTGTGTTTTATAAATAAAATTATGAAAACTCGTTACAATTACATCAATGACTACTCTTATTACCATTACACCCAAACTCCATTAATTGATACACTTTACCAGTTTTGTTATATAAATTGGCCCTGAACTTGAGGCTACACAAATTAAATTATATATCAATGTTTGTGTTGTTATAATATATTTTTGTATTCCTTTAAAAATGTTATAATATAGTCAAATTGTAACGCATAAGTTTCTTGAATTAGTACATAATTATAGTAAAAACAATTATTTTCTTATACCAGCATTGCATTTTACATACCCTAACTAACGTACAGTACAAAAAATAATATTTGCTTTGCCATTGGTTGATATAAATTTAAATTATTAGACAAAACATTTTGCCATCGATGAGTGACATTTATTACTTATGTGAAATCTGTGTACTAATACTTGAGTAAGAAAATAATTATAATAAGTTTAGGTATTATACATAACTTTATATATATGTTCTCTTAATTAGAACGATAAGAAGAGAACTGACATTTGCACAAACTTGGGATTTTTCTCAGTTTTTCTACTTACAATTGTCCCTCTGTGATCAGTATTCTGTCTCACAGTAGTTCAGTCAGATTAATTTTTGAAAAAGTTTTGAAGGATTTAATATCCACTTTGTGATATTTGTCAAGAAATTGGAGAAGTTACAAGAAAAATTGCGTTAATTGACTGTTTGGCTGAAACCGTTTTCAAGGAAACAGATGTAATTGGATGTTTCCTGCCATTTGTCACAAATTGCTGCCTCTATATACACACAACTAGTGTGTGTACTATAGCTTATGATGACTCATTTTACTCTATATTCAGGTAGTTATGATTGAAACTTCTTAGAACAGTGATTCGTCCTAACAGGCGTACAACAAAAAATGGTTAAACATCTCTTAATATATGTAAAAACCTTTACATCAGAAATATGAGAGAACCTCTATTTCTCAGAGTAAAATAATATTTTCTGTAACAGTCAACAGATTGAGCTCAATGATTAGTATTACATCTCTAAAGGTATTTATGTAAGAGAATGTTATTACATTATCAGACAACATTAGTTTATAATACAGTTTCTATAAAATTCTGCAAGACATTTTAAAAAGTGGAATCTTTACAGAAATTTGCTGAATAATCTAGTTATGATGTTGTTAAATCTCCTAGTAAAAGTACAGTAACATGTTTGATGAATTCTCGTTTTAATTTTCACCATATTCTCTCTCTAAATGATTAAAAATGGATTCAAACAAAGTATAAAAAATTATTGTTTCATATTTAGTTGACAATTAGATGGCATTGTAGGTGACAATTGTGCAGTCAGTGGCGTATCTAGAATTTGGCTTTGGGGGAGGGTCAGGGGTTGGTTCGCCTTCATCCAAAAAAAAAAGTTTATACTAATCAACATTACTGTCTTTAAAGTGGCTGAAAAACACAAGATAACATCCTGAAATCAGCCCCATTAAAGTAAATGGTAATAACACAATAAAAAAAGAGTTTTTGAAACATTGTTAAAAGATACTTATTGGCTGAATTGATTTTCCTATATTTCATATATCAAATGTATACCATAATGCTGTGTAATAAACCTGTTTGTCTATTTAAAAAAGAGCTACTACTATATTATCATAGACAGCTGAAAAATAAAATAAAACAGCCTTAAAGTTAAGAGAGTAACAAAATTCGTCAACTTTTTCAACCCTCTGGGGGAGTCCAGTCCCATTCATCCCCCCCTGTAAATATTCCCCGTATGCAGTAGAAATACATCATCTAGGTAGTTAAAAGAACTAAGCTAGCCCATGATTAACAGAACTAACTATGTACCCAAGCCAACACTCATAACTGCCTGTCAACTTATCAGTTGCATTGTTGATATATAGAGGAGAGTGTCATATGTGCGTGTGCGCACATGTGTGTGTTTTAGTAATAAACATTTTATGAACAGCATATTCAGATGTGTGATTTAGTAACCAATCACATTAAGCCTCATATTTTGCCCATCATGGTTTTGTGTCTAAGTTAATCAATTTCGTCAATCAATAACTGATCCTGATAGAATGAAATTTTACTATTCAACAACATAGGCTGCAAATTCTAGGTTTGTTTGACTTTCACTGAAAACATCTTTAACAGTTGATTCATTCCTTTATTGTACAGTTATAATTTGACTGTACAATACCCATCAATACTATTTAGTTCCATTTTCATGATGTAAGACAAAACAAACACAAGAAACTGTGGTACAGTCAAATCTGATAAGGTTAAGAAGTTGAAAATCTTATGAACATAACCAAAGGTTATAGCTAACAGCCATTGCATTTTCTATCTCACAACGTTCCCGCTTCATGGGAAAAAAATCTTTTTCGTTATTTTCTAGACAAATCTAAAAAACAAACGCAATTTGTATAACCTAGAAAATGTTAGCTTAGGTTGTTTTGCCGTATTTCGCATCTGATTTCTGAGGCTTGTATGAGTTCTGTAAGTACATATATATTTTTACTTAAGCAGGTTACTGACCTGCTGTAAAACCCTCAACCTGGAGAACCAGGAACTTTAATTTCGGGTTTCTCTTCACCTAGAGAGTTGCTTTCACCTCAGCTAATGAGCTTTCTCTGCCCAATCGCAGTAGATTAACTAACTCAGCCCATGCGTGCAGCCGTTGGCCTACTGTAGGCTCCTCTGCCTCCACACTAAATGTACACCCTGCTACCGATGTGCACCATCCTGCCAGGCCAGGACCCAGGATACCCCCAGAAAGAATGACAGAAAGCAACCTTGTAGTTTTATTTATACAGCACCTTTCTAAAGTGATTATGCTGGAACTAACCTACCAAATTTAGTTCTAGATATTTAGATTAAGTGAAATTTCTATGTACATTCTAAAAATTTTTTTTTATATAAAGAATCATCCAAATATTCTATGACAGAATTAACAATAATTGTAACACTATGAAGTAACTATTGTCTAATAGAATATGCATATAAATATGGCCAGGTTATGCGATACCTCGTTGAAAGGGCAGCTCCAGTAGATCTCTCATGCTTGGGGACACAAGGACCACGACCAATCCACTGGGCATGTCGCAAAGGACACACTGCAGTTGTTCAAGTGCTCCTTCAGGTAATAAACAGTACTATAAAAAATTATAAATATATTATTTTTTAATAACAATTTTGTTTAATCATTTATGCTAAATAAAAATATAACATCAATCAAAAATCAACTTTTAACATACCTTCCTCTGCTTTTTCTTACTCCTGTTTAAGTTTTTAAATATTTATTTGAATAATGTTATATTATGTCTAAAGATTTATAGCTGTCTCTTCTTTTCCTTCATTATTATTTAACCTTAGGTGTTTAGATTACTCAGAATGCTATCGCTCCATCAATTCTTAGGCCTCTTGTTCTATCCTCTGTGCGTTTGCAAGTATGCAGATGCATACAGACCAAGACATATTTTTAAACATGTACGTGTATTCAAATAAGTAATTATGTGTAAATAGGCAGGAGTAGCCGTGAATGCTGCAGATTTCAAAGGCCTGACACCATTAATGACAGCTTGCATGTTTGGACGGGCAGCAACAGCAGCTTTTCTCTTAGGAATGGGAGCATTCAATCATCTAACTGATATTAATGGGGATACTGCACTCCACTGGGCAGCTTATAAAGGTAAGCGAACAATAATTTAGGTTGGAACACCACATACAAAACTACAAATAATTTTCTTTCTAATTCTTCAGCTCTATTGACCATGTTAAACTTTGACTTCTTCCATATTCAAGCCTTTTCCTTTCTATATTTTATAAAGAAAAAAGTAGTAAGTATGATTATATAAATATTATGTGTTTAAATATATTCAGTTATAAGAAAAATTATGTTTGCTACATTTATAACAACAAATGGTCAAAATATAGCCAACAAAGGAACCATTCATAAAGACAACTGAAAGGAGATTTTGAAGCAAAGATTGTAATCATAATTTTGGTAACAGATATGTGTGATGACAATGATGACTTTAAAGCTGAAAAACTTATTTTTATTTTATATTCAGAGTTTATTTTTTAATAAGCTAATAAAAAATATGCATTATTAAATTAAAGTTTATATCACATAATCGTTTGTTATTTGTTTGTGAGATCTAATGAAACTAAAATATAGTTAACACTTTTATAATTACATTTTGAAGCAAGTTCAAAAACACTGATGTGTAACACACATGATCTTATTACATTTGAAATATATGCAGCTTCGTCCCCCATGAAAATAAGTAGTGGCCATTAGTTAACTGACAATACCACATAATGTCTAAAAATAACCTTTCATGCATGATTGTCCATGTTTGGTAATGACTCTGTAGTATATACCATGGCCCATCAGCCATAGTAGTGATATGACTACAAACTGGGTTTAGGGCCAGATGGATGTATATATTGATTGGGTGGATAAATGAATGGTTTCCACCCACTGGTTTCCAGTATGGCCAAGAACACAGCCATGGTCTTCTCCAGGCTTACTTTCACAGCAAGAAGCTCTCAACAACTGACCACAGGCAGTAATAGGCTCCATGGTATAATAATGTGAAGTACCTCAGGATTCACTTTGTTGAATGTTTTACCTGGTGAATATGCTCCAACCAAGTCTTATCTGGTGTTACAGCCTTTAATGGGCTTTAGCGTCCACAAAATACTCCTCCATGCTTCCCTGTTCTCCGCCCTTCCTCTCCACCCTCTGATTTCCATGCAGGCAAGATCTTCTGTTATGCTGCCCAACCATCTCTTCCTTGGTCTGCCTCTACGTCTATTAGCATATAATCTTCCCTTCAGCATTCTTTCCTCAGACATTCTTTCTACATGTCCCAGCCAATGCAACCTCTGTAATTTGATGAAATCTGTATAATATTTACCGTATTTTATCCGTCATGTGACCTCGTGTTGCGTTCGATTGGTTTACGCGTTTCAAAACATATGTTTCGTCTTCAGAAATAAAAATCACTCAAAGTGAGGTCGTTAAATATTAAAATTGCAAATATTGAAAACAATTCTGCATTCTGCATTTGGACCGATCGGACACTCAAGTGCACACTCATGTAATGTGGTTATGTGCAGAATTGTTTTCAATATTTGCAATTTTAATATTTAATGACCTCACTTTGAGTGATTTTTTTATTTCTGAAGACGAAACATATGTTTCAAAACGCATAAACCAATCGAATGCAACATGAAGTCACACGACGGATAAAATACGGTAAATATTATACAGATTTTGTCAATAAGTGACTTGGATACCAATGCAAACATGTTTTAATTTGATGAATTTCACTATGTGTTTTCCGTGCATGAGAGCCTGTAGTTCACTGTTATTCCATATTCTCCAAATACCTTCTTATTTTACTGGGCCATTTATTAAGCAATATTTTAATTTTATGCTATATTTTGTGTTCTAAAGATTTTAAAGCAGTTTTGACATTCTCTGTTAAAGTTCACACCTCAGATTCATGTGTAACAACTGGTTTCACCAGAGAATAATATACTTCAACTTTTATACCTCTTGTAACAAGATTGTTTTAAAGATGTTAGTATTTGCAAAATAAGCTCTATTTTCAGCTTGTATCCTTTCTCTTACACTCATCCTAACTCCAACCAAGTAGTATAGGAAATTACCAACCAGTTATAAAAACTTACAGAGCCAACCACTATACAGAAACATTATAATCTGCTGTCTAGCCAAGTTCATCACCACCACTAATGTAATGACAATGGCTTCCTATGTGTATGCTAATATCCATAAGAAGAAACTCAGATCTAATCACTTAAGAACCAAGGATGAGATGACCCCTATGCTCACAGTAAGAATAAAAGACCCCAGAATTACTGTACAAAGCCCTTACACTGGGCTTCCAAGGCTCATTATTTTGCAACCAAATTAGTGGCATAACTAGAAGCTGCTCATGGGGGAGGGGGGATAAACAAGCTTGAAGATTGGACTCTCCATTTTCCACAGGACAAATGAGATATTCAAGATTCTTCCCATATAATCATTTATACAATTATTTATAAACCCTAATTAATACACTCAACTGGTTTAGAAATAGGCCTATATTAAGCGCTCGATTATGGGATTTCACTGAAATTTTTAGTAGGTCTGGAGAGGGATTGATCGCTCTGATCTCCCCTCCTCATAACAATGCCACTGATCCAACCTGACTTTTCAGTATTGAATAATTCTAGTAAAAAATTATTTTTGTTTAAAATGTGTTTTACTAAAATCTTTTAATATTTGTATAATTTTAAATTAATAATATGTATGATTTTCAGGTCACCCTGAGCTCATACGGCTCCTCATGTACTCTGGAGTTGATTTACAGAAAGCTGATAATTTTGGCTCAACTCCTCTACATCTTGCTTGCTTATCAGGCAATGTAACTTGTGTAAAAATTCTTTGTGAAAAGGTAAATAATTTAGGCTACACTATTTTTCCTTGCAAGACACTCATGTATCACATACATCAAATAATACATACTAGTGGTCGCCCAGTGGTCGAAATTCGACCGTAATTCATTAAATTTTTAAGTTTGAACGTTATTGAGATTCTTTTGTCAAAGAGTATACCTCTATAATCATTGCATATAATTTTTTTGAATTTTGTTCTATTACGTCAGCTGCGAGCATGTACAAATACGTCATTAGCGTGTGTTGTTTGCCTTCATTCCCTGCAATACCTATGAAATTTAAAATTTAATGTTAGTAACAGTTGAAAAAAAACACAATTACAGCTTGTATTCGTATTTATTTTTTGATATAATTCATTGTCAGTTTTAATTTTTTCATGTTATTATTGAATCAAATAAACGCTAATAAAAATGAGACTTGACATTCATAGAAGTATAAGATACATTGTTTTCAATTCCAGTGGATTACATTTCATTTTTGGTAAGGTACAAAATTCGAAAACAGTTTGAAGATTATCTGCTACAAAGCTTATATAATTTTTTTTTCTATGCATTAATTTTCGAGTTATTTGAAAAATATGAAAGATAGGAAAAATGAGGTTTAGCTTGGCTAAGCCATATTTAAAAAGCAATAACGCGTTTTTTGACATTTCCTTGGTTTTTTTTTATTGCCATACTGGCCAGGTTTCGCCAAGGCTACACAGTTATTTTGCCTATCTTTTTCAAATTATATAAAATTTAAATAAAAAATTAATAAAAAATATGTGCCTCGTATTTTTTCATATATTTTTCATTAAATCAAAAAAACCGGGCGGTTAAAAAAATAAATGTTGTCCATTGAACTTAAAATAGTTTGAAAGTGAATTTAATGATTCAGAACTTCTGTGTAAACGATGTTTTTTGTAAAAACTCGTTCATCATTTGCTAAATGCCCTTGGCCATTATATTCGGAAATGTAAAATCTCAAACCATCGAATAATCGAACTCTACTTGCTGCGACGTACAATTGACCATGTGTAAAAACTGGCTGCCTCAATAAAATTCCAATTTTTTCGAATGTTTGTCCTTGAGACTTATTTATTGTCATCGCAAATGCAGGTATAATTGGAAATTGAGTTCTTTGAAAGTTAAATGGGTAAAACAGTACCGGAGTATGTTAAATTTATACGTGGAATCAAAATTCTCTTATTGCGTGCGGTTCCAGTTAAAACTTCGCAATCAATAGCATTACGATGCATACACTTGATGCGCATTCTTGTTCCGTTGACTAATGCTTCCTTTGTATTTAAGTTTCTGATCAGTAAAACGATGCAATTAACTTTCAATACTAACTTATGTGGTGGCAAACCACTAATAGTCAAAGAATTCAAAAACTCTACTGGATACCAGTTATTGATTTCATTGTCATCATCACAAATTATTTTATCGTAGCTATGATATGTTTTCTGTTCACCTGGTATTCGATTAAGTATATCAGTATTAATAAAAGTACAATCATCATTTTTAGGTGCTAAAATAATATGTTATCTGAGAGTATGTTTTTGGAAATATTTCCATACACCTCATTAATAATATTATTTTCATCTCCTATTAATTGCTGAGGTATTTCAATAATATTTTCACCAAACTGAGGGAATTGTGGGGCTTCATCATTACCAATTTTTTTTCAAGAATTCGACAAATTCTATTTCACTTGGTAAGGCTCTCATATTTTGAGTAAACGTTACTTTATGAAAATAAACAAATTTATGCCAACTAGTGACACAATTTTCAATTAAAGTTGCACGTGATCCATGTGGGACAACTGGTAAGATTTGCCGAAAATCACCGCACAGAAGTATCGTTTTCACTCCAAATGGTTTATGTTTATCATTTTCATCGCATAGATCCTGCAATAATCTATCTATGATTTTCAACACTTGCAGTGGGCACATAGAAATTTCATCAATAATTATCAATGATGATGAATTTATGTAACGTCCATAGCTACTATTTGCGGTAATATTCGCTACAGAATTTTCGAAAATGGGTATAGGCAATTTAAACACATTGTGTAAAGTTCTACCTCCAAGTAATAGAGTTGAAGCTATGCCACTGAACGCTGTTGCAATGCAACTAAGATTAAGTGAATTTAATTTGTGAATGATTGCTGTTTGTGTGAATGTTTTTCCACAACCTGCATGAGCGGTTAAATAAAAAACATTAGATCCAGTATCATGGTGCAAAACTTCACGAATCACACAATCAATTAGATTACGCTGTTCAATATTTGCAGTTTCATAATGCTCAGAAAACAGAAACTCTTGTTCTATTGGATCAATAGCATTTGCTTCGTCTGTTCTCTGCGAATACGTGGGAACTGGTAAACCAAGTTCTTGATATGACAAATTATGAACATTCAAAATATCTTCAATTTCTAATAGAGCTGTGTTAAAGGATACTTCTTCGTTGTAATCTCTCAAAAAATCTTCACTAAGATATACTTTAAATTCATTCCATAATGCCAATGCATTGGCTGGCACATTTAATGCACAAATGTAACCAAATAAATTTCGCATTTGTTTTGGTGAATGTAATTCTTTTGCTTCATTTAAACATTCGCGCCATTCATTATCATTTGAAGCAATGCCGCGAGCATGGCACGCTTCAACAAAAGAAGTGTGTATAATTCCATTGTATGTTCTAACATCCTCAAATGATTTTGGACGACAGACATGTAATAAAAGCAATCGTAAATGGAAAAGTTCGATGTCTTTTGGTGATACTACATATATGCGTGTAATGATTTTATCACCTCCACGCCTTCTCTTCTTCCATTTTTTTTCGGGAATCTTCCCACACATAATGCAAAGGAATTTCAATATACTTATATTCATGCGCTGATGGATCTGATCGATTCAATTCAAAAAATGCTAATAATTTTGTTTGTCTTGCATTTTCAATTGCTTGACGTTCTTGCCCTTCTCGAAAGTAAACATTCTGTCTATGTGGTAAATGAATGTCAAGTCTAACGATGACATGTGATTGAAAATGCATTGGTAATTCATAGATGCGCCATACAGCTTCAGTTGATCCGACATAACGGCCATTTAAAAAATTTTTAACTTCATCAATTTGTATTTCTTGACCTGGTTCATTTCTCTCTGAACCTAATTCAACAGATGCACTGTCATAGCCTTTATACACGTATTTATAAATGTATTTAACACTTTTAACTGTAGTGCATACTTCAACATTTATATGGCAATTAAATTTGGCAAGTAAACACGGATTGTATGGTACAACATAACGATTGTCGAGGCAACTACCGCGAACTTCAGCATTAATACCATTATCACGCCTTCTGTATAATGGATATCCATTTAATGATTCACATGTAAATTCATTAAATCGTTTTGGATAATCTTTTGTGCATTTTCCATCTCTCATACATACAGAATTTGGATTAAGTACACCGCATGGACCATGCATCATGTGTTTTACAACATATTCATGTAATGTAGGATGTGTTTGAATGTTAGGAATCTCCGCAGATACAACTTTATCAATATCGGTAGCGTTAACAATTTTATCTTGCTCATTTAAAGAGAGTAAAATGTGAGCATGAGGCAATCCTCTCTTTTGAAACTCAATTGTATAAATGAGTGCTTCAACTTTACCGAAGATTTTTTTTAGTGTAAGGCCCTCAATTAATGCTTTCAGTTTGGACTTGAATACACGCACAACAATATCAGGTCGAAAATTAGCTGACTCACCTACACCAATATTGCTAACTATTTCAGGCCAACTTGGATTGCAAGTCATTGTAATAAACAAAGAAGGCTTTCCGAAATGTTATACAATTGACATTGCATCTAAATAATTGTGATACATATTTCTTGGAGATCCATTGAATGAAGATGGTAAAATTACTCTACAGCCAACATTATTGGCATTGGGGTTCAATTCTAAATAATCTGTTAAATTGTTGTAAACTTCAGACCTAAGACTTGTTTGATTTTGTCGAATGAAATGTAACCTTGTGCCCTCTATTCTCACATACATATCAACTATCCACTGCAGAAATAATTTTTGTGAATGGTGCAACATGCTAAAATCTTCTCTAATTGCAAGTCGATAGGCTGCATACTGAAGCATGGTTAATTTATTTCTGGGCACTCTTGAATTAGATGTAGTTGGTACATTATGAGAAATATTGATATGCCACCCAGTATCACCATTTGGAAAAAGTAATGGATACACTATAGGGTCCAATGATGAATCCAAAACAGAGATATTTTTAATGGTACCATTAACTTTTGAAAACGAAACCATATTTCGTTCAAAGGGTGGCTCACCATCAACTGTACTAAATATTACTGCTACATCAGTTTGAACTGCATCATTATAACGGCGTAGATCTAAATCACGATTTACTTTAATGAGCATACAAATTTCTTTATTTTGATTTTCAACTCTCTGACAATGATCTTTCATTGCAATGAATGACCGAACGAAAGGATTAATGCGTTCCAATTCAAGAGAGATTTCGCGCATTATATTGTTATTGCATGTTTGAGTATAGTGTTCACGTAATCTATAATTGACAGCAGTGTCAACATCATAAAAATATAATTGCGCATAACATGGTGAGCGACCATATTCAGCAGTCATTGCACCTGATCTGTGATAAAAAACATCATGTATTTTAAAATGATACACTCCACGTGTAACTGTATCCAAAATTTTAGCTTCTGAGCTAACCATAGCAAATGATGAATTGTATTTACGAATGTTTTCAAAATAATTTTTTGACTTTCTTTTTATTTGACTTTCTTTTTTGAAGGTTCATTTGAAGTAAGTCCATCATATAATGATTTAAAGTATTCATTTTGACTTAAGGCCGGTAATATTGCTTTACCCTTATGACAACATGAAGTGAATGCAGTCCTTTCACCTAAAGTGACCTCAGATTCGAAATGTTTTGCATTGCAAAACCTGTATTGTAAATGCATTAATCCACAATCAAAAGTATTAAAATTTCTTGGAATGACATTCAGTGCGCATTTAAATGTATCCCTCAAAATAATTTCATCATTTTGTATACTATTTGCACTATTTAAATTTGCATTTGGTCTATTATCATTTTGACTTTCACACGAATATATATTCCTTCTTCTTTGTCTCTCACTCCGACCCGTCAATGTTCTATGTCGAGGCATAATGGAAGTAGGTGCGAATATCTGAATGTAAAAAAAAAACATGTAATCAAATTACTGAAACTAAGATTAGACAGGGTTTAATTTAAAAAATCGGTATGGAGAACCATACATGACTTCCATATTCTAAGATTTAAATTTAAAATCATTTTCGAAATGAAATATTACCATAGAAACTACTTCTTTCTACTTACTGCTTCAGCCTTAACCACAGTACTGTGGTCACTAACATATACCACCTCACGTTATCGCACTCGATTTTCACTGATGATGGAAGTCGATGGCATTGCCGAAACGTCTGGTTTTGTAGAAAACATTGGACTACGGCCAAATATCCCGGGAAGGAATTTTAACAAAAACTACTTCTTTGTTGCCGATAACATTGTACACATATATATAAAAAATATGCATAAAATTAATAGCTTGTATAAGTTAATGATTGATCTCCATTAAGTAGTGCACAAGTTTCCAAAGTTTTAATATTATGATGTCCGTAATTAAAACATCAGAGCAGGTTTAGTGTGAATGAGGGTACACCGTGGACTAAAATTTTCAACATTTCCTATTGAGCGTTGCTTAGAGTAAAGCTGCGAATCTACAGTGTATGTTTCACAGAACAAACACGCGAAAAAGAAGGAGCTCTCCGAAGTCACTCATGGACCCTCAGCATCTTGCAGAGGGTTCATTCCCTAAAGACGAAAAGTCTATCTATGAATCGTTCCTCTGTAAACACGTGCAGTTACACTGCCCAGCGATCCACAGGAAGCAAATTTATGTCCATTTTTTCGGCTTGCACGCGTTATGTTGGTGTGGGTTTCGGCATTTAAAAAGCGTGCAAATGTAAGAAAATACACATGAGTGAGGCCAGAAATAACGCGAATTGTGTGTGTGTGTGTGTGTGTGTGTGTGTGTGTGTGTGTGTGTGTGTGTGTGTGTGTGTGTGTGTGTGTGTGTGTGTGTGTGTGTGTGTGTGTGTGTGTGTGTGTGTGTGTGTGTGTGTGTGTGTGTGTGTGTGTGTGTGTGTGTCTTCCCTGCCTTTTTATTGCTGTAGTCATAATAATAAAATGGAAATGTAAACATTACGTAACTGAGATATGCTTACCTGCCACGAACGATATATTATTTTATACACGTACGAGGTGTGTTCAAAAAAAGACCGAACTATTTGTGTAGCACGTCAACTAGCGCATAGAGCGAGCTGCAGAATTAAGTGCTGCTAGCGACAGGTTTTGATGCCTGAATGCCGTTTTCTCTGTTCCGTCACGATCTTCAGTCTTCGAGCTACACGCGCTGTAGTGGGCACGGGCACACACCGTCCGGCAGATTTATAATGAAGTGAGAATGAAGATCTTAACACAACGTGTGTGTATAAAATTTTGCTGCTGACTGTAAAATCTTTACAGAGCTATTTCCATTGTCTTCCAAAGTTTTCATTACCATTTGCATTGGTACGCAGTTGTTGACCGATTTCAAAACGGGTCTCTTTCTGATCGTCGTCAACAAACACAGTAAGAATTTTTCAGTGATACGATACATTTAAATTTTTCTATCAAAATTTAATTTTACGATCTTAAATGGATTCTGTCAGAAAGTATCGGCATTTAAACGATGATTTACAATTACCACATCACGAGCTCTCTTCCCATGATCTTCGATATCGCTTTGATCTGCACTGACCATTGTTTTTCCCTCTTTAAAAATTCTTAAACTAATCGTTCGCCTCACGCAGGCTTCCGCGTATGCTTAATTGAAAACCAGAATGTCTGAAAAGTTTTAACCTAGTTTTGCTGCAAAATTTCATATGTACACGTTGTTCTCGCAGTCTTTCTTAATCGCTTTGTCACTAATCCGCCGGCCAGCGTGTGCACGTCCCCACTCAATGTGATATACCTCAAAGACTACTGCTAATAGCAGAACACAATAAGTGGTAGTTTGTTGTCAAAAACTATCGCTAGGTGCGCGCAAAGTCGCGGCGCGTTATTTGTACGGATTGATGTGTTACTAAAAAAGTTTGGTCTTTTTATGAACACACCTCTTATATTAACTCATACATAATTTACATTAAAATGAAAAAATTATAATTTTATTGCCTGGCAACAAAATTATTTTATTTTTAACAATTACCATTGTTTGAAAAAGTTTAAATGCATTTTCAAGTACTTTACTGTTGTTAAAACGTAAAAGGTTGCAGGTAAACTACCCCTTCCCCTTAACCGATCTTCACCAAAATCGAAAATCCTTGAGATCTCTACAATTTAGGGACGTATGCAAGAAATTATTTGATTCTGTTTGAATTTGCGGCTGTTATCGTTTGCCATAGAAAAAAAATCTACACACAGACAGACACACAGACACACACACAGACACACACACAGACACTTTTCGAAAAACGACTTTTTTTCATGTTTTGAGTGTAGTACAATCAGAATCTGCAATAATCTCGAACACGATTTTTTTTGCCATCACCATACTTCCATTTCCTTAAGGAATATGGAAGTAAAATAATAAAATGTACTTACTTTTTTGAAACCACCAATAATAATTAGGCGAGAGTAAGTCAATTCAAATTGCTGCTACAAAATTTTCCTTTTGCAACAGGTGTATATTAAGCAAGCTGTATTTCACTTTCAACTGCACATTAATATATAAAACACAGATATCTAATATACAAAATATAAAATAAACGCTTTTTTGCCTTGACATACACTCCACAGACTATTGTTGCCTGGCAACAAAATTATTTTATTTTTAACAATTACCATTGTTTGAAAAAGTTTAAATGAATTTTCAAGTGCAAATGAATGTTTTATTTTATTTAATTTAATGTATTTGTAACACATATTATATATAAATTTTAGCTTTCTGCACTCCTTCTCCATATAAACTTTAACTATGCCAAATCTCACACTCCTCCATGTGCGCAATACGCTTAAAAAGGGGTAAAGAGTTTTCTCTTCACGTATTAATATATAGATAAATAATTTTTCAGTATTTCTGAAAAATTAATAAATGGCACATTTACATTTTTTCACGTCCTTTTAATTATTTAAAAGTAGTCACGATTACAGAATGATTTGCACACTAGAATATCTAAGTTTTATTCTTGGATTTCGTTGTCCATGACGTGTCCATTAATTAACTAAATATAATTATTTCACTACGACTCGGAACACAAAACTTTTTATGGGTAAAAACGTAAAAGTTTTACCTTATATCCTGAACCGGTTTTCACGTTTAAAAAGCTTCTTCAGAGGTTGCCGCTGGTAGCACTGTTCGTCTTGTTGTTGGTGACAAAATCGATTTTCAAAAGATCGATGTTTCGTGTGTGGGATGTGATATGTTCGAATAATGCGTCTGATTTGAATTGCATCTGTTCGTTTAGGATGTCGTTTTTATTTGTTTTCGTGTGTTTGTATATTTCCAATTGTTCTAGAGTGTCTAGTTTTCGCCCTTTTGTGTGTACGTGTAGAATGTTCATGTTATTATCGATGTTTTTGTATGTGTGGTTTGCTTTAGTGAGGTGGTTTGCAAAGGTGGATTCTGCAGTGAAGTGGAGTGCCTTTGAGTGTTCAGTGTATCTTTGTTTGAAGCTATGTCCTGTCTGGCCTATGTAGAAATTGTTGCAATCTGAGCAATTTAGTTTGGAAACACCAGGTAGATCGAATTTGTTTTGTGCTTTGTGTGTGTGTTTTGATAGTGTGTGTTCTGTTTTGTTAGTAGTTTTGTAAGCGATTCTGTATCCTGATTTTTTGAATTTGTGGGCTATTTTTTCAGTTTGTTTGTTGATGTATGTTAGTGTTATGAATTTGTTGTTTTCTGTCTTTGTCTGTTGTTTGTTTTGTGTTTGAGTTTATTGACTACTTTTCTGTCGTATCCGTTGGATTCTGCTAGATATTTTATCGTGTTTAGTTCGTCTTTCTATACTAGAGTGTACATATTTTTTCTATTATAAGGGTATATTAATGTAATTAAGTTAGATGGAACATATTACATTCAGTCAAAAGTTATTTGTAGAATGTATTAAAATTTTTATTTTCTTGTATGTCAATGTGGCAATTAAACTTATATTGAATGTAATTTTATTAGTGAAAAAGCTTTACATACAGCATCCTGAAAACTCAGTTCTGCCTAAAAGGGCAAGTGCCTTTTATGGAAATTAGTAAAACTTTAATCTAGAAAGTTAATTAACAATTGGAATAAAGCAATAAAAGCACTACATAGTGTGCTATAAGTTGAAGGTACAAGATCTGAAAACAGCAGAAACTAACTATTAGGTGTCTCCAGATTACACAAAAAGACAAATGAAACAATGAAAGAATACACAGACACATGGTAACACACATCCAACACAAAGACAAACAAGAGCCCTAGAATGTCATTCAACGTACATACTGTCACAAGACAAATGGCGCCAATCGTACACAGTATCGTTTTTGAGGCCCTTAAAAGGACCGTTTGTCGGGTACGCTAAATCATTTGCGTACGCTGCCCGAGCCGCGCTGTGATGTTCGGCGGCTGCATCCGCTGTACCGGGCGTGCTGCGGTTCTCTTCTTTCGGCAGCGGTATGTAGAGCCCGCTGCTGTCCCAGTCTATGTCCATCACTGCTTCTCCTGTGTTCTCCATTCTTCCTTCTTCCTTTTCTTCCAGCTGGCTTCACGAAGTCCAATGAAGTGCGCCAAAATACACAACTGGGGGTTGCGCGGGTCGCGAGTAGTGCAGTGTCCCGAGTCTCAGAAAGGACTCCTGCCACTGGGTCTGGTTGAGTTCAATATATACTTTTTATCTACTTATGGGGGGGGTCTGAAGCGACCTGCGATTGGTGGATTATACCACCGGGACTAGCAAACGAGGTCGCTTCCAGGACTCACCTGGTCGCGGGGTGTATTTACCAAGTCCGGCAATGAGGGAATTGTGGGTCACTCTGTCGGAACGAACATAGAATCGTCGCGTCAGGCGTCTCACGGTGTCATCAAGAGAGCGGACACCGAGTCCTCTCCTCAAAAGACGAGAAGAGTACCTCCGGGGGACTTTGCACGCGAGCTTCAGTCCCCGGTCGAGTACGCGCTGGAGCGTGATTCTATGACCACGAGCCAGGTATCCCCAAACAGGACAGGCGTAGGTAATCACCGGCAACACGTACGTGTTGACTATGAGCTTACCTAGCCGGGGGGTCATTGCCGGATTAGATAGCACGGGCCAGAGTCTACTGAGTTGCGCCGAAGCGCGTTGTCTGATGTAATTTGCATGGGTTCGCCAGGTGAGTCGGGAATCCACGTGGAGCCCGAGGTACTTGACGCTGTTGGTCCAGGGCACCTCGACGGGGCCTACTTTAAGCGGCCGAGGCCGCTTGCGTTTTCGCGAGAATATTACCGCGGCGCTCTTGGAAGCGTTAACGGCAACTCTCCAGTCATCGGTCCACCCGACATACGCGTCGAGTTGGCGCTGGAGCTTAACTGCCGCATAACTCGCGTTCGGCTCTGAGGCAAAAGCCGCAGTGTCGTCCGCGAACAGCGACAGTTTCACTCCAGGAACTCGGGGCGTGTCGTTGACAAACAACGAGAACAGGAGAGGCCCAAGGACACTTCCCTGAGGGACACCAGCGGTAATACGCCTCTCCGAAGAGAGAGCGTGGTCTACTCTCACTCGGAAGCTACGGTCTCGCAGAAAGCTGCCGATCAAGTGAACGTAGCAGTCTGGGAGAAGGACTTCCGTTAGTTTGTAAAGGACACCCTCGTGCCACACGCGGTCAAAGGCTTTCTCTACGTCTAGGAAGATCGCAGCCGTCTGTTTGCCCTGGCAGCCAGCCTCGGTTATGCATTCCACGAGTCTCATCAGCTGATGAGTCGAGGAGTGCAGCTCACGAAAGCCGAACTGTTCGGGGATCAGCACGTCTAGTCTTTCTAGATGGTCGCGGATCCTACGCTGGATCAGACGCTCGAAAACCTTGGACGTCACGGACAAGAGGCTGATGGGCCTGAGGTTTTCCACGCGAGAAGAATTCTTTCCCGGCTTGGGTATCACGATGACGGTAGCCGTTTTCCATTTCACCGGAAAATAGGCCAGTCTGAGGCATGAATTGAACAGGTCAGTGAGGAACTGGGTTCCTCGCTCCGGAAGGCGATGGAGGGCGGAATTCATGACTCCGTCCGGGCCAGGCGCCTTCCGGGGCTTGAGCTGAACAATCCTCTCAGAGACCTCCTCCGGGGAGATGGGCTCCGGCTGGACTGTGATATCGGCCGAAAGAAAGCGCTCTACCTCGCGGCAGATTTGCTCAGTGAAGGCCGGGTTCTTGGATGGGTTGGGAGCGAACTGACGCTCTAAACTGTCAGCCAAGAACTCTGCCTTCTCGAGGGGGCGGCCAAGGGGTTGACCGCCGGGTCCGGCCAGTGCGGGGAGAGGCGCGCGTTTGCGCTTTCCCGTTAGGGCACTGGGAATCCGCCAGACATTACGGTCCTCGGCAGGGCCATCCATCTGTGTTACAGCTAGCTCCCAGTTGCGTCTACGGAACGCCAGCATGTCGCGACGCAACTTGCCGGACGCTCTGTTGAACGCAGCCTTGTCAGCCGGGTCACGAGTCCTCTGCCAGCGTCTCCGGAGGCGATTCCTCTCGCAAGCGAGCTGAGACACCTCGTCGGGGATCCGCTGATAGTCGGGCGTGAGCCCCGGCTTCATCCGGGAGGACACGTCAACCGCCGAGACTACGGCTGTGTCGAATACAGCAACTGCCTCATCGACATGCTGGGTAGTGTCGAGCGGGATATGCTCTGGTAGGCGGCGACTGAACGCCGGGCCAAAGCGGTCCCACTCGATTACCCGCCGCTCGTCGCGGACGGTGGCGTGCTGGGTAGCTATATGCACACTGATAGGGCAGTGGTCCGAGGACAGTTCCGAAATGACGGAGACGTGGACCGGGCAATAAACGCCCCTGACCGCGGCAATGTCCAGTACGTCAGGGCGGGAGTTAGCCCTAGAGGGATAGTACGTAGGCCCGGTAGGACCCATGACTGTGACCCGAGCCGCATCAGCATACCTGCGTAAGCGGGTCCCGTTTGGGTTCGCCAAGCGGCTCCCCCAATCGGGGTGCTTACAGTTCAGGTCGCCCGCCAGGACTACCCTCCTGTGTGCTCCAAAGACGGCCTCCAGATCGTTCGACAGGAGCTCCGTGTGTGGAGGCTTGTAGGCGGAAACCACGAGTAGACCGCCGAGAGCACCATGGAGCTCGACCGCGGTGCACTCGAGGTTCCGCCGCTGAGGCAGGACAACGCGGTGATGGCGAAGACTCGCCTTCACCGCGATGGCTGTGCCCCCTCCTGCGCGACCCGACCGGTCGTCCCGGTGGCACACGTAGTTGGGTAGTCGGAAACGACGATGCGGGGTCAGGTGCGTCTCGCCAAGAAGAAGCACGTCGGGCTTGTGACGGGCAACGAACTCTAAGAGCTCAGAATGCCGGGAAGCGAGGCCGTTGGCGTTCCACGCCACGAGCTCGAGGTCTCGCTTGAGGGATTGCCGTGGTTGTCCGTTCATAACAGACCTGTAACACGGCATGCTTCCACCAAGAGGAGGAACTTATCTTGGGGCGAGGCTGTTGCCAAGCGTTCCTTGATTTTAAGGAAAGTCTGGGCTACTTTCTGCAAGTCATAGCTTGCCAGAAAGTCTGATACTACGGCGAGATCATCGGAAGATGAGGCCGGGGGAGAACGCTTGGCGGCAGCTGCATAGCTGCGGCGGGGCGAGACAGTGGAAGCCTTGGGGGCTGGTACTGAAGCGGGTGGCCGCTCTGGCTTTTGGTGGACGGGCTTGGGTCCAGTGGCATGTGGTTTAGGCTGGCCCGTGTTCTTGGCCTTAGTCCTAACTTTCTTGCCCGATCTGGGGAATCTAGGCTTGGGTGGCGGCGGCAATGGAGGATCAATTTCCTCATCGTCCGGCAGCGGGACTTGGGTATAATGGGGGACTTCGCGTTCCGGTTCCGGGGGCGCGATGGTTGGTTTGGCCTGTGGAGCTTCGCTCGGGCTCACTGCACTGCTGGGTTTCGGAACCGGAGCAGACCTAGGGGCTGGTTTCCGTACCACAGGTTCAGCGGCTTTGGCCGGTTTTACTGGTTGGCAAGCAACATGTCGAGGCTTGGGCTAGACTGGTTTCTTAAGCTTGTCCAGCTGCTCGCTATAGACTGGGCAGCGCCTGTTATTTGCAGCATGGGCGCCGCCACAGTTAATACAATATCGGTGGTTGGCCGGGACAGCGCAGGCCTGCGTCAAGTGGTCGTTTCCACAGCGGACGCAGGTCGGCGCGTTCCGGCAACCGAAGCGTGCGCCAAAATTTTTAGCGGCGCTCTTTTTATGCCCTGACAGGTCATGTGCCATGAACCTATCAGAGTGCCGCTGGTCCCTGGTTGGCTCGCCTCGAGCACATTAGATGGTCATGTTGAGGCCAATCAAGCTGCTGCTGATCCTTGATTGGCTCGCCTCGCCTTCTCGTGTAACGTCTCGGCTGGCGCCGAGAGCAGATCTTCACCTCGCTACGTCACAACTCCCCCGGGTCTTGAATGCTCTCCGGTGGCCAGCCCCTTGTTCTTCTCCGGCGGGTTTGAGCCGTTGGCGGTGAACCCTTGTATGGGCGTCCGTCCTTCTCCACTGTGTAAATCTGCCCGCCGATGGTTGCGGCAACGCTAAAGGGACCTTCCCAGGCTGGCTCCCATCCAGGGTACCTCCGTCCTTTGGCTGGTCCGGCGTGGCTCTTGACGTACACCAGCTGCCCTACGGCCAGTGTAGGGTCCTGTGTCCTCCGTTCCGGATACCGCCGTTGCTGATACTTGGTCTGGTGTGACCTGGCCGCCTCTTCTCGTTCCTCAATTGACCGGACGTACTGTTCTGCATGTGGCCGACTCCAGTCGCCGGGTCGGCGTAGGTCTCTGCCCAGCAGAAGCTCGCTCGGTGTCACTCCAGTGGCAGCGTTTGCACGATTCCGCAGCAAGAATAGAACCACCGCCATTCTTGCGTCTTCGCACTCCCGTTCCGCGCCAGTGATGGATTTCGCTGGGCCGGCAGCCGACTCTACAACCGGTGCCGAAAGAAGAGGAGGACTGTAGTACGCCACGAGCAGCGGGCACAGCCGCCGGACATCTAGCGCGGCACAACCAACATCAGCCTTCTCGCCACAAGATCCTTTTTAGGGCCACCAAAAACACTAGAGTGTACGATTGGCGCCATTTGTCATGCGGCAAGCCTTTCGTCCAGTGACAAGTGGCGCCCAACATGGGGCGACGATCATCTTACGGATGCAAGATCCAGCCACACCAGCGAGCTACCAGCCGGCACACCAATCAACATGGTGCCCAACAGACCTCCACAACATCTGGAGAAGAGCAGTAGGCTGGTTACCGGAGAGCATTCAAGACCCGGTGGAGTTGTGACGGCAGCGGTATGCGAACATCTGCTCTCTGGTACCAGCGGTAGACACAGTGAGCCAATCCAACAATGTGCTTGGAGCGAGCCAACCAGTGATCCCGGTTAGTGCATAAAACCCGGGCCGGCAGAAAATTTTGCGCACTCTTCATCGCCACGCCTTCGAACGCACTTCATCTCCTCTCCTCTCTTCGACGACATCGGCGCGGAGTCAGCCGGAAGGAACGGCCGAAGAATAGAACCACCGCCGTTCTTGCGTCTTCGCACTCCCGTTCCGCGCCAGCGATGGATTTCGCTGGGCCGGCAGCCGACTCTACAACCGGTGCCGAAAGAAGAGGAGGACTGTAGTACACCACGAACAGCGGGCGCAGCCGCCGAACATCTTAGCGCGGCACAACCAACATCAGCCTTTTCGCCACAAGGTCCTTTTTAGGGCCACCAAAACACTAGAGTGTACGATTGGTGCCATTTGTCATGCGGCAAGCCTTTTGTCCGGTGACAATACGTAAAACGAGGTCCTAAAAAATTTCTGAATGGCAACCATCCAAGAAGAGAAGAGGAAGGCCGGCATTAGAATTGAAAACATATAAAAACCTGATATCGGCAGGTAGACAACTGCAAGATGGTCACTGGAAAAATTATGACCTATGAATATTGAAAACAACTAACTCTTAAAAACTAATCCTGAAAAAGAGTAGAGAATGTGTTTTTCTAGATAATTTTGCCTGCTTTCTGAGGAAATCCTTGAGAGTTGGGTTTGTTTGTGTTACATATAATAAGAAAATAAAACATAAACTTACCTACAGTCAAAATAGTGTTGCCAATAGAGAGGAATATACATCATCTAGTGTAGACAAAGTTTCATATCACCATTCTGTACCTATTGAGGAGTAGAAATGTGCATGTTGAAAACAGTAGGATATGTTTATTCTAACTAAAAATATATCACTATTACATTAACAACTCGGAACACTAGGTTTTTTATAAGTAAAAGCATAAAGTTTTACCTTACAGCCTGAACCAGTTTTCTCCTTTAAAAGGCTTCTTCAGCGGCTCTGAACTCTATGCAGAGGTTTTAACTTTATGCTATTTAGTTAAAACTAGTGATATTTAGTTAAGTAACGGACACGTCATGGACAACGAAATCCATGAATAAAAATATATGGTTTATTATTATAATTTCTGTAGTAAAAGCAAAAATCCTCCTAGTAATAGTATACTACACCTAGAATTTATATTACTTGACTCTTTTATTGGGACAAATTATGTCCGTAATATGTAATTTTGTTTATAAATTCTGTTAGTATTAATAATGTATTTAAAGTTTGTATAATGTAATCCAGGGATTATTTGACATCCAAAAGTTTATGTGCAACATATCAGAGTTCTTGTCACTAAAACCTGCCTTGAAGAGTTGACAGAGCATCTACAACTCTAAAATTAGTGTAAAACTGTAATGATGTTGATGCTATTAGAAATTTATGCTTAAATTTTACTCACACATTAATTATTTATTTTTTACATATCTTGTATCACCAAATTACTGCTGCCTTTTTAGTCTTATAATAGATATCAATTATAAGAGAGAGTGAGAAAAGAAGAGATTTGTTTGACACTTCATTGTAAAAAAATTTTTTTTTTTTCAGAGTAAAATTGAATTAGAACCCAAAGACAAGAATGGTAAAACACCTTTAATACTTGCCAAAAGCCATCGGCATGATGATATTGTCCAAGTACTCGTAAATGAACAAAAGAAGCGAGCAAGATGGATGCCTCCAATATCAGAAATATGGTAAACATCTATATATTGCATATTTAGTATTAAAAGTAATGCTCACAACATTCATCACATTACCAGTATAAAATAATAATCCTTACATCAATATAAAATAATGAATCCTTAAACCCATATTTAATGAAGCCGTTAGGTGTAAGATATCACTTCTTACGATTATATTACTTATAGTTGTCTTCTTTGTTCATCATCTTTTTTTATAGCACTACACTTTATATAATACGGTAATGAAACTTTCTCTTGTGAACTTACTTGTCTTTTTCCGTCGAACGCGTTTCGGCGTCGTGTTCACCTTCGTCACCTTAGAAACAGACTGCCAGTACTTTGTAACGGTTATTGCTTGGAAGGTATAGTGGGGGTGGTGTGTAGAGGAAGGGGATTTGCGCGGGGATCGAAATTATTGTTTGTTTTTTGTATCATTGTGTCAAAAAGTGTATGTGATTTATATTGTAATTGGTCATTAAGTATGTTGTTTGGTTGTGTTGTGTGGTGTTTGTATATTTCATATTGTTCTGCTGTGTTGAGTTTTTGACCTTTGGGTAAGTAGTGTAATATTTCAAGATTAGTATCTATGTTGGTGTAGCTATGGTTATGTGTGTGTATGTGTGTGGCAAACGCAGAATGTATATTGTTGTTAGATAAGGCTTTTAAGTGTTCAGAGTAACGGGATGAAAAAGATCTTCCCGTCTGGCCAATGTAGAAACTATTGCAGTTATTACAATTTAATTTGTAAACACCTGTTCTATTGTATTTGTCTATGTCCGTGTTTGTATCGTTAATGTGTTTTTTGATGGTATTGTTAGTTCTGTATGCTATTTTGTACTTGTGTTTTCTGAATGTGTTGGCAAGTTTGTGTGTGTTGGAGTTATGGTATGTGAGTGTGATGCATTTATTGTGTTGTGTGTTGATGGTATTTTGTGTTTTGTTGTTTTTGTTTTTAATGCGTTTGTATAGTTTGTTTATTAAATTGGGGTTGTATCCGTTTTCATTGCTATGTATTTGATTGTGTTGCGTTCGTCAGTATCTTGTTTACTTAAGGGTATTTTAGTTAGTCTATGGAGCATATGGTTGAAGGCCGCATGTTTATGTTGTGTTGGGTGGTTTGATGTGTTGTGTATAACCATGTCAGTTGTGGTAGGTTTCCTGTATATTTTGTACGTGTGTGTATTGTTAGTTTTGTTCATTGTTAGGTCTAGAAAATTTATACTATTGTTTTGTTCAATTTCCAGTATAAATTTTAATTTGTGGTGTATTGTGTTTATGTATTTGTGGAAGTTTTCAACTTGTCTTGTGTTGCCTTTGAATAAAAGTAATATGTCATCAAGTTAACTGAGCAAAATTACTTTACATACAAGAACAAGATATACACACAAACAGACGGTCTCCCGATGGGATCCCCCATATCAGGAATACTGGCAGAAATATATATACACAACATAGAACAGAACCACATAATAAACAACAACAAATACACCAACAAAATCATTTACTGCCACAGGTATGTAGATGACATATTACTTTTATTCAAAGGCAACACAAGACAAGTTGTATACTACCACAAATACATAAACACAATACACCACAAATTAAAATTTATACTGGAAATTGAACAAAACAATAGTATAAATTTTCTAGACCTAACAATTAACAAAACTAACTATACACACACGTACAAAATATACAGGAAACCTACCACAACCGAGATGGTTATACACAACACATCAAACCACCCAACACAACATAAACATGCGGCCTTCAACCATATGCTCCATAGACTAACTAAAATACCCTTAAGTAAACAAGATTATACTGATGAACTCAACACAATCAAATACATAGCAATGAAAAACGGATACAACCCCAATTTAATAAACAAACTATACAAATGCATCAAAAACAAAAACAACAAAACACAAAATACCATCAACACACAACACAATAAATGCATCACACTCACATACCATAACTCCAACACACACAAACTTGCCAACACATTCAGAAAACACAAGTACAAAATAGCATACAGAACTAACAATACCATCAAAAAACACATCAACGATACAAACACGGACATAGACAAATACAATAGAACAGGTGTTTACAAATTAAATTGTAATAACTGCAATAGTTTCTACATTGGCCAGACGGGAAGATCTTTTTCATCCCGTTACTCTGAACACTTAAAAGCCTTATCTAACAACAATATACATTCTGCGTTTGCCACACACATACACACACATAACCATAGCTACTCCAACATAGATACTGATCTTGAAATATTACACTACTTACCCAAAGGTCGAAAACTCAACACAGCAGAACAATATGAAATATACAAACACCACACAACACAACCAAACAACATACTTAATGACCAATTACAATATAAATCACATACACTTTTTGACACAATTATACAAAAAACAAACAATAATTTGGATCCCCGCGCAAATCCCCTTCCTCTACACACCACCCCCACTATACCTTCCAAGCAATAACCGTTACAAAGTACTGACAGTCTGTTTCTAAGCTGACGAAGGTGAACACGACGCTGAAACGTGTTCGACGGATAAAGACAAGTAAGTTCACAAGAGAAAGTTTCATTATTATATAAATTATATTACTCATTGATTCGTACCAGCATATAGGCGGTGTATACAAAAGCATCTTTTGATTTTTTGTTAATTTTATTTTAGATTTGAAAGTTTCACAGACAGCTTCTACAAGAGACACATTATACATTGTAAATTCTAATAGCATTTACCTATACTTACTAATCACCTGATGAAATACAAAAATGTTTGGTTTAAGATTATTACCAGTACAGTATTTATCAGAAAAGAAGCCATATGGATTGCTATTTAAGTGAAGAATAAAGCCCTGGAACAATGTTTGCGGGTGAGGGTGGGGGTAGAAATTGTAGGTCCATTACTAGTCATCAGTAAATTCATATACTTGTTTACAGTATTTATTATGCTCAAAACTCACTTTTTTCATTAAAATGTTCTATTTTATATTCATTTTTACCAATATCTGAAAAAGTAGGACTACTGTGACATGTTTTGGCCTTTTTGCCTTAGTTAGTATCATGGCCTACTGGCTTCAGACATTCATTTTTAAACCAATGAATAATACAATTTCAGAAATCACACATTTTCAGAAATGGAAAAGTGCCTTAAAAATAAGAAAAATGAAAAATTAAGTGAAGAAAATGCAACAGTTTTGTTGCTGCAAATTTTGGTTTTTCTTAAAAACAACAGCTTCACGAATTTTTAAATTCGTAAAAAAGCTTAACTTATTTATAATAACCAGCCAGCCACGGAGGACCGCCAAACTGTTGATCACATGGTAAAAGAATTTACACAACAAAATGCTGTCAAGTGTTATAAGATTTGTGGACACAACTGCCCTGACCACCATAAATTGTAGATTTTAAAAATGTAGAGCTGAGTTTCACTAAGGGATAAGTGCTCAAACATTTCTGTTGCATATGAAATATTTGGCAGGAAGAAAGTAAATATGGAATAATAAATGAAACAAATTCCTACCAGTACTGGATAATATAATATATTTTGTTTAAGTATTTCAATAATGCTAATGTTTACATGAAAATATCAATATATATTAATGCTGCAGGTGTCTGTGCTTTTGGTTATCTTCCATCTTTCATCTTTTGTGCATAACACACAGTTTTCACGCAGTTCCTTAAAAAGCTTTTTAATGAAGTTTTACAGTATATTACAGAATGTAGAACTAATACATGGGTGCTTGAAATAATATTTCCTTAATATTAATGTTTATTTTTATAGAAGTGGATTTCTATTCCAAATAGATTTTACTATTGCTGCAGGCACCCTTAGAGATATGCAACAGGTATGGTCGCATGGTGCCCCATGTTTTTTGAGGGTCTCATGCTCTGTCTATAAAAAAATTCTAATTTTGTGTTTTTAAACTCCTTCCTGTTTATTTTCTGTTTAATATCATTGCCTGACTATGTATATTCTCACACATCATCAACAAACTGTAGTTGGCCTGGTAGTTACTGTAGTGGCCAACACAACACAAGTACTAATGCCATGTCTTTCAACATTGGCTTTTACAAATTAAAAGATATTTAATAATTATGCAGTTTTGCAAGAGGCAAGAAATGATTCGTTATGTTCAGTATGTACTGAAACTGTTGAGATTGCATGACACTATTGACATAATTCTTGGATTTCGTTGTCCATGACGTGTCCGTTACTTAACTAAATAGTTGTATTTACTATTGACATAATTGATAGTTTTGTAATCAACATTACTAATTCTAAACAGAAAATGTGAAAAGGCAGGGCTGCCACTACCACATGTATGAAATGTGCACCTCACACGGGCGGTGGTAACCTGACAAATTCATCATCAGACATTGGAAAATAAACTAAAACAATTAATACCGACTAGGTTTAGGTACCTATATGACATTAACGTTTATTGAGTTGTTCTTAATATTTGTTTTCTTAGCGTTGCCGCAGCGTACTGGCATCAGCTTTTGTTTTAACTGCCAAGAAAGCATATAGGTATTATTGCACAACATTTTTATCTTAGTTATAGCTGCGGTTTCTTTGTGGATTTGTACACAGGCGTGTGCATGTCAACGTTGGCAAACTAAAAAGTACCTCCCCAATAAGATAAGAAATCATTTATGTTTTGTTTTGACGAACGGGCACCTTTAGGCTGTCAACTTATATTTAAAACAACAGCAGTTTGTAAGCAGTAAGAGACATTTGTTAGTTATGCTTAAGACGTTTGCAAGTACGGTCTTGTTTATGGTCACAGTGTGGCGGTGTAATCCTGAGACGTGTCGTATTTGTATAAGGTATACATTTGTAATATCATCAAAATATATGGCAGAAAACGAAATGGTTGTCGGGCTTTCAATATAAACAAAAAAGAAAGGTGAAAACTGAACAACAATAACTCTGAAAAGACGACCGCGCAATAAACTATTATATTTTTAAAAATGTATTCAACACTTCTATGAGCACATCTTCCACTTATATCATGCAAGTACTCAACTAAATAAGTTCTTAAAAATATATTTATTTTTGTCAATTTTACTATTTATGTCTGTATCAATTTTAAAATAAAATAATATTAAATAATGTGGCAAAGTAGGGATATAAAAGTATATTCAGGAGGGCGGCCAAAATAATATGCACACGGGCGGTAATAACCTTAGCGGTGGCCCTGTGAAAAGGCTTGATATCCTATCTACCAGTGACAGCAATTGTAATACATAAATGATAAGAAACTGCAGAAACATTCATTATTACATTATTAATGTTTGTATCATTTGTATATATTGCTATACAATATATATATATATATATATATATATATATATATATATATATTGTAACGAGTAAACGAGGTCGTACCTGTTAATATGTATCACACTTGTTTATTTAGTGTATTAGTGTGATTGTAGTGTGTTTGCCTCACACTGGTTGTTACATAAATCGACGTCACTACTGGAGTCCGTAGCGTTGTCAATGTCACCAGTACAACCTACCTGTTAATTCATAGGGATTACGATTCCCGGGTGGCGCCAAATTGTTTTTGTTAAAACAATTAAAACATGTAATTTTTAAAGTAATATGTGGTATTAGCATGGACAGCTGTGGCGTTCGAATTATTCCCGCTGCTACACAGGTTGTCGACTCGGCCACTCGTGACAAGCGCTAGTTGGCTATGACTTAAACTTCGCTAACACACATATATTTACAACAAATCCTATGAAATAACAAGATAGTATTGTTCTGTACTGCGCTTTTTAATACACATTTAATTATTAATAAACATGACAATTGAATATTAAACAAATTTATAATATTATGCTCCGGCTTAGAGCTTGAAACACAAATATCTCAAGGTTGGCAAAATGGTTTCAAAACATTATCGTTCATTTACTTTTAACAAAATTACTATGTTTTTAAAACCTGGGGTTCTTTTGATCATGAAAATAGACATAAACGTTGATTACATGAAAAGAAAGTACACTATTATACCTTATAGGTACTTAGGATTTATAATGTGTTTGTACAATTTGTTCCGTAGTGTCGTATTTCTGTTACAGTAATTATGTTAACAAATAAGGTTATCTTTATAAATGTTTTTTAATATAAGTAAATTATGCCTTTACCTTTGAAAGAAAATACTACTTTTAAATAGTGAGAAATTTCATCATTTGCAAATAATTTAAGTGATTTGGGGTTTTAGGAGTAAGAAATTATTCGGTACTTATCAGTTCGTCTCACGTTGAAAGGTTGTCATCAATATAGGCGTTTATTTTTCGAATTTGGTCTGGTTGAAGGCTTCCAGCATCTTCTTCAAACTGGTCTGAGTTTTTTCGTTAATTAATTCATTTAATTTCGTTCTTGGTCATCATTAATTCTGTATCTCTTCATATTGGATCATCTGAATTCACTATTTCAATTTGTTATCACTGTTTAACTTAAAGTTTTAGTTTGTCCAATTTCTTGTGTGGCTTACCCACGCTTCATTTCTTGGCGTCTATATAATTTAACGGAAAAATAAGCCTCAAAAAACTCGTTGTCATAGTAACTAATAATTCAATGCTGGTTTAATTTCTCATTACATACATTGTTAGAGATATTTGAATTTTTATTCAAATTTATTAAGTATTTTCCCAATGATTTTACTCCCTTATAATTCCCTTGGGATATTAAATGACATCACTATTATTTTTCTTTCCTTTCAAAGTTTACAATGATACCTCATAAGGTCATATTTTGTTACACTTTAACTATAGTCTAATTATTTGACATTTAATAAATAACATATCTTTCTTGAATTAAATTATTACAATATTATTTCTGTTTTAAAATAACTGATATATTAATACTGTCCCTTCACTGTTCTTAGATTAGTAAGATTTTTTGTGAAATTGATACGATTTGCATCTGAAAGTTCTTGGTAGTTAACTGTTTTCATAGTTACAAACAGCCATGATTGTTTTTTGTGTATCTCCTTTTTAAATTACATTCTGAATTCAGCCTGATGGGCTTCACTTATTTGTTTGTGTTTTAATTATTATTCAACATAAATTTTTATTACTTTTCATTTACATATAATAGTTAGGTTTATGGACTGTAAGTCCCTTTTCAGTCATATTCCTTCTTTAACATTGAATCAACTATTCTTTGCAAATTATAAATTATTCTTAGTACTAACATTGATTTCTATCTTGTCTTATAAAGTATGGTGGTAAACATTGTCACTTTCTCTAATATTATTAAGGTTGATTCCCCTTTCAACATGGGGTGTTGTATTCTTTATAAATGTAATCTTTAATAACAAACTTTACTTCTATCCTATCATGCCATGTTAACACAAGTTATGGTACTGGGCTTTCTCCCTGATATGTCACATGCTTTCCTTATATTAATTTTAAATACTATTTTTAATTACTTCTAGGTATACAATTAATTATAATTCCACTCTAATCATTGGTGGTTTATCAATGTTCTCAAGAGTGTCTACTTCCTTAGCATTCTAATTTGAATGTTTCACCTTCACTATTTTATAGGGCATTAACACTTCACTAAAACACTTCACTTTGGTTCACTGTTTTGTAATTAATGTTATTTAATGGGTAACCCCTATACTTTTTCCTACCATTTCTCACTATTTTGTTCTAGTATTATGTTTACTATAAACAATATTAGGCTAGTTGTGTTTTGGTTGAATCTAACCTTTCTGACAGGGTTAATGTACTCTTCCTATACTACTTTGCTTTATAATTGTATTGTCTTAAAAATGGTTACATATGTTAAATCAATAATAATAATAACATTGGTTTCGTTAATATATAATTATTTAAGGTTTATTGACCGTATTCTATCTTTAACATACAATCTTTCCCTTTTATATATGTGTGTTAGTTTCCCCTTGAGTTTTATCTGTCTCCTCTTCATTCTTCCTCTTCTTCACTTCAGGTTTAAATTCTGTTTACTTGTATCGATCTGTCCTCTTCTTCTGGTTCTTCTTTAGTTCTGTGTCCATCATTGTTTTGTCAATCACATTTTCTCAAGTATGTTTGGGTTGTCGGCTCAATCATGTCAAAATAACTACATTTTAATAAGTATGTTACGTGGTTCCCTTCTTTATGTTTATGTTTTTTGGCTCAATCACTTGGGTTGGGTAATATCGTGGTACGTCATGTCAAAGTATTTACATTTTAATCATTTTTTACACATTTTATTTCATATGAAGTAATTTTATATCAAGAATTATCTTTTTTATCACTGGTACGAGATTTGGCTTAATTGTATCGTTACATAATGCCTCTCCTCTAAAATTGATCATTTTAATAAAATACTAGCATAGTGTTTTATGAAATTATCAGTTATAGATAACTTTTTTCGTTCTCTTCCTTGTTTGTTTCTCCATTCTCCATTTCTCTTCTTACTTAATTCACTCCATTTTATTTGGATCTGTTTTTATTTATTTCCATTGGTGCATATTCCCTCATACACAAATTTTATTTCCCTAACTTTATATAGTAGCTGGTTTCTCCCATTACTACTCATTTTTCTGAGACTAGAGGCACATCTTCTCTACTCAGTTCACATAGATTGCTGGACTTTTCAACAGTCAATCTTAAATCTTTGTCATCTTGTGACTTAATAATAATAATAATATAATAATATAATTGGGATTGTCCACCTTGTGGTTTGTTTTTAGATCACTTTATCCTTACTACTCATTCTTCCTTCCGCTATACCTTAACTATACACTATCATCTACTCATATACTATATTGAGAAATTTTATCTTTATTCATATGTTAATTTCATTATATCTCACTTTTCATTATTTTGTTTTCAATGCTTGTTGTGATCATTTTAATTGTTTTAGACATTTTTTAGTCATTTAGCAGGATTCTGCTTTAGCCATATTTGTATATTTGTTTTATATACAATTTCTCTCTCTCTCCTTGTACCAGGTAAAGTTTTATTTATTTTTTCTGATAATACTTTTGATTCAGTATAATTTCAAGTATTTATCTCAGTAATTTGAACTTGATTTTATTTTTGTTTATTTTATTCTGTATTCAACATCATTTTTGATAATTCCTTGGTAAGTTAATGGTCTTACCTTAAAGGAATGTTTGTAGCGTATTCCTTTTTAGCTATTTTTTGTTTTTAATTATAATTGTAAGTTTGTGCTTCTTACATTTTTATTACATAGGAATGTGTGTAACTTATTCCTGATTATCTTACTTTTTACTTCATACTTCATATTCCAATCTTTTATTATATTTTAAACTGATTTGAATTGAAAGGAATTTGTGTAACCTTTCCTTTGTTTTTTGTTTTTTTTTTTTATTATAAAACCCTTTTATTGTTCCGCATATATCATCTAAATATTTGGGTAAGCTGCTCTTACAATCTCTTTTAGAATTTTGAAATTGGTTTCATTTCACAATGGTTTTATTCTTCTTCGTAAAACTTTTTTATTGAAGTTTGATTGTAAACTCCCTTGATTTTCTTTGTATTGATATTACTGATTTGGTAAGTGTTATTACCATTGTCTCTAGTGATGATATATGGACCGGTGTATAGCAATAATAATTTCTTTGCTATACCTTCCATTGTACTTGGTAGTTCACGATTTTTGATTAGTATTTTTTCTCCCTCTTTATATTTTATTATTTTGGGCTGGTTCTTTGCATATTTGGCCTTTTGTTTCTCAATTTTTTCTACTATTAGGCTGTACCATTTATTTTTGTCATATGGGTTTTCTGGGTCTTTTGGGAATTCTATTATCTCTTGTATCTCTCTGTTTGGCTTCCTCTCGAACATCATCAAGTAAGGCGTACTCTCAGTGAATTGGTGATAACTAATGTTTAAAAACACTTCGGTTGAAGGTAAATATTTGTACCATTCTCTCTGGTTGTTATGACAATAAGTTCTCAGAATGCGTCCTACCTCCCTCAACATTCTTTCTGCAGGATTGCTGCTAGGGTGGTGGACTGATGTTTTATAAGTTTTAATATTTAATTTTAATAACTCTTCTCGCCATTTTCTTCCTTTAAATTGCGTTCCGTGGTCTGTTATTAACATGCACGGTCTTCCAATTTCTATAATGTATTTATTTTTTATAATGTCTAATATTTTCCTTGTTGTGGCTCTGTTTATAGCATATAATTTGGTGTACTTGGTGTAATGGTCAAGTATGATAACAATGAATTTGTAGCCGTGTCGTCCTCCGCTACGTGGGAATGGTCCACATATGTCGAGGAACGCCTTCTCCAATTTGGCACTTGACGTGATGGGTATCATCGTTCCATCCTTCCTTTCGTTATTGGTTTTGACCATCTGACACAATGTGCAGGTTTTTATGTTTTTACTTACTTTTCTTGCAATATTTTTTATAAACAAATCCTCTTCTAATTCTTTTACCATTTTAATTGTTCCCATGTGGCCGTATCTCACATGATAATCTTTGATAATTTGATTTTCCAATGATTGAGGGACTACCAGTTTCCAAGTATCTTGGTTTTTTCTTGTTTTCATAAATAAAATATTGTTGTACACACAGTAAAATTGGTTAATAATGGCTTCAGACTCCATCAGTCTTCTTTTGATGTTGGATATTTTTGTATCTTGCTCTTGTTGCAACACTACTTGGTTCATAATATCTTCCAGGTCTTTTCTATCCTTCAACATATAATACACTTTTGCTATCTTCCCCTTTTCTCCTTCAAATGTCTGATTTACTACATTTATTCTGGACAAAACATCAGCCACTATATTTTTTCGTCCTGGAATATATTCCCATGTAATGTGGTATTCTTGCAAGGCAAGTATCCATCGAGTAAGTCGGCCATGATTCAACTTACATTGTTTTAGAAACGATATTGATTTATGATCGCTTCGGACCGTTATATTATATCCAAGTATGTACGTCCTAAACTTGCCGCACACGAATACTATGCTGAGCAACTCCTTTTCTGTAACATTATAGTTACGCTCACAGCTATTGAGTATTCGGCTGGCGAAGCTAATGACTAGGTGATTGCCATCTTCGTCTTCTTGGTATAATTCTGCGCCTAGACTTACATCACTAGCGTCGCAGTTTAGATAGAACTGTTTTGCAAAATTAGGGTGGCGTAAAATAACAGTGTCAACAAATTTTTGTTTGATTAATTTAAACACTTCTTCTTGTTCCACTCCCCACGTCCATTTTTCTTTTGAAGATAACTGCTTGGAAAATTTAGCTGTTAGGTGGGAGTAGTTAGTCTGAAATTTCCTGTAGTAATTACATACCCCTAGGAAGGATTGCAACTGTTTTTTGTTTCTTGGTGATGGGAAATTTTGTATGGCGTCAACCTTCTCTTGGGATGGAGAGATTCCCTCTTCAGTTAGGTTGAATCCTAAAAATTTTACTTCTTTCGCAATGAACTTTGATTTGTCTAACTTAAGTGTGATATTGTTGTTAGATAATTTTTCCAACACATGTCTGACTCTTTCACAGTGTTCGTCCCAGTTTGCTGACGTAATAAGTAGGTCGTCAACGTACACTGTAGTAAATTCCAGTGCCTCTTGACCTAACACTTGGTCCATGCACTTCATGAACACTGCTACTGAATTTATTAGTCCAAATGGTAGTCTTTTGAATTGGTAGTTTCTACCGTCGAACAGGAATGCTAAGTATTGTCTACTGTGTGGGTGCAGCTCTACCTGCCAATACCCACATACAGTATCCCAAGTGCTAATATATCTGATTCCATGGAATCTCTTCAGAATTTCTTCTATTTCTCCTGGTGAGGTTCTGTCATTTATAATCATCTTATTTATTTCTCGTGCGTCGAGGCAGATTCGCACCTTGCCATTTTTCTTGGGGATGGCAACTATGGGACTGGTATATTGTGAATGACTGTATTCAATTATGTCTTCGGCAATCATTCTATTTATTTCCATTCTAACTTCGTTTTTTAGAGAATGTGCTATTGGATATGATTTCCGGTGGAAGTCCACTGGTTCTCGGAATTGAATTTTACATTGATATCCCTTAACCTTTCCGGGGATGTTCGAAAATACATGCTGATATTCATTGTAAATGGCGATTAATTTTTTGGATTGTTGTTTACTAATCGCCTGCATAGGCCGCTCTCTTTGGAAGATGATAATCTCTTCCAACTTCTGGTTCCATAAGGTCTTACGCTCCTCCTCCTCTACTATGGTAACATCTGGCTCATGCCTCTGGCAATAATAACTTTTCAGTTCTGTGTTTTGGCTTAAAGCAGTTGGACTTGGTACACAATTGATAATGTTCGCGGACCAGGTTCCTTGTTCTGAATTTAACAACACTACTCCTTTCTGCAGGTTTATTACCGCTGAATACTTTCTTAGTATATCACATCCGATGAGCATATTGAAAGGTAGCCCATTTGCCACGAGAAATACAATGGAGATGGTGGATTCTAGGTTATCTAGTTCCAATGACACTTGCTTTTTCACTGTTCTGTTCTGTTTGCCCGTTGCGCCAATGATGACTATATTATTTATTGGCAATGTAGGTATTGGTGTTCGAGAGTGAGCTTGAATTCTTTCTAATTCAGGCTGGTTAATGAGAGAGATATTAGACCCCGTGTCTACCAGAATACTGGTTATGGTACCGTTTATTGTTGCCTTTATATGAACAATTTCACTATTGTTCTGTGGTAATTGAGTGGCCTCTTCCTCGAGAAGTTCTTCTCGAATATTTTTTAAATAATTGTTGTAAATTATCGTGATTCCTTTGGTTTGTGTATCTGACATTGTTTGACGTATCAACCCAAGTGATTGGTCATGTGAAGGGCGTTCATACTTTATCACTGACCTTTTTAGTTTAAAGGTGGCTGCTGGCTGACGGCCAGGTTGCTTGGCTGGTCGTTCGCTTCATTGTGTGGTACATTTTGCTGATTATTTGGGTTTTGTATTGGTTCATGGTTGCTTTTCACTGATGGTCTGTTGTCAGTCTCGTTGGATGCATTGTACCATGGCTCTTGGTGCCAATTTGAATTGTATCTTCGGTGGTTATTCCGCCTTCTACCACTAATAAAATTTACATGACGTCGATTGTCATTCCTATTTGGATTGCCCCCGGGTCCCCGGTTGTACTGGTAATTGGGATGATACCGGTTGCTGTAGTAATTGTGGTCATTGGGGTGACTGTTGGTACGTTGTTCAGGTTCTCCTCCTCAATAATTCCCACTTGGTCGGTTGTTATTATTTGGGCTGCTTCTATTATTGTTTGGACTCCCTGGGTGATTGTTCTGTTGTCCTCGGTTACCGGGCTGGTTATTTGGATGGCGATTCTGATCGTTTCCATTAAATGTTGGTTCTGCATTATTATTATTATTATTATTATTATTCCGGCCCCAGTTATTTCGATTATTGCCTTGTGGATAATTGTATGGTCCCTGGAAATTAGGTGTATTATTGTGTTCATTCCATTTATTGTATCTCTGGTTTGTAATCCTGTTTTTTCGATACTGGTTATCGTTCTCCAGGTCTTCCAGTAAGCTAACCATTCCTTGGATTGTTTTAATTTGGCCTTGTCGCCTGGCCTTCTGGATGGCCTCTTCGTAATGGTAACCCAGTTGTATCACCAACGACTCTTCCGGTATCCTGGGTTCCAAATTTCTGGCTAAACATACCTTTCCCAGAAAATACGATGTTAACGTGTGTCCTCCTTGTGTTTCGTACCTCCCGTTACTAATGTCATTGCGGACCACATTCTGTGTTGATTCGGACCAATACTTCTCCCTGAACTGCTTCTTGAATTCTTGAGTATCATTTATCTCAGGTCTTGTGGCCATCCACCAATTGTCATGTGTGTCACGAAACATCTCGTCGATCATACTCCTCACACTAGACCATCTGGTTTCTCGGTTCTTCTCTATCAGCTCTTCTACCCGTTTGAGGAATTCTATCGGGTTTCTCCTGTAGCTACGAAAATTAATCATTTCTCGAGGTTCACTAGTTATGAATTGTGTGTGATTATATGGTTTTTCTCTTAATGCATCTAATTCCTCCTGCATCTGTTTCTCTCGCATGCTGATTCCCTGGATTTTTTCTCGGTTTTCTCGGGTCAGTCCGTCGATTTTGTCTATGACGGTATACACCTTCTCTACCCAATTGTTTACATCCAGTTGTAGCTCTTGGTGCCTCTCCTCCATTTCCTTGACCACTTCTTGTTTATTCTTTTGGCACCCTTCAGTAAGGACTTGGTAGAACTCCGTCGCCCTCAATTTACCTTCCTCTTCAACGTTACTAATTTTATTATTTAATTCTTCCCTGATTTGTATTATTGTTTCGTTGGTTTTTGTTACCGTTAGTCTAATCTCTTCTCGACATTCGACTAGTTGTTGTTTCCATTCCTCCTTGGTTGTCTTACTTTCTTCCTCGATTTTCCTTTGGAGAACATCATGATTAGTTTCCATCTTTTTGTTTACTATCTCCAGATCCTTCTTGATCTGTTTCTTCAGTTCTTCACTCTTCTTCTCCAATACCTCTTGACTTCTTTTCAAGTCTTCATGGTTGCTTTCTATTTTATCATTCAGGAATGCTATACTCTCCTTCATTTGCTTCTTCAAATCTTCGCTGTTTTGGTCCAGTTTTTTATTTAACTCTTCCTTGTCTTGTCTTCTCTCTTTATTCATTTGTCCGAATTGTTCCATCATGAACTTCATCATGCTATCTAAATTCGTTTCTTCTGTCGGTTTGACTGGTTGTTCAGTCACCATGACTTCTGCTTCTATTTCCGGTTCAGGTTCAGGTTCAGGTGGATTTGGATTTTCCATTTGATCCTCCTGTGGGTTTTCTTCTGACAATTCTCCAGTCGTTTCCTCCATTTCTACTTCCTCGACTTCCTCCACTTCTTCTGGGTTTCCTTCTTGGTTTGGTGTTTCCTTCTTTTTGCATCTCGTAACCATCCCGTGTCTATTCATGATCGCCGCTAGTTATGCTTACCAGCCGCACGTTGTTGGTCGCCAATATGTAACGAGTAAACGAGGTCGTACCTGTTAATATGTATCACACTTGTTTATTTAGTGTATTAGTGTGATTGTAGTGTGTTTGCCTCACACTGGTTGTTACATAAATCGACGTCACTACTGGAGTCCGTAGCGTTGTCAATGTCACCAGTACAACCTACCTGTTAATTCATAGGGATTACGATTCCCGGGTGGCGCCAAATTGTTTTTGTTAAAACAATTAAAACATGTAATTTTTAAAGTAATATGTGGTATTAGCATGGACAGCTGTGGCGTTCGAATTATTCCCGCTGCTACACAGGTTGTCGACTCGGCCACTCGTGACAAGCGCTAGTTGGCTATGACTTAAACTTCGCTAACACACATATATTTACAACAAATCCTATGAAATAACAAGATAGTATTGTTCTGTACTGCGCTTTTTAATACACATTTAATTATTAATAAACATGACAATTGAATATTAAACAAATTTATAATATTATGCTCCGGCTTAGAGCTTGAAACACAAATATCTCAAGGTTGGCAAAATGGTTTCAAAACATTATCGTTCATTTACTTTTAACAAAATTACTATGTTTTTAAAACCTGGGGTTCTTTTGATCATGAAAATAGACATAAACGTTGATTACATGAAAAGAAAGTACACTATTATACCTTATAGGTACTTAGGATTTATAATGTGTTTGTACAATTTGTTCCGTAGTGTCGTATTTCTGTTACAGTAATTATGTTAACAAATAAGGTTATCTTTATAAATGTTTTTTAATATAAGTAAATTATGCCTTTACCTTTGAAAGAAAATACAACTTTTAAATAGTGAGAAATTTCATCATTTGCAAATAATTTAAGTGATTTGGGGTTTTAGGAGTAAGAAATTATTCGGTACTTATCAGTTCGTCTCACGTTGAAAGGTCGTCATCAATATAGGCGTTTATTTTTCGAATTTGGTCTGGTTGAAGGCTTCCAGCATCTTCTTCAAACTGGTCTGAGTTTTTTCGTTAATTAATTCATTTAATTTCGTTCTTGGTCATCATTAATTCTGTATCTCTTCATATTGGATCATCTGAATTCACTATTTCAATTTGTTATCACTGTTTAACTTAAAGTTTTAGTTTGTCCAATTTCTTGTGTGGCTTACCCACGCTTCATTTCTTGGCGTCTATATAATTTAACGGAAAAATAAGCCTCAAAAAACTCGTTGTCATAGTAACTAATAATTCAATGCTGGTTTAATTTCTCATTACATACATTGTTAGAGATATTTGAATTTTTATTCAAATTTATTAAGTATTTTCCCAATGATTTTACTCCCTTATAATTCCCTTGGGATATTAAATGACATCACTATTATTTTTCTTTCCTTTCAAAGTTTACAATGATACCTCATAAGGTCATATTTTGTTACACTTTAACTATAGTCTAATTATTTGACATTTAATAAATAACATATCTTTCTTGAATTAAATTATTACAATATTATTTCTGTTTTAAAATAACTGATATATTAATACTGTCCCTTCACTGTTCTTAGATTAGTAAGATTTTTTGTGAAATTGATACGATTTGCATCTGAAAGTTCTTGGTAGTTAACTGTTTTCATAGTTACAAACAGCCATGATTGTTTTTTGTGTATCTCCTTTTTAAATTACATTCTGAATTCAGCCTGATGGGCTTCACTTATTTGTTTGTGTTTTAATTATTATTCAACATAAATTTTTATTACTTTTCATTTAACATATAATAGTTAGGTTTATGGACTGTAAGTCCCTTTTCAGTCATATTCCTTCTTTAACATTGAATCAACTATTCTTTGCAAATTATAAATTATTCTTAGTACTAACATTGATTTCTATCTTGTCTTATAAAGTATGGTGGTAAACATTGTCACTTTCTCTAATATTATTAAGGTTGATTCCCCTTTCAACATGGGGTGTTGTATTCTTTATAAATGTAATCTTTAATAACAAACTTTACTTCTATCCTATCATGCCATGTTAACACAAGTTATGGTACTGGGCTTTCTCCCTGATATGTCACATGCTTTCCTTATATTAATTTTAAATACTATTTTTAATTACTTCTAGGTATACAATTAATTATAATTCCACTCCAATCATTGGTGGTTTATCAATGTTCTCAAGAGTGTCTACTTCCTTAGCATTCTAATTTGAATGTTTCACCTTCACTATTTTATAGGGCATTAACACTTCACTAAAACACTTCACTTTGGTTCACTGTTTTGTAATTAGTGTTATTTAATGGGTAACCCCTATACTTTTTCCTACCATTTCTCACTATTTTGTTCTAGTATTATGTTTACTATAAACAATATTAGGCTAGTTGTGTTTTGGTTGAATCTAACCTTTCTGACAGGGTTAATGTACTCTTCCTATACTACTTTGCTTTATAATTGTATTGTCTTAAAAATGGTTACATATGTTAAATCAATAATAATAATAACATTGGTTTCGTTAATATATAATTATTTAAGGTTTATTGACCGTATTCTATCTTTAACATACAATCTTTCCCTTTTATATATGTGTGTTAGTTTCCCCTTGAGTTTTATCTGTCTCCTCTTCATTCTTCCTCTTCTTCACTTCAGGTTTAAATTCTGTTTACTTGTATCGATCTGTCCTCTTCTTCTGGTTCTTCTTTAGTTCTGTGTCCATCATTGTTTTGTCAATCACATTTTCTCAAGTATGTTTGGGTTGTCGGCTCAATCATGTCAAAATATCTACATTTTAATAAGTATGTTACGTGGTTCCCTTCTTTATGTTTATGTTTTTTGGCTCAATCACTTGGGTTGGGTAATATCGTGGTATGTCATGTCAAAGTATTTACATTTTAATCATTTTTTACACATTTTATTTCATATGAAGTAATTTTATATCAAGAATTATCTTTTTTATCACTGGTACGAGATTTGGCTTAATTGTATCGTTACAATATATATATATATATATATATTATATATATAATAACATCGCCAAATTCAGATCATATTTGATATATTATGTAACATGACATAAGGTAGTGAAGATTCAATTGTATTTAATTATAAAATAAACAGCTGAAGATAAGAGTAAGAGGCAAAAACTTATAAACTTAAAGATCAATAACCCAGTAACCCAATAAATGACAAATGACTATTAACCTGACAATGACCTGACACAATAGATCGGATAGAAACCAAAGGAACCAAGAGACAGTGAAGAAGCAGTTAAAACCTAAGTGCAATCAAGTCATCCCAAAAAGTGAACAGAATATTGTAAATTTAATAATGAACTGATGTTTGTAGTAGATGAGATGTAACTAGGACAATAAGATTAATGGAGGGTAATAGTATCACATGTATCTTGTTGATAAAAGAATGTACTTGTATAATATAATGTAGGGAGTTAGAAGCTAACCATACCCCAAACTAATTGTAATGATAATGGCCAAAGACAATAAACAATACTTTGAGCCAAAACAAAAGCAATATTAGAATGATAACCAAAAGTGATCAGTGTGATTTGGAAGTAAATTAGTTATTCAAGACCATAATCACACAGTGATATAAAGTAATCAGACAACCCTTGAATAAACAAGTGAATAAGTTAAAAGTGTTTGTAAAACTAAATAAGTAGTGAAGTGATAGGTATAGAATATAATGAAACAAAGTGAGCATGGTAGTAATTAAAGAAACCTTCTAATGAAAGGAAAAGTGCAGTGGGGGTGTAGAACAAAATATTATATAAGCCAACTATGATAAACAGATAAACAATTTTTGATAAACTGTGCATTAGTAAGTAAGATTGAACTAATTGTGATATTATTAATTTAGGTAATAAGATATCAGGATTATATATTAAGGTAAGAATTAAGGTATTAGAATGAATAGCAAATTAAGAAGGACAGACACTGTATTTAAGTGAAGGGAATAGTAGATAAGACATATCATGTAAGGAACAGTTTATCAATAGTATTATAAGAGGTTTGTTTGTGTTCAGAAAATCATAGCATAGAGTAAATTATAGGGTAAGCAAGATAACAGTAGTTAAAAGTTATTTCAGGCTAGAACCTGACGAGGAATATTTCATAATAAGAATTAGAGTTAGGGATACTGATGTTTATTGTTTGTTTTGTTTATAAATTGTATTAGAATTACCAGAGATGTTAGTAAGAAATGTTAGATGGAAGTAGACTGGAATCTAGGCTCTAGGCCAAACTGTTGAATATAATTTTATTAGTTTTGAGAACAAATAATAATCCAAAGTTAAGGCAGAATGTGCCAAATGATTAAACCATGTAAGTGAGTATTCCTAGTACCAAAAATGTGAATAACAACTAATTTTGAATAAAATATATGTAAAATATAAATATGGAAAATAGTAAAAATGTAATTAGCTATTCAAAAGTGGGCATGAGGGATATCAAAATGATCATCATGAAAAATTAGGAAGAATGGTACTAAGGTAATAACTCTAGCTATTAGCATAAAGTAGTAATCTTCAGTTGAAGATATTTTGGTAAAAATAGACGAAAAAAGACGATAAATCATAACAATGACTTCAGTTAATAACCAATGAAAATTAGCATAATTTATTAAGTAACCATAGCAACAAGAAAAATAACGCCAAAAAACCGTTAGATTTTCAGTTATTATTGACCAACGCCAGAGAGTGGATCGAGGAGCTCTCATACCAAAATTAAAATTATTATTCTTCAAGTAATTTCCAACCTAATTAAAACCAGCGGAAGATAATTACAATAGTACAGTGAATCCTGAACCAAAATTTTGTTATTAAAAATTAATTAACAAACCGTAGTTATCCGAAGAAGACGGAACGACGCCGTGAAGAAGAGAGACGACCACGAACATCAAGTGAAGATCATTGGAACCTTTAAATAGAAGAAGACTGACGACAACTGAAGGAATACGAGGCCCGAGTCAGCAAGGAGAAGCGCCGAGATGAGGGAAACACTACGACGGGAGAGTAGAAGAAGACGACAGCCCAGGAGTTATCCATAGAAGAAGACGACATCAGGATCTTCAGCAGGAAAACCGATGAGTATAAACATTATCCCTTAAATCGAATTCACAATTTTTGGTCTGAATTAAATATAACTAATTCACCTCACTGATCACTATTCCGAGTCAAAATAAATGCTTATTTAAATTCACTATTCAATTTTAATCAATTAACAATTATTTAAAAAAGTAAAATATAATAAAATAATTGATGAACCTTTTGATAACCGAACTTTGACGAACGAAGCCTAACCCAAAATTGCTTTATAAGTTTTCATTGGTGATTACTTAATTAAATGTAATGAGATATCGATTTGTTTATGTAATTAGTATTAAGAATTGTTATAACTTTGTGTGTGTTAGCCGTAAGTGTATATTTCTGTAGCCGAAAGGACTTAACACCCCTGAGAAAAAACCATATATTTACTGTAAACTAACATTTCTGACGGATTGTATACAAACTGAGCTGAGCTAGTACCAACCGAACAATTGTAATAGCCGGTGCAGAAAGCGAATTTTGATGTATCATAAAGCAATTGAAATATTTTCAAGGATTAATAAATGTTCTCAATCTGCAATTCTGTATGTTTGATTCAGTTAAATTAGAATAACAACTAATAATTATTGAAGTGAAGGCGTTAAAGCGAAACGCTAGCTGGGTCATACTGCAGAAAGCTGTGCTCCAATCAGGTGGCGAGGCGGCAACATTTGAATGCAGCAGAGCAAAATACGGTTTACCCGTACGCGAATGAGAAGATATATTTTGACACAATTAACACTAGATAACATTAATTATTAAATTATTACAACACCACACAAAGAGATCATTACAATATAAGTATGTAAGAAATGCTAAGAAATAATTTATTTTAATAAATAAATAATAAAGAGAATAAAAATAGTAAATGTAATTAAGAAAGAAGGAGGAAGAATAGTAAACCAAAGGTGATTATTAAATAAAAAATACAAACTAGACTTACAGACAAATGACATTGACCCAACCCCAGAGATTGGCCAGATAATAACCAAAATAAAGTGAAACAAGATGGAAGTGAAGGAGAAGAAAAATGAAATTAAAAATGGAACAAACCAACTATAAAGAAAATAAAGTGAACCAAGGTGATAAAACACAGACAAATAGTGTAGAATAGGGAAGGGGAAGATGATACCATCAAATATCATAAAGGAAACGAAACCAATGAATAACCAATATAAAAAAGAAATATTAGTATTGTGTAAGTGACAAATGTAATTCATAATAAATAAAACACCGTTAAATAAAAATACACTAACCCACGAATTAATAGTATATGTAAGTAAGAAATCTAGAAAAAGACATGAACTTATTAGATATAAATAAAATTTGTAAAGATAGTGAGAAATATAATGAAAGTAACTAAGTGACAAAGAAAAATCATAATAGAGATTACCCACCAATAAACGCTTAAAATCAAAAGTCTAAAAGGTGATAATAGTGAAAGTGTAAATACCCCAAAATAATGAGTGTATCAGTGATAAACACCAATTAATTAAAGGTGAAAGTGATAGGTGAAAAAAGATATTGTAAATGATAGTATGATTAAAAAGATAGGAATAGATAAGAAAACACTTAATAAATCAATGATGAAACAATAAATGATTTAAGAGTGAGCTTATAAAAATTATATAGTTAAGGGTAATTAGAAATAGTATTTAGAGTAGAGGTAGATAAAGGATACGATATTATTCAGGGGAGAAACCCCATGTAAGATAAACAGTTTGTTTTAACATGGAATGGAGAAAGGGATTAGTAAAGATTTAAGAAATTAAGAATGTAATTAATAAACACCCTATGTTATAAGGGAAAATAAATTAAGTAAGTTTGAAGGAAGTGATGATGTTTCTCACTCAAAATAATAGTAAAAGAATGAAATGTATGTTAAACCAACAGTAACTAATAACTTGTAAAGAATTGTTCATTTTAATTTTATGGATAGGATATGGCTGAAGGAAGCTTACAGTCCATAGGCCTAATTGTTATATTTTAGGTATTAAGATATAGAAAGTAATCTTGACACATAATCAGAACACAAACAAATTCAAGACACAACAACCACTAAACGAATCAATTATAACAACAGAACAAGACACTTTGTAATAAAATGAAATATAATTAGAATATAATAAGTAAAAATAATCAATGGCTACTTAGGCCTAGGAAATGTATAACTGTCAATAACAAGTAATTGCAAATTGTATAAAAACAACCAGGAAATTAATAAATTCAAGGCGAGTAAATAGCCAAGAATAATTTGTAAATCAGTTTAAAGGAAAGATATTAGAATAAGAACTTAATTTAAAGGAGAAATATAAATACCAAATATTAACATAAATGTACAAACATTGATATTTCATAAAACCATACATTATGTGGTACCAAATTAATCTTTGAAAGGAAATAATAACAGTGGTGATAATATTTAATATGTAGGGAAGATGACAGAAGAATATAATCAATAAGAAGACATACAGCTATTTTGAATAAAAATTCAAATTTGATAACAATGGTCATAAATCAGAATTAACCAATCAGGATTGATTACTATGACAACAGTCGTTTGGTTACTAATTTACCGTTAAATTTCTTTACTCGTAATTTGACGCTCTGGTTGAATAGACGCCAGTTCTTGAACGATCAAAATGGTTAATTAAAACATCAAAATATCAAACGAAATTACTAGCAAGTGAACACCAAGGAAGCAGACGATGGCTGAAACCATTTAACTGATGTCGAAGCCGAATTAAAGAAAAAAGAAAATAATATATTGCCGATTAACTTGAAAAAGATGCCCGAAGCCCCGAACAATTGAAAATTAAATATGATTGCAGCCTAATTCATTATTACCAGATCAACTGAGTTCATCCAGTCTACTGAAGTGTTAAGTATCTATTAAATTACCCAAATTTCCGAATAAACTCACGTTAATTATTTCTCACTGAAAGCTGAACTATCACTAAACTGCACATAATTACTTTCAAAGATTAAATTAAAAAACTAAGACACTGAAAATTTATCAACTGACAAAGTTAACCTGTCATTAGTTAGCGATATTTTGTAACACTTTTACTACACTCCAATAAACAAATTATAACTACACAGTATATTATTTAAGTTTAACTGATGTAAGGGTGTATATTTTTATTGTTGTAATCATTAATAATCCTTTTAACGTAATCTCAAGAATCCGAGACGATTGAACAATAATAATTTTGTGTACACTTCCAACAGATGCCATTACTGAATATTGTAGCATGACAGATAAGCCCATAAAAATGAATGGCGAATTGATCATTAAAATAATATAATAACATATTTAAATCCGAAGAAAGCAATATAATAAAGAATTAATTCAGAACAACCGTGCAGTACAATCATTGATATAAAGATAATAGTTCATATAAAATAAAGGTTACAAGTGATGAATCATCAGAACCAATTTTAATAACTAAAAAGGTGAACAAAATAACCCAGGAAGGTAAGGAGTAGGAAAGGAAGAAACCCAGAACATAACTAAACCCACAACGAAGGTAAGGAGTAGGAAAGGAAGAAACCCAGAACATAACTAAACCCACAACGAAGGTAAGGAGTAGATAAGGAAGAAACCCAGAACAAGGCAAGATTAACCATAAACGGTGATGCATTTGTATAAAACAAGAAGAGTAGGTGAAGAAGAAACCCGAAAACCTGATGACATCCACAAGAAGATGAAGAAAATACAATTATAAGAAACCAGAAGAAAAGAAGACATCAATGAAGAAACAAGAAGAAGACAGCACCCACAAGAAGAAGGAATGCTCTTGTAAAAAAAACACCCATACCCCAAAATAAATAAAAATAATAATAAAATAAAAGTATAACAAAGTATTAATGCAAAAACCCACATGTACAATAGATATAAGACAAAAAGTGTATAGAGTAAGAGTTGAAAGTGGACCAAGGTGAAATAATAATATAATACCAAAGAACAAATCTTCATTGTAATCTACGAATAGATCTCTTGATTTTAATAAGACTATGTAACCTTGGATTTCGTTGTCCATGACGTGTCCGTTACTTAACTAAATATCACTATAATATTGACGACTCGGAACACTAAGTTTTTTATAAGTAAAAACGTAAAGTTTTACCTTACAGCCTAAACCGGCTTTCACCTTTAGAAGGCTTCGTCAGAGGCTGCCATAGGTAGTGTTGTCCGTCTTGTTGTTGGCGACGGGATAGTTATTCGAAAGATTGAAGCTGTGTGTGTGTGGTGAGATGTGTTCGAATAATGCGTGCGATTTGAATTGTGTCTGTTCATTTAGGATGTCGCTTTTATTTGTTTTTGTGTGTTTGTATATTTCTAATTGTTCTAGAGTGTCTAGTTTTCGGCCTTTTGTGTGTACGTGTAGAATGTTCATGTTATTGTCGATGTTTTTATATGTGTGGTTTGCTTCAATGAGGTGGTTTGCAAAGGTAGATTCTGTAGTGGTGTGGAGTGCTTTTGTGTGTTCAATGTATCTCTGTTTGAAGCTACGTCCTGTCTGGCCTATGTAGAATTTATTGCAATTGAGCAATTTAGCTTGTATACACCAGGTAGATCGAATTTGTTTTGTGCTTTGGGCATGCGTTTTGATAGTGTGTGTTCTGTTTTGTTAGTAGTTTTGTAAGCGATTCTGTATCCTGCTTTTTTGAATTTGTGGGGAATTTTTTCAGTTTGTTTGTTGATGTATGTTAGTGTTATGAATTTGTTGTTTTCTGTCTTTGTCTGTTGTTTGTTTTGTGTTTTGTGTAGGAGTTTACTGACTATTGTTCTGTCATAACCGTTAGATTCTGCTAGATATTTTATCGTGTTTAGTTCGTCTTTGTAGTCTATTTCATCTAAGGGGATGTTGTTAAGTCTATGTATCATGGTTCTAAAACAGTGGCGGCGATAAGGCCCCCGCAGACCCCGCGGTGCAGGGGGGCCCCGCCACTCTGGCCCCTAGAAAAAAATATGAAACGAGCTATAATAGGAAAAAAGTTTTAATGGGGTCCGACTACCGGCAAATTTGTATTTAAAATACGAAATATACGTTTTATTTAAGTGTATAGACATGCAAAAAACTACGTTTTCCGAAATCCAACACTAGATATTGTAATAGCTCAGCCACAAATGAGATTCGAAGGATTCCATTGCATTGGTGATAGGTTTTCATTCCTGATGCCTCAGAATTTAGTAAACTTCTCACAAGAGACAATAGTGGAGAAAAGTAAGGCTCTGGTAAATGTGTATCCTGGTGACCTTTCCACATCACTGCCTGACCAAGTAATATCCTTCAAAGCTCTGATGGCCAAAGAAATTGTACACAAGAAAAGCCATTGTTGTGAAACACACGTAAATAGAAACTCATTTGAGTGTTTTCCCCTATTACGTATACAAAATTTAACCATTTTTATAGGGCCCCCTAATTAGTTTCGCGGGGGGGCCCCCATTTCGTTAGCGCCGCCACTGTTCTAAAAGCAGCTAGTTTGTGTTGTATTGAATGATTGGAGGTGTTGTGTATTAGTGTGTCAGTTGTAGTTGGTTTTCTGTATATACTGAATTTGTGCCTGTGTTCTAGTTTTGTGATGGAGAGGTCTAAGAAGTTTATGGTATTGTTGTGTTCGTATTCGGCAGTGAAGGTTATGTTTTTATGTATTTTGTTTATGTGCATTAGTAACTGTTCGCATTGTCTTTTGTTTCCCCTGTATAGTATTAGAATGTCATCAACGTATCTGTGCCAATATAGTATTTTATGTGAGTGTCTGTCATTGTTTGTGAGTATTTTTGTTTTTTTTTTGGATTTCGTTGTCCATGACGTGTCCGTTACTTAACTAAATATCACTATAATATTGACGACTCGGAACACTAAGGTGAAAGCCGGTTTAGGCTGTAAGGTAAAACTTTACGTTTTTACTTATAAAAAACTTAAGTGTTCCGAGTCGTCAATATTATAGTGATATTTATTTTTGTTTTTTCTAAGTGTTGGAGGAAGACTTCTGCTAGAATGCTGGATATGGGGGAGCCCATGGGTAGGCCATCGTTCTGTGTGTAGTATTTATTGTTATAATTAAAGTAGTTTTGTTTTGTGATAATGTTCAGAGTTTCTGTTATTTCATTGATAAGTTCGTCTGGTGTGTTGTTCTGTTTGAGTTTGTTTTGTAGGATGGTGATTGTTTCAGGGATTGGGATGTTTGTGAACATTCTACACGTACACACAAAAGGCCGAAAACTAGACACTCTAGAACAATTAGAAATATACAAACACACAAAAACAAATAAAAACAACATCCTAAAAGAACAGACACAATTCAAATTGCACGCATTATTCGAACACATCTCACCACACACACACAGCTTCAATCTTTCGAATAACTATCCCGTCGCCAACAACAAGACGGACAACACTACCTATGGCAGCCTCTGATGAAGCCTTCTAAAGGTGAAAGCCGGTTTATGCTGTAAGGTAAAACTTTACGTTTTTACTTATAAAAAACTTAGTGTTCCGACTCGTCAATATTATAGTGATATTTACTATATAACCATTTAGAAAGAGAATCAAGGAATGTAAAGAGAACCAGTGCAAGTTTTAGTATTATAAAAAATGAACCTTATGTTGCATTATTGGTATTCACAAACTATGTAAATACTGAAATAATATAACATTGAAGTGACTTAATTTCTGTACAGAGGTAATATAATACATGTGTTTTAGCAAAGAACTGCCAATCTGTTTAAATGACATTCATTAGAATGATTAATAAAACAAGGGCAGACACAGAATAAAAAAGTGAAGTGACAGGGTACAATTACCCAAAACCCAATTAAAAACAAATAAAAACTGTTAATAAAACTTAGTATAAGGAATATAGCGTATAAGATTATAGTAAATAAGGTTTTGTTTATGTAGCATAAGATATTTAAAATGTATTAGGAATAAGAAAATTTAAACAGGTCAGAGCCATTAACATTCTTTAGTGATAAATATTTATTATAGGTATGATTGTTACCAATTAATTAAGATATTAGAATGGAAAAACATTCTATATATATGATATTTGTTATGTATATATTTGAGTATAAAAAATGTCTGATTTGTTAAAGACAACTATAAATTGGAATTATTTGTTATATGTTAATAGTATGAAAGATACTAATTGTTATTTTGTTTACAAGAAGAAAATGTTTAATTTATGTTACAATGTCAATGAAAGTCAGAAAGGGTATAACTCAATATGTATTATTTATAAAAATTTGTATGTAAAAACTGTTAGGAATCTAGGCAAAATGATAAAAACTAAACATCATCAAAACTGAGAAACTAAGTACTAAAATACATTTAAACTGAAGGGATTTAGATAATGTAAATCAGAAACAAAGCCATGTAATTAGAAATATAACTAAGAAAGATTTTGTAAAATTATAGCCAGAATTATTGATAAAAAGGAAATGACAGAACTCAAAATTTGGAGAGGGGAGTCATATTTTCCAACATAATATTTTAAAACTTAACCAATTCATCAAATTGCAAGAAATTAAGGGAATATAAACCTTTTATTATAATATGAGATTTAATAATTATTAATATAAATTGATAATGGCAGAATTTGGAAAATAACAGGAAGCTAAACCTTAGGAATTAGAAATTACAAAATGAAGGAATAATTATCAATTTTAGATAAAAAACTGAATAAAACGGCATTATTTGTTATCAAATTACGCAGAATGAACTGAAGGATAAAATTAAGTAACAACTAGCTAATAAATTTGAAGAATAACCAAAGTATAATCAGTTATATAATGTAACTTTATTACATGCACAGGATGCAAAATAAAATTTGAACAATGGAAGGAATAATATTGCTTTGGCTAAGGTTTTAGTCGGAGATGAAGGAAGTAAGTGAGTTAATTATTGAACATTGTATGGGACACTTGACACGAGCAATTTACCTGTATTAACCTAGTTACGAATACCGTAATGGCGAATAATAATCTGAGACGAAAGTGAAAATCGGGAGTTTCAGTAAAAAACATTTTTAAAGTCATACACAGTGAAATAAACATATAACAACACCGAACTAACCTTATACAGCACAGAACACCAGTGGAAATAAAATTTAAACCAAATAAACCAGTAATAAAACTTAACCAAAAAAGTGCCTACCGACAAAAGTGAACCTGACTTATAACTACACCAATTTTCCGAATACAACACCGAAACTGAACCAGTGACACTACACCAACACCAGAAGGAAGAATTGCAGACACCAGGATGTAAATTCACAAGGTAAACATCTTTATTTGAACACCAAAACTGCGAGGTGACGATTTCCAACTTCAACGGCGGCCATTGCTGATTAACCAACACTCAACTGAACACAGCCATCTACAGCCTGCTGGACGGTTCGCGACCAATTTATTTATTTCTATACTTTAAATCGAATATATGTACTGTTAACTTTAAGAATTTACCTTGTAATGTTATACTTTTCAATCTTTGCCCTATTTCTCTGACTTTCCCTAACATAGCTGTTCAAAGAACCTTTATATATAAAAATTGTAATAACAAAACGATACCCTGAGAATCGATTTACATATCGATAAGAGTCAAAATACCTAATTGTTAATAAAATTATTAATATATTTCATATTTAAACCGTTTTTCATTTCTAAATATAGACAATTAACACAATACTTTAATTTAAAAGAACTTACTACAAGAATCTCACCACCAGAAGGAAGATAACCTCCAAATAGAAAATAAACAAGTATCGATTGCTATTGGAGACAATCCTATAAGTGGCTAGAGTTTTTGACAAATACCCAAAATCCAATAAAACATTTAAAATAAGTAATAAATGTTTCAAAACACCACGAAACTTAATTAATTAATGGTTCTTAATTAATTAATTGAAAATTTAATTGATAAAAGAAAAAAATTGTAATTAAAAATTTTTTTTTATAAACAATTTTTATTTCTACACTAACACATAAAAAATATATTTTGTAACACAACACACTTATACACGTTTTTGTTACAATATCTGTTGTTAAGTTCAAAGATCGATTTGTCAAACCCCAGAGATGTGTCTCATATAATCTACCGGTGCAAATGTATTACAAAAGAAAACATAATTTGTATTAACTGAATAATTAATCGTTAACGAAAAATAAATAAGTACTGAGTGTAACCACAGTGTTATAATTTCATTGGGAGGTGGATAATAATTTGTGTACATTTTAACAAATAGTTAGCATTGATGACAAGCGATCGCACAGCCAACGAAACGAACTACTGGCCCGATCAAGACGGCCAAGGCGAGGCGGGAACAAATTGAATTCTTCACACTGCCTGAGCTGCGCTTGTCATACAAACTTAAAATTTTTTTAATTGTTTTAATAAAACAATTTGGCGCCACCCGGGATTTTCACACCTCTAGTGAACAACAGGTAAGAACATCGAGACCTGGTTATTCGTACGTTCGCAACGGACGAAATCTGCGTAAGTTATGTTCTAAATCGACGACGGATAGAGAAGACACGTTACACCCATTATACTTATACATGTTTAAGATTAGACGGACGTTCGTCATATATTACAAATTGACGCATCCAACGTGTGGCAGAATAACATGGGAGAGCCACACAAAGCACCATATATTACAAATTGGCGACCAACCAGTGGGGCTAGAAGAGAGGGAGATACGAAATTCTAGCGGCGATTGCGAAAGGATATCAAGATGCACACAAGAGGAGTGTCGAAAAAGTTGGCTAAGGAGAAAGAAAACAGAGGGGAAGAAGAGGAAGGAACATCAATTGAAGAGGTGGAGACAATAATAACCACAACAGAACCAACCCAAGACGAAGAAATGGAACCACAGGCTGGAGATAGGGAGGAAGCCAGAGGAGGAATGGATTTACAGAAATTATGGGAGTTGATTAATGAAAAATTAGACAAGAATGAGGAGAGTGGTTGAAACAGATGAACAATAAATTCGACAGCATGAAAGAAGAAATGAACAACAATTTTCAGAAGCAGAAAGACGAATTGAGACAAACCATTAACAAAAATAACGAAACCCTGCAACAACAGTTGAAGGAAAGCAATGAAAAAACTAAGGAAGAGATGAAGCAGCAGGTGATACAACAATTAAGGGAGTACCGAGAAGAAACCATACAACAGGTCACCGTAACGAATGAGAAATTAGAGGAGACGTTGGAGAGACTGGAGAAAACCAAAGAAACTGTTTCAGAAGTCCGTGAGGAGGTAATCAATAAAATAAACAACCTCGAAGGAGAAACCAAAAGGAGAATTGAGGAATGTCACGAAGAAACAACCAAAAGGTGGGACCAAGTGAACCAGGACATGCATCAAGTCCGGGAAGAGAACCAGAAGGAGATAGCAGCTGTACGAACAGACCTGGGAGAAAGAATGGAAGGAGTGTTCAGCAATTTAAATAAAATCGACAGTAAAGTGGACAAAAATAAACAAAGAATTGAAGAGATGCATAGACGAGAAGAATTATTACAGGAAGAAGTGGACGCCTGGCGTGACCGGTCATGTAACCATAACCAAATATTTAACAATGACAATCGAGACACAATAAATTTCCGCAACTATAAGCGCAATCCGATGGAGTTTTTGAAAAGGGTGGAAGAATTGATAATAAAGAATCGCGAAACCCGATGGACAGCTGTGAGGGGAATGCTAGACGACATGTTTAAGGAAACATATGACAACTGGTGGACCGCCACAAGACCAGACATCCAGAGCATCCAAGAATTCAAAACCCAATTCAAAGCGAAATACTGGTCAGAGTCAACCCAGAACATGGTCCGTAACAATTTAAGTAACGGAAGGTATGAAAACCAAAACGGACAATCCCTAACATCATACTTTCTGGGAAAAATCTGCATGGCCAGGAATTTGGAACCACGCATTCCGGAAGAGTGTTTAGTCACACAATTATCTTACCACTATGATGATGCAATCCAGAAAGCCCATATGTACAGTCAAGTCAAGACAATTCAGGACATGGCTAGTTTATTGGAGAGCCATGAACACGAATGGCAGTACCGTAAGAACAGATTCACGAGTTTCCAAAATAGTAAACTATATGAAGGGCCATCCCCACCAAACCAACAGGGTGATAATAAGCCACCACCGAACAACACCAATAACTATCAAGGAATTCAATGTGGGAATAATGCGCCCAGGAACTATCACCCAAACAATAACAACAATGGTAATTTCAGAAACGATTACAGAGGGAATCACCAACGGAACGGTCCTAACAATTATTATCGTCCAGGAAATGGTAACAACAACAACAACCGAGGATACCGACCGCAAGTGAATTATGTGAGATGTCAAGCACGGCGTAGTCCAGTAAGAAACTATTCTCAGGCAAATAACCTACGAACGTACTATAACCAGGTACCAAACACAAGAGTCCACACCTTCGAGGAAAACGTTGGGAATGATGGTGATAACACAAACCACCAACAGGAACCATCAACGAGCCAACAAATAAACACTTATGAGATCACTCACCCCGTCACTAAGAAAATAAAGGGTGTATACAATCAGGCATCAATTAAGAAATATTATGACGATCAGCAATGACTGAAAAACTTAAAGTAAAAAACCAACCGAAATACTTTAAATAAAGAAAGATAACAAGACAAACAAACAAGTTTGCCAATATCATAAAGAAAAAGGATCTCAAATGAATTTCAAAATTCAAAAAAGTTAAGCAAGGACAACTTACGCAAATATTTCGATAATATTTTAAAACAATTATAAAATGGAGAAATAAAGTTACAAGGAATCCATATAAAGTAAGAACAACAAACTTACTATAATATTTAAATAAAAAATAATAATAAAGGAATGAAGTTACAGAACATTCCTACAAAATAAGATTAAGTTACCATAATCTTTAGCCAACATATGAGGCATAAAAAGCAAAACATACTATAAAGGAATAAGCTACAAAAATTCCTAACTAGTAAGAAGCACTAACTTACTATGATATTTAAAAAATTATGAAAAAAAAGAAAAAAAAATCAATCAAAATGATCAACTTCCACAACTATTTAGAAAAAAGATGGGAAGTAAAATTAAACAAACCAATGATCAAAAAACGAAATAAATAAAATAAACATTCTAAGAGCTATAATATGAAATGAGATGAAACAAAGAGTAATTAAAAATGAATAAAAATGTGAATTGTATCAATGAAAAGCAATGCTTCAAGTATTATCAAGTAGTATCTATAAAGAAAGATGAAAAAATATATGACTTGAACTGAGCAATAATGAAATACAAAAGTAAAAGATTCCCAACAAATATTATGATTATTATTAATATTATGAGTCACGAGATGACTGTATTGAAGATTCATTAATTGAGGTTGGCTGTTGAATAAGTCCAGCAATCATTTAACTGACCAGGGATGATGTTCCCCTGACCTCAGAAAAAGAGTAGTTTTGAACGACGGAGTTAGGTAAGCCAATAGAGCACCTCCGAATCGATTTCAGCTACAAAGTAGGGATAGTTAGGGAAAATAAGATTTATAGGGAATAATTTATAATAAAAAATCAATAAGCCAGTTCATAATAAGAGATAATGAAGAAAAGACTCAGAAGAAAGGAAGTAGAAGATACAGAATTAAACATAAAAGTGAAAAAGAAGCAGGAGAATTTAAGAACAAATGATACAATACAATTGATAATTTCATCAAACTTAGAATCACGTTTTATAAAATGATCAATTTTGGTGGAAGGGCATTATATAACATCGCCAAATTCAGATCATATTTGATATCTATAAGTATGTAAGAAATGCTAAGAAATAATATATTTTAATAAATAAATAATAAAGAGTATAAAAATTGTAAATGTAATTAAGAAAGAAGGAGGAAGAATAGTAAACCAAAGGTGATTATTAAATAAAAAATACAAACTAGACTGACAGACAAATGACATTGACCCAACCCCAGAGATTGGCCAGATAATAACCAAAATAAAGTGAAACAAGATGGAAGTGAAGGAGAAGAAAAATGAAATTAAAAATGGAACAAACCAACTATAAAGAAAATAAAGTGAACCAAGGTGATAAAACACAGACAAATAGTGTAGAATAGGGAAGGGGAAGATGATACCATCAAATATCATAAAGGAAACGAAACCAATGAATAACCAATATAAAAAAGAAATATTAGTATTGTGTAAGTGACAAATGTAATTCATAATAAATAAAACACCGTTAAATAAAAATACACTAACCCACGAATTAATAGTATATGTAAGTAAGAAATCTAGAAAAAGACATGAACTTATTAGATATAAATAAAATTTGTAAAGATAGTGAGAAATATAATGAAAGTAACTAAGTGACAAAGAAAAATCATAATAGGGATTACCCACCAATAAACGCTTAAAATCAAAAGTCTAAAAAGTGATAATAGTGAAAGTGTAAATACCCCAAAATAATGAGTGTATCAGTGATAAACACCAATTAATTAAAGGTGAAAGTGATGGGTGAAAAAAGATATTGTAAATGATAGTATGATTAAAAAGATAGTAATAGATAAGAAAACACTTAATAAATCAATGATGAAACAATAAATGATTTAAGAGTGAGCTTATAAAAATTATATAGTTAAGGGTAATTAGAAATAGTATTTAGAGTAGAGATAGATAAAGGATACGATATTATTCAGGGGAGAAACCCCATGTAAGATAAACAGTTTGTGTTAACATGGAATGGAGAAAGGGATTAGTAAAGATTTAAGAAATTAAGAATGTAATTAATAAACACCCTATGTTATAAGGGAAAATAAATTAAGTAAGTTTGAAGGAAGTGATGATGTTTCTCACTCAAAATAATACTAAAAGAATGAAATGTATGTTAAACCAACAGTAACTAATAACTTGTAAAGAATTGTTCATTTTTCATTTTATGGATAGGATATGGCTGAAGGAATCTTACAGTCCATAGGCCTAATTGTTATATTTTAGGTATTAAGATATAGAAAGTAATCTTGACACATAATCAGAACACAAACAAATTCAAGACACAACAACCACTAAACGAATCAATTATAACAACAGAACAAGACACTTTGTAATAAAATGAAATATAATTAGAATATAATAAGTAAAAATAATCAATGGCTACTTAGGCCTAGGAAATGTATAACTGTCAATAACAAATAATTGCAAATTGTATAAAAACAACCAGGAAATTAATAAATTCAAGGCGAGTAAATAGCCGAGAATAATTTGTAAATCAGTTTAAAGGAAAGATATTAGAATAAGAACTTAATTTAAAGGAGAAATGTAAATACCAAATATTAACATAAATGTACAAACATTGATATTTCATAAAACCATACATTATGTGGTACCAAATTAATCTTTGAAAGGAAATAATAACAGTGGTGATAATATTTAATATGTAGGGAAGATGACAGAAGAATATAATCAATAAGAAGATATACAGCTATTTTGAATAAAAATTCAAATTTGATAACAATGGTCATAAATCAGAATTAACCAATCAGGATTGATTGGTTACTATGACAACAGTCGTTTGGTTACTAATTTACCGTTAGATTTCTTTACTCGTAATTTGACGCTCTGGTTGAATAGACGCCAGTTCTTGAACGATCAAAATGGTTAATTAAAACATCAAAATATCAAACGAAATTACTAGCAAGTGAACACCAAGGAAGCAGACGATGGCTGAAACCATTTAACAGATGTCGAAGCCGAATTAAAGAAAAAAGAAAATAATATATTGCCGATTAACTTGAAAAAGATGCCCGAAGCCCCGAACAATTGAAAACTAAATATGATTGCAGCCTAATTCATTATTACCAGATCAACTGAGTTCATCCAGTCTACTGAAGTGTTAAGTATCTATTAAATTACCCAAATTTCCGAATAAACTCACGTTAATTATTTCTCACTGAAAGCTGAACTATCACTAAACTGCACATAATTACTTTCAAAGATTAAATTAAAAAACTAAGACACTGAAAATTTATCAACTGACAAAGTTAACCTGTCATTAGTTAGCGATATTTTATAACACTTTTACTACACTCCAATAAACAAATTATAACTACACAGTGTATTATATAAGTTTAACTGATGTAAGGGTGTGTATTTTTATTGTTGTAATCATTATAATCCTTTTAACGTAATCTCAAGAATCCGAGACGATCGAACAATAATAATTTTGTGTACACTTCCAACAGATGCCATTACTGAATATCTGTTGTTAAGTTCAAAGATGGATTTGTCAAACCCCAGAGATGTGTCTCATATAATCTACCGGTGCAAATGTATTACAAAAGAAAACATAATTTGTATTAACTGAATAATTAATCGTTAACCAAAAATAAATAAGTACTGAGTGTAACCACAGTGTTATAATTTCATTGGGAGGTGGATAATAATTTGTGTACATTTTAGCAAATAGTTAGCATTGATGACAAACGATCGCACAGCCAACGCAACGAACTACTGGCCCGATCAAGACGGCCAAGGCGAGGCGGGAACAAATTGAATTCTTCACACCGCCTGAGCTGCGCTTGTCATACAAACTTAAAATTTTTTAAATTGTTTTAATAAAACAATTTGGCGCCACCCGGGATTTTCACACCCCTAGTGAACAACAGGTAAGAACATCGAGACCTGGTTATTCGTACGTTCGCAACGGACGAAATCTGCGTAAGTTACGTTCTAAATCGACGACGGATAGAGAAGACACGTTACACCCATTATACTTATACACGTTTAAGATTAGACGGACGTTCGTCATATATTACAATATATATATACATATGTATATACTGTGTACTAATCTGAAGGCATAGTAAAAAGGAAATCACTATTAAAAATCACTAGAAAATGCAAGGAGTTTCTTTCCAAGAATAGATTGAGCATTATACCAAGTTTGCAAACAACCTGTTGGTATTGCATTTGTCACCATGTCATGCCTGGAATTCCAGTAAACAAATTAATGGATTTTGACACTATTACGTGCGATGGTGGCTTGAGAGGCTCTCAGTGAAATAAATCAAATAAAGAAATAGAACATATTTTGGAATGAATATCAATTTTCTTACTTTTTTCATTATTTTATTATTTTTTTGTTATACATTTATGCAGTCTGTTAATACATAATCTGTTTGTAATCTGTTAATACATAATGCAATCTGTTAATATAAGCATAATTGTCCACAGAATGGACATTAAATTCTATTTAATAAGTTTCTTCTTTATTATAAAATGAACTGTTATTATAAATAACAATTTTTTTTTACAGGAGCTTGCTTTTTGGAGGTATTGGTAATTCTAAAGGACCTCTTCTATTATTTATGGGTTCAATCCTGTTATGGGAATATCCAATGTATTTAATTAGGGTAAGTCGTATTTGTAGTATAATACAAAAAAGTTTTTATAATATATCACAACTCTCGCTTAACCCTTAACTGCACAATTTTTTTTTCTAACTTTGTCAAAAATTATAATATGATTAACAGTAGTATCAGGAGTCTGGAAAAAATACTAAAAAATTTTGTTTAGTATATTAGGCCTAATTTTAGTATTTGCATATCTGCAAAGCTGCGTATTTAATGTGCTTTTTGACCTTTGCACGTCTGCAAAGCTGAGCATTTATATTTATATTTATATCATAATGATAATACAAAGCAGTTTGAAGCAATACAACATTACAAATGATGAAAATTTTTGAAACCGTTTTTATCTTTTTTCAAACACAAATTCACATTACATTTTTCACATGCGACAAACGTGTAGCCTCGACAGTCTGGAAATTTACATGTCATTCTCTTCTCTTTCCATATGGGCTAGTGATGCAGAGGATCTTTCCTGATGTCTTGTGTAGGCAAGGTAGAAGCTTTATATTTTACTCTTCTTTCTTCCACAGTGTCTGAAGATCGTGGTCTACCATGCTTTGGGGTTTTTGACCCAATTTTGAGTAAGCTTTGCAGTAAGTCCAACCGAAACGTTTTCTGTGTCATAGGAGTTTCTTGTTTTTGCTCTGCAACTTTGCGGTGTAGAATCCAGGAGTTAATAACTGCCAAATCAACCAAATGGTAAAACAAGCGGAAATACTATTTTTGGGATTTCATTCTTATTCTAAATCTGCATATATTGCTGTCCAGCAGATCAACATTTTCCATGTGACTATTATAAACAGACACAATGGCTGGACGGGGCACTTGTACATGTTCTTTCTTAATTCTGTTGTACCTTCTTATGTTCTTTTTGGGTTCTTCTCCAACAAACATAGACAGTAACACAACATTACTGTTATCCTTGTAAATCACAGTGGAAATTTCTACAGAGTCGACATTTGCACAATGTTCTTGAGAAAACCCATGCTTTTCTTTTTTCATTTCATTATTTGCTGGAAACTTTGTTATTCTATTCCTTTGTACAGTACCAACACACTGGATTCCATTTTTAGCAAGAAATAGAGCTAGGTCAATGGACGTATAACATCTGTCAAAGTATAATTTGAAATTCTGGAATTTTGGGATCTCTCTACCTAATCTAATCACTACATTACCACTGGCTCCTATATCTGGTTCATAATCAGGACATAATTTAGGGTCATTCTCCTGACAGCTGTAAATTTCCACTTTATGAGCATATACCATTTCACCACTCAAAACTTTTAGCCCCATTTATGGGACTTATCTTTCATATATTGTTTCATATGGTGTCTTATTTTTGTCGAGCAAATCTGCTCATCTACTGAAAGATGTTCACTCAGTGGGATGGACAAGAACTTTTGGTTTAAGTAGTCTAAAATGGGCCTCAATTTGTACAGTTAGTCATAATTTGGATTGTTCTGGCCGAGGTTGCTTAGAATTGTCATTGAAATGTAATATACCTCAAAGATTTTCAAACCCCTTTTGAGACATTGTTTCTTTCACCAAGTCATTTCCCAGTATTTCATTCCATAAATCACGAATGTTACTTGTAACTGACACAGAGCTGAAAATGCAAATTCCCCAAAACCGTAGAATATCAAAAATAGTATAGTCTGTTGGCTTGTTTGGGTTTTTCTGAGTACTGTAAAGATTTGCTCCTTCAACAATTTTTGACAGGAGGTCATCAGTAAAGAAATACTTGAAAAACTGGTAAGGAGTATCAAGTTGGACAACATCATGTGGAAGACTAGTGTTTCCCTTGAAAGTAAATGATTGTGTATCAAAGCCATTCCTTCTCTGAGTCCACACAATATTAGTTGTTTTCTTGAGCTTGCTTGACTTTGTACAGGAAAACTCGCTAACAAGCTGTGATGATGTACTGGGCTGACATGCGTGGGTTGCTTCACTCACAGTATGAATTGTATTAGGCCTACTTGTGTTGGGCCGGGAGGTACAGGGTACTGTTGTGCGAGATTGTGCATATTTATCAGAATCACTGGATAATGGAGAAATATCTTCAAAATGTATTGTAGGGTCTGCATTTGATCATCTCCTTCAAGACCGTCTTCACTATCTGAGGGCCAAATCGAGGTCGATACTTCATCAGATGTAAGCTCTCTTATTCATCCATTCTCAAAAACTTGAAGGGCTCCATTTAGTAATAAATGGAGCCATTTAGTAATATTATGTAATCTAAGAAAAACAAACTACTTAAAAAATATTGAAAGTGAAGGTACGAACTCTGATGTAACAACAGTGGAAGAAAGCTACACAGACGCGCAACTTTGCATATCTGCAAAGTGCAAATAATGAACTGTTGTTACTGAGACAAAACATACATTCAGTCTCTGGATTAAAAAATAGAAACTTTAGTAACTAACCTTATATAAAAAAATTCCAAGTGAAACATGTAAAATAAAACCACTGAAAAACTGTTTGAAAATTATCAAAACACGTGACGACCATAATCTCACACTGGTCAGTGAAGAACTGGTTGTAAACAAACTACAACAGCACCTACCAGGAAAATGATGAAACACCCATAAAGTGCGTCCTTTGCTGATATGCAAAGCTGCACGTTGAGAGTTCTACTTTTAGCAGAGAGGGACAAGAGCACATTACAATATGGCTTTGCACATATGCAAAGCTGCGCACTTAAGGGTTAAGTATTTTATTTATTATTCTTGCAAGAGTATAGCTTGGAATTAATTTATGAAATTTCTGCAACACACAGTCAGGAAAAACATAATGACTGTCATATAAAGTCAGGGTTTTCTTCTTCCATCATGAAATAGCAGATCTGTTCTGGTGCTAAAGGAAATACATCCACTTCACCAACACTTTCTAGGTCTTCCTATACTTCTTTGTCTGAAAGGCGTGTATTGCCAAACTTCCTTAGGCAATCTGCCATCTGGTATCTATTCAGATAAACAATCCACCTCTCTTTGTTTTCTCCAACACAGTCTCATTGTAGGGTCTTATTGCTTTGTTTGCAGCCTTCAAGAATCCCATCTCCATTACCTGTATCCTACTCAGACGTTTCTTCACCAAAACCCAACTTTCAAAACCATACAACAACCACAGCCATTTACCTTATACAATTTTTGTTTAGTCTCTTTTCTTGTTTTTCTTGATAATGCTTGACGAATTGTGCCTTATATTGACTGAAATTTAACAAACTTATGATCAACCTTATATCCACACAAATATTTGTATTTTTTGAAATATTTTAAACAGAATTCACTTTTCTATAGCATATTAGTATATGGAAATAATATGGTGGTAATTAAATATGCTACAGATGAATTAAATGTGCTACAGTGATACCTGTATGTGGCAGACAAAGTATACAGATACACAGAGGTCACTGTATACAGATACAGTGATACAGAGGCAATAAATGTATCGCCTACAGATTAATCTAAAAAGTGTACTGAAACCTTCCCTTGTTGTTGTTGATAGTCGTGTGCATACTTTCAGGCTTGCCTGTGCTACTGTACCTTCTAAAAATGTTGTTATATTAACAGTTTCAGAGGTTCTGACTGCATTAGGGACTGTAGAACTTCAATGTTTTCATATTACAATTTTGAAATGGTACTTAAACTGAAGTGAAGACAATAAATAACTTTTTTAACTTTTGTAGGGACACCTCAGCCTCAAAGTCTTCATTTATGAGCCAAAGTCAAGTTATCAATATATCCAAAGTGTTGAATTTCTTGTATTATAAATGCTTTTTTGTTTACATTAGAAAATTTACTATATTAATTTTAAAAACATATTGGTAGTTTACAAAACTCTCTTATGGCTACAAATGAATCACAATGACTTCAGGAAATCTAAACAAAGGCAAGTAATATTAATGTCAAGATAAAAATGTATTTCAAATTGTATGTGTAGTGTGTACCAATTACATGGAACATACTGCGAGGTTCTCACTATTGCTTTATCTACTGGAATATACTCATGTGGCTGAGCTGGGTGATCGCTAATAGAAGAGATCCTGGATACATTCCCCTTAACTCTGACAGTTATTATAGAGCTATTAAACGTGTAAGTAATCAGTTTTGTATTAGTTCTATATACTTGTGTTCTGAGTAAAGTGACCAGGTTTTGAGGACACTCTGGTACATAAACAATAATGTTATTACATAATTTTTTAATGAGTTTGCCTGTTTTCTTCTATTTATATTATAATATAAGATGTTATAATATGTATTCACTACAGTTGAATCTCGAAAATTCGGATCAATTTTCAATTTATCTGAATTTTCAAAATATACTTTAAACTGCTAGAATTTTGTGTCAGAAAACATTGTAATTCGTACTTTATTTTTTTTTTTAATGGATAAGGTATTGAAAGTAAGTGATTAAAACATAAGAAAGAACAGTTTTAAATTCCACAATGAAGTCTTGCATGAGTGTACAATAGCATTGTTTTAGTGATTTAATAAAGTAACCAAATCACTAAAAAAGCACTGGGAGTGTATGGAGGTGCATTCGCTGTAGCCAATCAAGAGGTTACAAAATGCTAGGTCAACTCACCCGCATTCTTTCCTTTTGCTATTGAAGTATGTTCAGTATTTAGATATTAATTTAATATTGATTTTACGTGTTAAGTTTAATCCAGGACATCATTTAGTGTACTCGGCAGAGAACAATAGGCAAATACAAATAACAAAATGCGTATTTATCAAATAAAATATAACATTATTTTATTCTTTTGACAACATGAAACATATCATGAAAACATTTATTCCGCCTTAAGGCATAAAACTGATCACAAATAACTATTACATCAAAATAGATTACGTATATTAAAGATTACGCAAACTCAGCACTTCTTATTATATTCATATTCTTCACTCACCCAATCATACACACTCCCATACTTTTATATTTCATTGAGCTCAATTTATAAAATTTGGTAAAATGCCAGTATTTACTTTCCTTTCATGATGCGTAGAGTTTCACCACATGGGACGTCTCCTTGTGCATGCACTGTTTCGTTGTTCTATCGTTTTCACTTTTTACATTTTCGGCCGAACTGTCAATTTATTTCAGTTAGTCACTGTTATGAATGAACATTTATCCAAATACTGTTTTTATTTTTAAATATATATATATAAAATATCGGTATGGAGAACCATACATGACTTCCATATTCTAAGATTTATTTTTAAAATCATTTTCGAAATGAAATATTACCATAGAAACTACTTCTTTCTACTTACTGCTTCAGCCTTAACCACACTATTGTGGTCACTAACATATACCACCTCACGTTATCGCACTCGATTTTCACTGATGATGGAAGTCAATGGCATTGCCGAAACGTCTGGTTTTGTAGAAAACATTGGACTACGGCCAAATATCCCGGGAAGGAATTTTAACAAAAACTACTTCTTTGTTGCCGATAACGTTGTACACTGTCACCGGACAAAAGGCTTGCCGCATGGCAAATGGCGCCAACCGTACACTCTAGTTATTTGGTGGCCCTAAAAAGGACCGAGTGGCGAGAAAGCTGATGTTGGTCGTGCCGCGCTGAGATGTTCGGCGGCTGCGCCCGCTGATCGTGGCGTACTGCAGTCCTCCTCTTCTTCCGGCACCGGTTGTAGAGTCGGCTGCCGGCCCAGCGAAATCCATCGCTGGCACGGAACTGGAGGGCGAAGACGCAAGAACGCCGGTTCTATTCTTCGGCCGTTCCTTCCGGCTAACTCCGCGCCGATGTCGTCCGAGAGAGGAGAGGAGATGAAGTGCGTCCGATGGCGTGGCGATGAAGTGTGCCCAAAATTTTCTGCCGGCCCGGGTTTTATTAACTAACCGGAATCGCTGATTCGCTAGCTCCGAACACGCAGTTGGTCACGTCTCGGCGGCTGCTGATGCCGGATTGGCTCGCTCCGAGCACGTAGTTGGTCACGTCTCGGCCGCTGGTAACGGAGAGCAGATGTTCGCATACCCCGCTGCCGTCACAACACATATATATAAAAAATATGCATAAAATTAAAGGCTTGTATAAGTTAATGATTGATCTCCATTAAGTAGTGCTCAAGTTTCCAAAGTTTTAATATTATGATGTCCGTAATTAAAACATCAGAGCAGGTTTAGTGTGAATGAGGGTTCACCGTGGACAAAAATTTTCAACATTTCCTATTGAGCGTTGCTTAGAATAAATCTGCGAATCTACAGTGTACGTTTCACAGAACAAACACGCGGAAAAGAAGGAGCGCTCCGAAGTCACTCATGGACCCTCAGCATCTTGCAGAGGGTTCATTCCCTAAAGACGAAAAGTCTGTCTATGAATCGTTCCTCTGTAAACACGTGCAGTTACACTGCCCAGTGATCCACAGGAAGCAAATCGCTATCCACGCTGGTCACTTTTTCGGCTTGCATGCGTTATGTTGGTATGGGTTCGGCACTTTCCATTAAAAACCGTGCAAATGTAAGAAAATAAACATGAATGAGGCCAGAAATAAGGCGAATTGTGTGTGTGTGTGTGTGTGTGTGTGTGTGTGTGTGTGTGTGTGTGTGTGTGTGTGTGTGTGTGTGTGTGTGTGTGTGTGTGTGTGTGTGTGTGTGTGTGTGTGTGTGTGTGTGTGTGTGTGTGTGTGTGTGTGTGTGTGTGTGTGTGTCTTCCCTGCCTTTTTATTGCGGTAGTGATAATAATAAAATGGAAACGTAAACAGTACATAACTGAGATATGCTTGCCTGCCACGCACGATATATTTTCTCTTATACATGACTAGCAGAATACCCGTGCTTCGCTACGGAGTTTCACGTTGTACGTAATGAAAATGTTAGTTTAATTAATAAAGTTTAATTAAAGTAGGCTTCTTAAAAATAAATAGCTGTTGCCCACAACTTCGTTCGCATGGTCTTCAATTTAATGCGATAATATATTTAGAACAGAATCTATTCTATTGGGTTGCCATAGTAACCAGATCTAATAGTTTTTTAAGACCGCAAAGGACCCCCCCAGAGGATCGTATCGAAAAAACACCTGTCCTATGTTGGTTCTCCCGTTGCGTAAAATATTTGTGCCAAGTTTGGTTGAAATCGGTCCAATGGTTTAGGTGGAGATGTGGAAGACCCCAAAGGACCCCCCAAAGGATCGTATCGAAAAAAAACACTTGTCCTATGTTGGTTCTCCCTTTGCGTAAAATATTTGTGCCAAGTTTGGTTTAAATGGGTCCAGTGGTTTAGGAGGCGATGTGGAAGACCCCAAAGAACTCCCAAAAGGACCCCATCGAAAAAACACCTATCCTATGTTGGTTCTCCCGTTGCGTAAAATATTTGTGCCAAGTTTGGTTGAAATCGGTACAGTGGTTTAGGAGGAGATATGGAAGAAACCTTCGCGGACGTGCGCACAACAACTCACCGAAGTTTCATCGCAATCGGATGAATGGTATAGGAACGCATACGGGACAAACAAAGAAACATTCATTTTTATATATAAGATGTAAACTATACCACTTACTTGACATAAACCGTGATAGCTAAGCTAATGTACAACATATATGTATTTTAATTATACACATAAATGTTCCTCGATAGACACTCTATCTATTGGCGAAAACTTGAATAAAATCCGTTCAGTACTTCCTGAGATTAGCGATTTCAAACACAGAGAGAAAACGGACCAACTTTACTTTATACTATGTACAGATTTACATTAAAATGAAAAAAATTATAATTTTATTGCCTGGCAACAAAATTATTTTATTTTTAACAATTACCATTGTTTGAAAAAGTTTAAATGAATTTTCAAGTACTTTACTCTTGTTAAAACGTAAAAGGTTGCAGGTAAACTACCCCTTCCCCTCAACCGATCTTCACCAAAAACAATAGGTTTTGAGTACTCTAGAAATCACGGCTGTATGCAAAAAATGATTTGATTCTGTTTGAATTTGCGGCTGTTATCGTTTGCCATAGAAAATACCCTTGATAAAAAAATGCTGCAGGTAAACTACCACTTTCCCTTAACCGATCTTCACCAAAAACAATAGGTCTTGAGAACTCTGCAATTTAGGGCTGTATGCAAATAATCGTTTGATTCTGTTTGAATTTGCGGCTGTTATCGTTTGCCATAGGAAATACCCTTGTTAAAACATAAAACGTTACAGGTAAACTACCCCTTTCCCTTAACTGATCTTCACTAAAAACAATAGGTCGTGAGTACTCTACAATTCAGGGCTGTATGCGAAACATTATTTGATTCTGTTTGAATTTGCGGCTGTTATCGTTTGCCAAAAAAAAAATTTCCCTTGATAAAAAAAAACTGTTGCAGGTAAACTACCCCTTTCCCTCAACCGATCTTCACCAAAAACAATAGGTCGTGAGTACTCTACAAATCAGGACTGTATGCAAAAAATTATTTGATTCTGTTTGAATTTGCGGCAGTTATCGTTTGCCATAGAAAAAAATCTACACACAGACAGACAGACACACACACAGACACTTTTCGAAAACGACTTTTTTTTCATGTTTTGAGTATAGTACAATCAGAATCTGCAATAATCTCGAACACGATTTTTTTTGCCATCACCATACTTCCATTTCCTTAAGGAATATGGAAGTAAAATTAACATTTTATGATTTGCGGGCGCGACGAAAACTATTCAGCTGGTGGGCGAGCGAACTGCCCACGTCCGCTGTATTTAGATCTTATTTGCTGACTGGCGTACAGCGTTAAAATTTCCGTTTGGTGACGTCTTTGAAACTAGTTCACTCCGTTCATCGCCATACATCTCGTCCTCAGTACTGAACAGTTCCGTTGGGCTTAGTATCACCTTTTCAACTTGCCGCTCACAGATTTCCGTCAACAAAATTCTTTCAGTGTTAGTCACTGGCTACAAATAAACTTTCGTTATGCTTCATAACCATATATGGTTATGAAACTCTCACTGGCTATCGCCTCACCTTAAGTGGCCTCATCTTCCCATGTTAAGTTATTTATAAAAATTAAAAAATAATATTTATGTAAATTTTGTCCCATTACAATACCCCCTCAATGAGAGGTTTTATGCCGAAGCATAAAAGCTCTCATTGACACTCTCATACTTCCTAAAGGGATCAGCATGGATATGTTGCCACAACCCTCTCTACGTTTTATTCAAAATCGTTATTAACTTGCCCCTGGTCCAGTGACTGTGACCGCACCTGAATGACCCTACTGGACTTCTCTCTCGAGATCCCAACACCGCAAGGCCAGACAGGCACTTAACGCTCCTGCTCTGGCACGTAGGCCAGCACAGGACCACCCCAAGGCCACACTATACTACTGGCCGGAGTCACGCCCTCCACTCCACGTGCCACGTCACAGTAGGCGCCGGATCGTTTCGCGCCACCAGCCCAATGCTTTTTTAGTCAGTATACACTTACACACGTGTTTCTATTCGTATACGAAGTTTTGCTGCAACTGTTTTTCATTCCGTACATTTGTGATAATAATATTAAAACATGCCAACTTCATGCTGCGTACCAGGATGCAAAAGCAATTATAACATAGATAGTTCAGTGACTGTTTTTAGATTCCCGAAGGATCCTATCCAGTGTCAAAAATGGCTAAATGCCATTCACAGAGCAAACTTCACGCCCAGCAAACGATCTGTTGTTTGCATTTGTCACTTCGACGAACGTTATATCGTGCGAGAGGACTCGGTTTAAATGTATTAGAAATAACTGGTTAAACCAAGTAGATAACAGACAAACATTTGTGTTTCCAAATTTCGACAAAAATGACGTAAAAGAAATGGCTTGTGTATCAGATCTCAAAATCTTACATTTAAGTGAGGAAAATAACTGTGTTAAACTGGCTCCTGCACTGTCAAAAAAAGTGTTATACCCAACATCAATAGAGAGGCAAAATGTTCATTTGTGCTGTAGGTTATTCGACGAGAAAAATATTGCTGCTCTGAATAAAAATTCGTCATTGACTAAAACAGAAACTAAGAGTAGTACAGCACATTTCATTCAGGTCATTTTAAAGTGGTGGAAGATTGTCAACGTAAAACATATGTACAAGGGAGTTAAATTTAATGACGAAAACTTTAAACCAATCCAGTCTGTAAAAGATACTAATTTTATTTTTTTGAAGTCTTTTAGTAAATGGTTAGTTAAATGGGATGAACTTGTTGTTCAAGGGGAGGAGTTGACAAAAGCTAAAAGGAGAGGAAAATTAGCCAATGAAACACATGTAGCATTGCTAGCCTACATACTGTTAACACTTTAATGGAGATTATTTCGTTTCTCTTAGGAGACATGAAATTGTCATATGTTTTACTTGGCAAATTTCAGACCGATCCGTTAGAGGCCAGATTTAACCAGTATAGACAGATGAGTGGTGCATGTTACCGTGTATCAGTCAAGCAGGTTTTGGAATCAGAAAAAAAACTGAAAACTTTGAGTTTGATTGATATTTACTCCTCTAGACACAGTAAAGTATGTATCAAAGATTTATTTATTTCCACAGCAGACTGTGAAGAAAGCGATAGTAATGATATGCATGACAACAGTAATCAAATTTTTGATGACCTGCAGGTAGACATAACTGATGTTACCTTATCAGAAAATGACACTTTAGGCCTTGTTTATATTGGTGGTTACTTGGTACACAGTATTTTAAAAAATAACTCTTGCACTGGGTGTACAGATTTCTTTACTACAACAAATACCGAGTCTACTGTTGTACCACAAAAGGACAATTACTATTTTAATGTTATTAATAGAGGATCTTTAAAATACCCTTCAGATTATGTGATGGAAGTACTAAATTTAGCTTTCAAAGTGTTTACATTAATTGTATCTGACAGATACGAAACACAGTTTTTATTGTCCACTAATCAGAGAGTAGCGCTAAAATCCACTGTTTTAGGTTTTATTGACATCCATCATCCACAGAGAAATTGTAATATATGTAAAATTAATTTTAACAAACTTATCGATAAATGTTTATTTTCCTTTTGTAACATCTTATTAAACAATTATTCAAAATCTCGTAATGACAAATTCAATAAAAAAAGGAAAGATGCTCAGAATGATGTCAAATCGGACAAAAAGGGAAAAATACACAAATTTTAGCCAAGTTCAGCGTTAACCTAGATAAATGTTAGACACAGAATTGTTAAGTTAGTCTAAATAACTTTATTGTAAGTAGATTTGAAATTACATGTAAATATGTTAGACGTAAGGCAATACGAGATTGTAATGCACCATCTTCAAATGATCAAATATTGTTGTAAATAAATACTGAGCAGTTAGTAATCGGTTATTTCTTTAATTTTTCTGCTTACCCCGCTTCTGGTACTACTTATCATACATGGTATAAAATCTTGTACAATACGAAAGTTTGGCTGTTTATCTACATAAAGAAACTTGAAAAGTTATTTCCCCAATAAGCTGTCAATTACCTTGATTCACAGCTTTTTTACATCCTTCGTGTAAATTGCGCTTTCTCAAATGCTAAATATAACTGTTGTTGTTCACAAAACTCTACATTTTTTCATACCAAGGTCTTTGTTAGTTCATACAGATTACAACCATATAGGACATGTTCAGGTAAACCATTACAGGTGTGTGTAGGAAAGGTTATTTGAGCACGCGACACAGTAAACAGCATTAGTGGCTGTGTTTCGTTTCGGCGCCTAGTGTGACGTCACGTTTCCAGCACTCCGGCCAGTAGTATAGTGTGGCCTTGACCACCCCCACAGCATCACCAGACACTGAAACATGAAATCAAAATGTCAAATAGTGGCCTGGTATAATAACATATTCCTAACTGATCTGGTTCCCCTTAGCTGTGCTGGTTTGCATTAAGAAGTACTGAGTTTTTTCTTTTCTTTTTTATCATACACATGGATGAATACTTAGTCTAACATAATACATTATAAGAATTCCATACCAACATTCTGTATAACCTTCTCTCGTTAACTCTTATCCCAAAATTCAAAATGATTGCTCTGATTCCCATCAAAATTTAAATAAACATTTCCCATTACAACGTATAAATACCTTCCATTATATAATTCACATTTCAAAATTAATAAACTCCTTATATAGGGTGACACCTTAAATCAACTACATTAGAACAAATTATTTACTTAACAGTCGTTAAGCCTCTTCATAATATTCCTTAATTCAAAACAACATCATTTAGTTACCTCATAAGATCAACCACTTCATTGACATAATTCATTTTTATTCTCAATAATTCATTACTAGCAATTTAGTAACCTCCTTCCATTCTACATCAACTTATACTAATCCCCCCAACTTAAACTAATTTCCCTTAACCCCTGATACCCCGTGTTACACATTTGTCAGTGACCTCATGGTTTTAGCCTATTTTAGTATGACACTATTACTCGGCCAATGAGGGCTAGGTCCCCAAAGACAGAGTCGCACCCTCACAGCATGTAATGTTGCCACCGGCCATCCATCTCTCTATGTCCCCCCATGACTGGACTGTTGCTCCCAGTTGCTTCCACAAGGACTGAAGCGTTAAGGAGGAATTTTGTCATCTCCTGTACAATTAAAAATTCAGATTATCTGACCACTAGGGTTTACAATACCTTACTAACTTTATATTTATGTGCCCTTAAGATGGTTCTATCACCCTTTTTATGTTCCCACGCGAACGAGAGATAGCCGCTATTCCAAAGTTCCGGTTTGATTTCCCCTGAATCACCCCCCTGATAATTTCTATATCACACCAATTTTCAAAAAAGGCAACCCACCATGGTCAGTTTACAATGTCTGCCCACAGCTGGTTGTCAGCCAAAACCACGGTCAGTGCTAGTGAGGCAGCGACCGCCCGAAAGTGAGGAAATCTGTCATTTTCCATGTATCTTACATGGTTTGTATCTACACATTGATAGCTTAAATCTAATAAAAGTTGCACATATTATCTTACAACATACCGGTCAGTTCTGACCTTAAATAAAAATTACAAACGTTACAGTTTAAGTGTCCATCCTCTATGAACCATGCCCATAGTTACATTATAGCTTCACCATGCCTTTACCACTTCTCACAAATAACTGGTACTAATTAACCATTAATTATTTATCATTTACTATACCATTAAATTCTCCAAAAAATTTTTAATTTGTTATCAACATTCATCTTATATAATATTTCATTTATTATCTCTTTTCAAATTATTTCAATTATTTTATCAAACACATTTCATTACTTTAACAAAATTCACAAAGTTGAGTATACTTCACCTTGTTACATCATTACATTTAACATCAACACAAAAGTATATACAATCCTCATTATTATCTGTTATCGTTTACCACAAATCATTTCATAATACAGTTCATTTCAAAACAACTACTCACATAGTTAAACGTTCATAAACACTAATTGTTTACCCCCCATCATCGAATAATAATTTGGTCTTACGTCTACACAACTCATTTTTATTAAATACATTATATTATCTCTATCAATATAACGACTATTTAAATTCTCATTCTCCTCCACAATACCATAATAATCAACAGGATTATTCCATATTATTATATTATATAACTTGTCTCCATCGAGTATAGTCAAGTCGCCCTTAGTATGATTTGTGACAATTAGATCAATTATAATTTCATCATTATTATCATCTGCTGCTATACCAGTTACATCACAAGGTAAGTAATTAATATCATCAACCTTATCATAATTTGCTGCACTAATTACGTCACAAGGTAAGTATGAGGGTTATTCGGAAAGTAAGGTCCGAATCGCCGTAGCTAATCGAATGACGCGCGAACATTGAAACGCGCATGCGCACCGACTCCCGGCATGCCTTGCGCGTCAAATGACGCCATTTGCATTGGTATTGTTGCAGTGTGCTGTTTACAGTGTCAGTTCAAAATGTTTAAAACAATTGATCAGCCCGCCGACTGTGAAATACGTTCAGTGATTCGGTTTTTGACAGCAAGGAACGTTTTACCAGCGGAAATTCATCGACAGATAAGTGAAGTTTACGGCCCCAATGCGATGAGTGACAGCAAAGTGCATAAGTGGGTGAGAGCTTTCAAGGACGGACGGGAAAATGTCCATGATGAACCGCGATCAGGCCGACCATCAGTGATCACAGAAGATTTGGTCAATGCCGTGGACGAAAAAATTCGTGAAGACCGGTGATTCACAATTTCAACTTTAGCATTGGAATTTCCGAATGTGGGTAGAACAACTTTGCACAAAATTGTCTCTGAAAATTTGCAATTTTGCAAATTGTGCTCACGTTGGGTTCCCAGGCTGCTTACTGAGGAACACCAAATGAAAAGAATGGCTTGTGCTCTTGATTTTTTGGACCGATATCATAAGGAAGGTGATCAACTTTTAGAGAACATTGTCACAGGGGATGAGACGTGGGTTTCTCACATGACCCCAGAGTCTAAACGTCAGTCAATGGAATGGCATCACACGACATCACCAGTCAAAGTCAAGGCCAAGCAGACAATCTCAACACGCAAGGTTATGGCAACCATGATAGACATGGAGTCTTGTTAGTCGAGTTTATGTAACAAGAGACAACAATAAATGCAGCCGCTTACTCCACTACCCTGACTAAACTTCAACGTGCAATACAGAATAAGCGACGTGGCCTTCTGACATCTGGAGTTTTGTTGCTGCATGACAATGCCAGACCCCATTCTGCCATTCAAACCCAAAATCTGATCAGATCTTTTGGATGGGAACAGATTGACCATTCACCGTACAGTCCAGACTTGGCGCCGAGCGATTTTCACTTGTTCCGCTACCTAAAGGAGTTTCTCGGCGGCAAGCGCTTCGCCACAGATGACGAGGTGAAAGAAGCAGTTAAAGACTGGTTATCCTCACAGGCGGCAGACTTCTATGACTTTGGCATACAAAAGCTTGTAGAACATTATGACAAATGTTTAAACAAAAATGGAAACTATGTAGAAAAATAGAAAAAGATGTAAGGAATTAAATAAAAAAGTTTTTTGAAAAAATCTGTGATGGTTTATTTTTTATAAGAAATCGGACCTTACTTTCCGAATAACCCTCGTACTTAATATCACTAACTCCCTCAATATCTAAACTCTCTACTAATTCTTTATAAACTCTATTAACCTTAAACAACTCTATCTTCTTATCAAAATACCTTTCATCATAACACCATTTCATACTTTTTCTATCATTCCATGCAGAGGGTACTAAATCATAAAAACACCTCCTGGTTTTTCCAGGATAACTACAAAAACTTAAGGGACAATTATTTTAAAACGCAACGTTTTCCAATAAGGGACATTCGCCCTTTAACAACATCATTTGTAAACATCTTGGTTCACAACAGACCTGGAGAAACTTTACCCTCTGCCACATATCCACAAAATAACTCTCTTCATACTCTCTCTCTAACTTATAAACACTGATTTCTACCCCCTTCACAACCCCTTATTCTCATTTCTCTCTCACTCTCCCTTACTATCTCTATATTTTCATCGTCACTATTAATTTTCATTGTATCACCCTTAAATAGCTTGTTTTCAACTATCTTACCACTATTACTTGTTAATTCATTTTTATAACTATCACTTACCTCGTTAATTATTTCTTTATTATTATTCGTCATCATATCACCATCACTTACCTTATTATCTGTACAATTTTCTACCCCCTCCTTTCTCTCTCTACTTTCATTTACTTCGTCTTGTATTTTATTTATAGCCATCTCACCTTTCATTCCAGCAATAATCTCACTCAGTTTCTCTAGTTTATTATTTATTTCCACAAACTTCTCACTCACTCCCTTAAAACTCTCACTTATACTTTTAAATTGGTTATTCATACTTAAATTACTCATTTTTATTTCGCTTCTTATGTTCACAAATTCGTTATTTATGTCTCTTAATTTCTCGTCTTGTTTGTTTATTTCAGTTTTCAGCTCTATGTTACTTGCATTTATCTCTTACTTGATTTCAGTTTTAAACTCATTCAAACTCGTATTTTGTTGGTCAAATTTATTGTTCATCATTTCCATAATCATTGATAATTGATTAAATATATTTACCTCGTTACTTCTACTACTCTCAGCTTTGACCGTTTCATTTACATTTATTGCTATTTCACCTACATTCTCATCGACATTTTCATTCGTGGTTACTACACCGTCTTGTGTAACGTCCAACGGGACCCCACGTCTGCTGTGCAGTAGCGCGATAATTTTTCTTTATAGGTTGGCTAATCTGCTTCTTACTTTTTGTTCTAATCTGATTACTCATGTCGAAGCTCTGTACAGTTCGTCTCAAACGCTAGCTTGCGGCGGTCGGCACGCCCGTTGCCTCACTGTCGTATTTTCTTGTCGCGACATTTAATGTAGGCCTTACACACACTTATGGCCAACACACTTATGTAGGACACATCTCACTTATGGCCAATTAGGCCCGTTATTAATGTAACTTAAAATTTTTTGATACGTTCTATATACGACGTGCTCATTAGCCAACCTGTTATTCAAAAACAACTGCTAACTACATATTTAATGTAATTTTGAACTTCAATAAATGAATTAAATACAGTCCACACTCTTCATCATTTCTGCTTCCTGGTGATTCAACTATGAACGAATTTACACAAGCTACAGTCTTTTACTCAACATTTTTTGGTCCTCACAGTACGGATCACTCATCTTACTAAACATTTTTTGGTCCACGCGGACCGGATTCTGTACATTTTTTGGTCACTCCGGACCTGGATTTTCGATGCATCATTACTATTTAATATTTTTCTGCCACTATTTCTGGCCATCACGGGCGAATTAGCATATCCGCTGATACGACCGTGGCGTGATTTCCATCGGCATTTCGCTCGTCACCTTTGAGCCTCCTGACAACATCTTCGCAAGAGCCTGCTAGCTACAGTGCTTCAAACAAGGCGGTCATCTCTCCGAGCTGTGTTTGCCATCTTCTCCAAGGCGTCGACGCTGCAGGACATCGCCTACAAGGTATCACCTCAATAACAGCGTAACAAGGTGCGTACAATGGCTGAAGAAGGCCTCAAAGTGTTAACCAGAAAGAGAGGCGGCTTAAAGTCCGCAATAGTGCGAATACAATCTGCCGTAAATAACTTTGATATAACTTCAAACACTAAACATTTTTAACGGTAAGGCTAGAAAGTCTGAAAAGCTTGGCGTTGAAGTATGACGAGGTGCAGTCTGAAATAGAACTTATTAGTAAAGACATAAGCGCGGCTCAAGAAGACCGAGTTGAGGTCGAAGAAATGCTATATTCGACTGAAGCAAATATTTTGCAATTACTTGATACATTTAATGTTCAGACTGTACCTCCCGTATTATCGACACACATGCAATTAAAACCAATAAGTTTGCCCTGCTTCTCAGGCAACATATTGGAATGGCAGCATTTTCATTCAATTTTTACGGACTTAGTGCATACAAGATCCGATTTAACGCCAGTGCAGAAGTTACATTATTTACATTCTTCTTTAAAAAATGAACCTTTAGATTTAATTAAGTCACTACCCATCTGTAAGGAAAATTATTCAATAGTGTTGAGTTTGCTGTCCGAAAGGTATGACAACAAGTTCATACTAGCAAAATACTATGTTCAAAACTTACTTCAAGTCAAGTCGACAATTAAGGACTCTGTCCAAAGTTTGGCAGAATTCACAAACACAATAACGTCTTCCGTTAATTCACTGGCGGCAATGCAACTGTCAGTGAATTCATTTGAATTTATTATTATACAATTACTATCAACTAAACTCGACCCTATTACTTTTAAACTATGGAAGGAGTCAATAGACCCTGACAATTTACCTAACTGTCAAGATTTCACTCATTTTTTAAACTCACGTAGACAGCTGTTAGAAAATACACTGCCTATCGAACCCGGACATCAACTCAACAAACCTAATGTAAGACTTAACAATAAATATGATAAATATAAATCAAGAAACACTGCTGGCAGTACTACATTTAAGAGTTATCACTCAGCGGCAAGCCATTATTCATGTTTGTGTTGTAAATCTAATCACCCGCTTTACATATGTGATAAATTTCGTACATTAAGCACCTCTGAGCGGGGACAATTTGTATCAAGTCATAAATGTTGTATCAATTGTCTTAGATCAGATCATCTTGTATCTAGCTGTAAGAATAAGCAGGTGTGTAAAATCTGTTCAAAACGACACCACACATTGTTGCACACGAACAACGTGCCGAAATCAATATCTGCCAGCAGTAATTATTGCTCGCTCAAATTACAATGCACGAACATGTTCTCTTATTAACAGCAGTTGTATTTGTCATTGACCAGGCTGGCAACAGACATAGGGCAAGAGTTCTTCTAGACGCCGGGTCACAAATAAATTTTTGCACAAAATCATTTGCAAGGAAATTACAGCTTAATTTAACTAAATCCAACATACCAATTACGGGCATAAACAATACAGCGTGTTATGCAACTGATCTTGCGTCTATACGCATTATTTCTCGTTATCAGAGATATAGCTTCGAGGCGAAATGTGCTATCTTATCTACGTTAACTCACAATCTGCCTGCAAATTCGTTTGACATAAATCAATTCCACATTCCGAGCAACATTTTTCTGGCTGACCCAGATTTTAACATATCGTCGCAAATCGACATACTCTTAGGGGCACAATTTTACCTGGACTTGATCTTAGCTAATAAATACATACGCGGCCCTAATTTTCCTATCATTCAGGAAACAAAGCTAGGCTACATTTTGGCTGGCAACTTGCCCAAACACTGCCGCAACGAGGGTCCTGCTGTTTCGTTCCTAGCTAGGAACAACGACAGTCAAATTCTGCAGTCTCTCGAAAGATTTTGGGAAGCAGAAACTATCCCTGACAACACCCCTGATAACGAGTCAGCCTGTGAAGAGCATTTCGTGCGCTCTACCCAGCGCAACCACGAGGGTAGATTCGTGGTTTCACTTCCATTTAAGCCAGATAATCTCCACTTGGGGGAATCTTACACCAATGCTGAAGCAAGATTCTTGAACTTAGAGTGTCGATTTAGGCGAGATGCTAAGCTCGCGCGCGACTACGCAGACTTTATTAAAGAATATAAGAATCTTGGACACATGACGCTTATCGATGATGGCGCTATCAATTCAGGAGCATCAAATACTTACTACCTGCCTCACCATGCCGTATTTAAACAGTCTAGCTTGACCACAAAACTGCGCGTCGTTTTTGATGGTTCGTCCAAGACTACCAATGGCCTTTCTCTAAATGACATATTGTTGGTAGGCCCGAATGTTGAACAAGACCTTTTTTCCATTCTTTTGCGTTTCCGCATGCATAAATGTGTTCTCATCGCCGACATCGAAAAAATGTATCGACAAATTCGCGTAGCTGAAGGGGATTGTCACTATCAACGCATTCTGTGGCGTGATTCTCCTCTCGAACCATTTAAACATTTTGCATTGCGAACGGTAACCTACGGCACGGCTAGTGCTTCGTTTTTGGCCACTCGCTGTCTTGTACAAATTGGTAGGGACCATCAAGCTTCCTTTCCTGAAGCGGCGTTAGCTATAACGAACGATTTCTATGTTGACGATCTGCTTACCGGTTCGGACACCATCTCTGATCTGACCAAGCTGAAATCTGATCTAGGTGCGTTATTAAGTCAATATGGTTTCACGTTGCATAAATGGGCATCTAATGAACCCACAGTGGTCGCAAATCATGACAATTTTTCACGCCCCCTAAACAAACAGGACAATGTGCGTACCCTAGGCATTCTCTGGAATACTTTAATACTGCCGATTCATTTCTGTTCGACATCAAATCATTCCCAGTTGATTCAAGCATTTCCAAGAGAAAAATTCTTTCGATTATTGCAGGCATATACGATCCTCTTGGACTAATCGGTCCCGTTGTCTTTTTGTACAAACATTTTATGCAGCGACTTTGGCTTTGCAAGCTTGGTTGGGATGAACCGATCTCCGGCCAATCACGTTCGGATTGGCATTCTTTATGCGACAAATTGGGTCTGATTAGCAAAATTGTGGTCCCACGGTCTATTCGTTGCAAGCGTGAGGCAAGTACAGTTGAATTACATGGTTTTTCGGATGCTTCTGAAGACGAGCAGAAGCAAGCAGACCAGACCAGACAGACAGACCATTCTTCATCTGACTGTGGACTACTACACATCAAGGCACAGGAGCTCTTCCATGCTGAGATTGCAGTAAGAAGTGGACTCTTCCGTGGAACGTTGTTGGCGGTTGGAACTCCCGCCCTAGCTTGCGCCGGCAGTAAGGTCATCGTCGACTGAAGGTGTAGAAAACTACAGGATCACCTGCAGTGCCGGTCCAGTAACGACAAGAGTGAAGTCAAGCTAGCTGCGGCCACGCATTAGTGGGTCGTGCGACCGCCTTCAGCGTCCCTTGTTAGGGCCGCGTGGCAGCAGACTCGACTAGTCCGGGTGAATCGGTTACTTTGACTTGTGTACGCGGTAGTGTTCGTGTGCGCGTGTGCGAGTCTCTTGACGGCGGGAGCCGTTCGCGGTCTGGTGTCGGCTGGTGTTTACCGAGTGTAGTGTGCCAACCCGAAGCCAAAGGCGGCAAAGTGCAGTGGACCAGTGTAAGTGCTGTGTGGTGTTTGTGGCTTTCGCGAAGCTCCGGACCAGTGGACCTGTTTTGGGATTACTTCGAGGGATCGCTTCAGGTAAGCCCTATTTACTGTTTTTCCCGCGGCTTTTGGTGGCATCGCCCGCTTAACTTGGCGTAGGCTAAATTAGGTCCCTGCCGGTAGCGGTCGGTCGCTTCGCCTTGTCGTGGTGCCGCCTCCAATACCGGCGCTAAGCGGGTTAACAATCCCAGTAGGAGGGCTTCGGCCCGAATACCTTTGCCAAAACGCGATGGGCGACCGTCGCGTTGCGGCCGGGCAGCGGAATGGTCCTGCTAAGGGGCAATCCAATGCTTCATCAGTAGGCCCCGGCCCTGTCCCTGACTCGGTCGGATCGTGCAGTGGTCCTTCTCAGTGCCACCAATCGGTCTCGGCCGTGTCCAACGTTGTCTCTGGGGGGTACTCCTGCCCCGACGTGTACTGCGTCCCAGCCCACGCCTGGGTCGTCATTTACATTGGTCACATCGAAGAAAAAGCGGAAAGCGGAGGAAACTCCGCTCCCCGATGAACCGAAGCTAGATCTGGATGCTCCTTCCCGCAGAAGCCGCCCTCCGCCCTTGTTCGTCAACGGCGTCAAGAACGTCGTTGACTTTTCCAGACGCCTCCGGCTCGGCGTTCGTCTCTCGGCGGACGTGCGGATGTCTCTTCGTGGAAGGGACAGTCTGCGCGTTAGCTGCGCGACGAACGAAGAGTACCGTGCCGTCTATTTGTTCTTACAGGCAAATGGCCTACAATTTCACACATTTACCAATGAGAAGGCGGCTCACGTCCGGCTGATTATTCGCGGCCTGGACGAGGACACCGATCCCGACGAGGTGGCGGACGAGCTCCGCCAACTCGGCTTCCCGATTAAGGAGAGCATCAGGCTCTACACCTCGTACGGACCCAGGCGTAAGTTACCCCCCTCCTCCGGGTGATTCTCCTGAAGGGGGACCAGGCAGACAGACTGCTGGGCCTGACCAGTCTTTGCGGGCTGAGAATAAAAGTTGAAAGGAGCCGCGAAGCTGGCCACGTCCCGCAGTGCCATTGTTGCCAACGGTTCGGGCACGGCTCGGACAGCTGCCACAACGCAGAGGACTGCGTCAGATGCGGGAAGCCGCATCCGACCAAGGCCTGTCAATTGCCGGCTGCGGGGCGCCGCTTTTGTATTAATTTCGGCGACCCTCACTCGGCGAATTACCGAGGATGCTGGGTCTTCCAGCAGCATCTGAGGCGGGCCGCGGACAGGAATAATCCTCCTGCCCGCCAACAGCTTCCAGTCGTCCCGGATCGTGCTGCCTTTCCCCGTCTCCCGGAGAAGGTCAGCTCATCTGTGCCACAACCTCCCGCCCGACCTCGCCCACGTGCTCAGCCACGTGCATCGTCCCCACCTGCTCGGGACGAGCATGCTACGCCAGCATCGGCCCTAGATCAGCCCGTTCCAATGGACGAGGAACCAGCCCCGGAAGTAGTCGAGCCAGTCCCGGAGAGGTCAGAATCTCCCCCACCCGAGGCTCGCTACAAGTCCAAGAATAGGAAGAAGAAGAAGCAGAAGAAACAGAAAAACGCTGCTCCCGCTCCCCCTGCCCAGAAACCGCAAACCAGACCAACGCAGCGCTCCGGCGCTGTGGTTGCTCGGCAGTCCAGAGTAGAGCCCCGTCCTGCAGCTGAAAGGACCGAGCGCCCACCCAAGAACACATCTCTGGTGAATTCAGCCCGCAGCTATGCTGCCGCCGCCCGCAGCGACCCTGCCCCATCTGCTTCGTCGTCGTCCACATCCCCCTCAGCTCTAGCCGAGGTAAAGTCTTTCCTCGAGGAATATGACCTCGAAGAAGTGGCCCGTCTTTATCGATCCATCCGGGAGCGTCTTCGTACGGCGACCCCGACTGAAAAGTTCCTCCTCGCGGAAGCTGCAGCCGCCATAGGTCTTCTGTAATGCTCCACGCTAACAGAATTACTTCCATTAAGCGCGACCTTTCCATTATAGCGTGGAACGCCAACAGCCTTCTGCCCAAACTCGAGGAACTTAGAGAGTTCCTAGCCCGTCCCAAGCCCGACGTGCTCTCCTCTTTGAGACCTGGCTTAGGGCCCATAACAACGTGAGATTGCCCAACTGTGCGTTTTACAGGGACGATAGACCTGGGCGGAACGCGGCGGGTGGCACGGCCAAAGCGGTGAAACGTTGCATTGCACATCACCGCGTGGTCTTGCCTCCTCGCCAAAATATCGAGGCCACAGCCGTTGAACTCTCCGGAGTTCTCGGAGGTGTCCTCCTGGTTTCGGCTTACAAACCCCCGACCAAACCAGTTCTAGACGCCGACCTGTCCGCAATTTTCAGTGCGCATAGGAAGGTAATTCTTGCAGGTGACCTGAACTGCAAACACCCCGACTGGGGTAGTCGACTGACTACGCCATCCGGGAGGGCGCTCAGCAGGTACCTTCACGACCACCGACTACGAGCCTACGGACCCGGCCTACCGACGCACTATCCCCTCCGACCTGGAGCCCGACCTGACATACTAGACATTGCAGTTGTCAAGGGAGTTGTCACCCAGATTGAGGTATCCGTGTTAACGGAACTGTCCTCTGACCATTGTCCCATCGAGGTGCACGTACCTACCCGTCACACGATTGGGAGAGCAGCACGACGAGTGGTCGAGTGGGACCGCTTCGGGCCTGCCTTTTGTCGCAGACTTCCCGAGGAGGTTCCGCTTGGTACCACTCAGCACATTGACGAGGCGGTCGCCTTGTTCGATGATGCCGTGGTCTCTTCCGTCGGCGTGTGCTCACGGATGAAGCCTAATCTCACGCGCGATTATCACCGGATCCCAGAAGAAGTCCGTCTTCTCGCTTTAGAGAAGAACAGACTTCGGAGACGGTGGCAGCGGACGCGAGATCCGGACGACAAGGCCAGCTTCAATCGGGCGGCCGGCAAGTTACGTCGTGACTTGCAGGCCTTCCGACGAAGCTGCTGGGAATTTACGGTCGCCAAAAGGGCGACTCCTCCGTTTACAGGATACCTACCGCGATGACCGGGAAGAGGCGCCGTCCTCCACTCCCGGCCATCAACGGACCTGGTGGACATCCCATTGCCAAGCCGGATGAGAAATCAGAGTTCCTGGCCGGGTACCTGGAGCTTCAATTTGCTCCTAACCCGTCCGGGGACCCAGACTCCGACGAGGAGATAGAAGCCGAAGTTGAGGCCTCTCTCGGCAGCCCGATCACATCCGAACCTGAACCCACTTCGGTGGAAGAGGTAACGGACAGGCTTTTAGCGCTTCGGCCCCGGAAGAGCCCTGGACCGGACGGTGTTACTAACACCGCCCTACAGAGACTTCCGGACCGGGGAGTTCGCTTCCTGGTCGATTTGTTCAATGCCTGCTTCCGATTCGCCTACTTTCCTAAGAAATGGCGCTCGGCTACGGTGACGATGATCCCGAAGCCGGGAAAAGACCACAAGTTCGCCGAGAACCTCCGGCCTATCAGCCTGCTGTCGTCCACTTCGAAAGTCTTCGAACGACTAGTCCAGCGGCAGCTAACGGATCACCTTCAACGGTTCGATATTCTGGTCCCCGAGCAATTCGTTTTTCGTGCTGGGCACTCCTCGACGCATCAATTGATGCGTTTCGTGGAGACCGTGGCCGAGGCCGGTTGCTCGCGGGAGCAGACCGTCGCCGTTTTCCTTGATGTCGAGAAGGCTTTCGATCGTGTTTGGCATCCAGGCCTACTTTACAAACTCACGGAGATTCTGCTTCCGGATTGCTACCTTCATCTGATTGCTAGCTTTCTTCGGAACAGAACCTTTCGCGTGAGAGTTGATAACACCCTTTCTTCGGAAAGGGCTATTACTGTTGGTGTACCTCAGGGAAGCGTCTTGGGCCCCCTGCTTTTCTCTGTGTACGTCAACGACCTGCCCAAGTTGCCTGGCACCAGGTTGGCCATGTTCGCCGACGACACGGCAGTGTATGCTGTCGATCGTCGTGCTGAGACGGCCGTTATCTGGCTCCAGGAACAATTGGACGAATACGTTGAGTGGGCAGAGAAATGGAGAGTTGCCATCAACGCAGCCAAGAGCACAGCAGTAGTCTTCTGCAGACGCTTTAGGCTCCCCGACAGACTCTACGTAGGCGATACACTTCTGCCCTGGTCTCGAGAGGTCAGGTACCTCGGGGTTCACCTCGACCGACGTCTCACCTGGCGGACACACTCTGCGCAAGTAGCCCGAAAGACCGCCCATCGACTCTATCAACTCCGACCCATACTATGTAGCAACGCCATGACCCGCCGCCTAGGGAAGCTTATCGTCTCCACTTATGTGGCGCCGATGGTTACCTACGCGATGCCCGTTTGGGGCTACTTGGCCAAGACCCATATGCGAAAGCTTCAGTCTCTCCTTGACCGAGGATTGCGCTGGGCATGCAAAGCCCATTATCTGACATCTAATAAAACTATCTGTGACTCCCTGCGTGTCCGTTCCCTAGACGCAGACCATCTCATTAGCGCCCTCGGTCGCTACCAATCTGTGCCAGGAGAATCTTGGACCCGGCCTCGGCGAACACTCACCTTCAATTAAATAATTAATTGAAAACCCACGGCCGGTAGCAGGCCACACCCTAAACCCAGATGATCAGTAGTCCATTACCTCGCATCGAACTCTGCGCTTGCTTGTTGTTATCGCGACTCGTATTTAAGGTCATTCCTGCTCTTTATTCGTTCATTGATAGTGTTCATTTGTATTCTGACTCTATGGTGTCTCTTTACTGGATTCATGCCCAGTCTACGCGGTGGCAAACATACGTCGCTAATCGTATTGCTGAAATTCAGCGTCTTACGCAAACTTATACTTGGCATCACATCAATTCTAGACACAATCCTGCTGATATTATCTCCAGGAGGTGTCTCCCTGACGTTTTGCGCGATTGCTCGCTTTGGTGGCACGGTCCCAGCTGTTTGTCTCAATCGTCAGAGTCCAATCCTTTTCCACCCTTCGTACCTTCTAATCCGTCGTCCTCTGAAGTCACTGCGGAAGAGAAACATACCCATAACCTTTCTCTAATGTCTACCCTGGCTATCGACCTTTCTTTGGACTTTTCCTCGTTGCATCGTCTAACGCGCGTATACGCTTACTGTTTTCGGTTCATCAGAAATATTAGACTCTCAAGTGCTGACAAATGTACGGGCGATCTTACCCCTGTCGAAATTCATCATGCTCTCAATTTCTTCATAAAACAATCTCAGTCGATCCACTTCGCAGCCGAAATTAATTGTCTTCGTAACGGATCTTCTGTTTCCATTAGGAGTAAGTTGGCTTCTCTCGACCCGTTTCTTGATGATTCTGGAGCGATACGCGTGGGCGGGCGATTACAGCAGTCTCAATTACCTTACGACGCTAAACATCCTATTGTCTTACCCCCATCGGCGCATGTTACTCACCTCATCATTGAACGCGAACATATTCGTTTACTTCACGCTGGTGCTCAACTCGTGCATCATTCACTGCGTCAACGTTGGTGGATTGTTAATACCAGGTTAGTCATTCGCTCCATCATTCGAAAATGTGTCAAGTGTCTCAGGTTTAGTGCCAAACAGCAGGTTCAGAGGCTTGGTATTTTACCATCTCCTAGAGTCACTCCTTCAAGGCCGTTTCTATTCTGCGCGGTTGATTATGGTGGTCCCTTCATGATCCGTCATGGCGGGCAGAAATCCAGAACTCTTTCTAAGGCATACGTGTCTTTCTTTATTTGCTTAGCGACTAGGGCCATTCACCTGGAATTGGTTTCCGACCTTACTGCCAGTGCGTTTATAGCTGCATTACGTCGTTTCATGGCCCGTAGGGGCATACCCAGTCAATTATACTCCGATAATGGCACAAACTTTAGGAAGGCCCGCAATATCTTACATGATCTCTACAACTTTTGGCATAGTAAGGATGCCATCTCATCGATCAAGTCATTCACGTCCTCTCAGGGGATATCATGGTCATTTATTCCGCCCTCCTCACCTCATTTCGGTGGCCTCTGGGAGAGCGGCATAAAGAGTTTGAAGTTTCATCTGCGCCGCATGGTAGGCAAATCTATACTCACCTTCGAGGAGTTCACGACAGTTTTGTCTCAGCTAGAGGCATGTCTGAACTCTCGACCTTTATTTGCCATCTCTTCAGATGTAAATGATCCGGTGCCACTCACACCTGGCCATTTTTTGATTTGCGCACCCTTAACGGCGATACCGGACCCAGACTTATCTCACATTCCTATTTCTCGTCTTGGGCGTTGGCAGCTGCTACAAAGGTTTGTCCAAGGCATTTGGAAGGCATGGTCTCGCGACTATTTGCACCAGTTGCAGCAGCGTCACAAATGGAAATTCGCTAAGGATAATGTTTCCATTGGTGACCTAGTTTTGCTTATTGAGGATAATTTACCTCCATTAGCCTGGAAATTTGGTGTAATTACCGCCACATTTCCCGGCCCAGATAACTTAATTCGTGTCGTAGACATTCGTACACCTACGGGTGTTTTGCGGAGACCAGTACATAAGTTATGTATGTTGCCAGCGCGGGACAAGATTTGACAAGATTATTATGATCACTCAGCACAATGCTATTTTACTTAGCCATTGGCTTATTACTTATTACGACCATTTGGTCAACTTAATTGTGATGCATTATCACAACATTTTCATATCAATTTTGCGCCATTGCGTGCTTCTATAATCATCATAGTTTTTTGGTGGTATATTACTATTTTGTATTTGTATGTTAATTTTGTGTGGCATTATATGTCTTACACATTTACATTTTGATGTTTTGGGTATGTGTCATGTTTTTTGGTGGTCTTATTTTATAAAAATTTGTTATATAATACTTGCATGTTTTGCAGCTGCGCAACCATGCATCCATTTCTTTATACAGTTGCTAATATATGTGATTTATTGTTCTGTGAATATCTTTAGATTGTTCAACTCATGTACTACGTTTGTAATCACAGTATCGTATTTGTTACTTATGACATTGCAATTATTCATATTGTAATTAACTAAATTGTTGTTTATTGTATTCATTATATAACTTGCGTTTATATAAAACCTATCGTTTTTGCGTATACTGCATGTAACCATGCCACGTCTAGATTTATTTTATATTGTATTGTTATATTTTATTTATATTTTGTGATTAAGCATTGCACAATTATTATTTTTATTTAAATTATGACATACATGTCATCATATTTGTGCTTGCATTCAGTCAGCTATCTAGCTTGTTCTTACATAATTACATATTGTAAGTTCCTGAAACATCAGGAACAGCATGACTTGGTCAATACATGACGCCATGCTAAATCTACGCTTAAACATGTAATTTGTGGCAATTTTGTTCATGTAAATAATTCTCTGTACAGGTCCACTGGCCTCAACTATTTCACGGTAACCATCTATGACATGCATAGGGTTACAAACTATCGGGCCATCATGTGATGAGCTTCCGATCATACACTATTAAGCATTGTCTAATTATGTATTTTTTCATGTTTTATAATGTTCGATATTGTACACATACATTATGTGACGGCAACACTTGCCAACGCAGACATTCACGTTCATGTTTGAAATCAGCTGTTCGCCAACCTTGGCTTACAAACGCTTATCTCTAGGCTTATCTTACTCATGCTTATCTCTAAACCATTAACGTACAGCTGTTATCTAATCTCATAACTCAAGGTTCAACTTAGCCTTGAAACTAACTCTCATTATTAAGAACACTGTATGTTTTAAATTAAGTTACAAAATGTATAATAATTTACTAAAAAGGTGATAAAAAATCGATTGATTTTGACGGGCAGCTTATTGTTCATCATTTCCATAATCATTGATAATTGATTAAATATATTTACCTCGTTACTTCTACTACTCTCAGCTTCGACCGTTTCATTTACATTTATTGCTATTTCACCTACATTCTCATCGACATTTTCATTCGTGGTTACTACACCGTCTTGTGTAACGTCCAACGGGACCCCACATCTGCTGTGCAGTAGCGCGGTAATTTTTTTTTATAGGTTGGCTAATCTGCTTCTTACTTTTTGTTCTAATCTGATTACTCATGTCGAAGCTCTGTACAGTTCGTCTCAAACGCTAGCTTGCAGCGGTCGGCACGCCCATTGCCTCACTGTCGTATTTTCTTGTCGCAACATTTAATGTAGGCCTTAGGCCAACACATCTCACTTATGGCCAATTAGGCCCGTTATTAATGTAACTTAAAATTTTTTGATACGTTCTATATACGACATGCTCATTAGCCAACCTGCTATTCAAAAACAACTGCTAACTACATATTTAATGTAATTTTGAACTTCAAAAAAATGAATTAAATACAGTCCACACTCTTCATCATTTCTGCTTCCTGGTGATTCAACTATGAACAAATTTACACAAGCTACAGTCTTTTACTCAACTTTTTTTGGTCCTCACAGTACGGATCACTCATCTTACTAAACATTTTTTGGTCCACGCGGACCGGATTCTGTACATCTGCATTTTCATATAAATTTGCATTTGTATTCTTCTCTGCCATTTTCGCCTAAATTGTAAATTTTCAACTTTAATTTACAATGTCCCTGTTCGGCCGCCAACTGAAGTATGTTCAGTATTTAGATATTAATTTAATATTGATTTTACGTGGTAAGTTTAATCCAGGACATCGTTGAGTGTACTCGGCAGAGAACAATGGGCAAATACAAATAACAAAATGCGTATTTATCAAATAAAATATAACATTATTTTATTCTTTTGACAACATGAAACATATCATGAAAACATTTATTCCACCTTAAGGCATAAAACTGATCACAAATAACTATTACATCAAAATAGATTACTTTTCTTTTATAGAATTGCTAAACTGCTATAATTGTTTTTATTATTTAGACAAAGCTTTTCGTCATTACTGACATCTTCAGGTCTTAAACAACCCTTTGTTTAAGACCTGAAGATGTCAGTAATGACGAAAAGCTTTGTCTAAATAATAAAAACAATTATAGCAGTTTAGCAATTCTATAAAAGAAAAGTAAGGATGGCTGCTAATTTAAACAATACGAAGAATAAAATAGATTACGTTTATTAAAGATTACGCAAACTCAGCACTTCTTATTATATTCATATTCTTCACTCACCCAATCGTACACACTCCCATACTTTTATATTTCATTGACCTCAATTTATAAAATTTGGTAAAATGCCAGTATTTACTTTTCTTTCATGATGCGTAGAGTTTCACCATATGGGACATCTCCTTGTGCGTGCACTGTTTCGTTGTTTTATCGTTTTCACTTTTTACATTTTCGGCCGAACTGTCAATTTATTTCAATTAGTCACTGTTATGAATGAGCATTTATCCAATAACTGTTTTTATTTTTACATACATATATAAAAAGTCACATTTTATGATTTGCGGGCGCGACGAAAACTATTCAGCCGGCGGGCGAGCGAACTGCCCACATCCACTGTATTTAGATGTTATTTTCCGACTGGTGTTCAGCATTAAAATTTCCGTTTGGTGACGTCTTTGAAACTAGTTCACTCCGTTCCCCGCCATACGTCATCGTCCTCAGTACTGAAAAGTTCCATTGGGCTCACCTTTTCAACTTGCCACTCACAGATTTCTGTCAACAAAATTCTTTCAGTGTTAGTCACTGGCTACAAATAAACTTTCGTTATGCTTCATAACCATATATGGTTATGAAACTCTCACTGGCTATCGCCTCACCTTAAGGGACCTCATCTTCCCATGTTAAGTTATTTATAAAAATTAAAAAATAATATTTATGTAAATTTTGTCCCATTACACTATCTATATCAGTTACAATCTGAAAACCTTGATCATTGGGATCACAGTTCAGCCATTCATCAGCGTCACTTGCTTTGCATTGTTCAAAAAGTGATGTAACCTCTTCAACAATTCCATCATTTTCTTTTTCGACAGAATTCTTGTAACTACTCATTCCTATTTAATACCAATAAAATACAAATATTACGTTTTCTTACTAACCTTTAATATCAAGCCAAGGTTTTATAGATGAACTCGATCGCTACAGAAATGGTTATTAGGTTTTGTGTGGCGTAATAATTGACTTAACACAGGTTTATAATAAGAAAAATCTTACTTTATTGCCATTTAACAATTGATTTCTTTTTTCTGGTACCACTTTCTTTTACATATCTGCAGGGCCGGTGCAAGGTATTTTGCCTCCCTAGGCGAAATATCTAAAAGCCCCCCCCCCCAAAATACCACTACGATTGATGGAATGTTTATGTATTTTATACGAATTACAAAATATAATGCAAGTAAAATAGTTTCAGCTAACTGTGAAAATTACAACTACAGTTTGAGTTACTTCTTATTATATTTATTCATTGACAATAAATGATAGACAAACTTATTGCATATTTTATAATATTTAGACCAAAATATGTAAAAAGTGAGATTTTACAAAATCTAACAAGAAGAAGCAGGAGGCAATTTTAGATATAATAATAAACATAATATGTAATATATAACAATACATATGATATACAATATAACAAAATTACATTTTCTTTTTTCTAGTTTTAAGCTTTGAAAAAGTAGAAACTAGTTCATCGAGGTCTATTTTTTGAGCTAATTCTTGTTCAATTGATAATGTGGCCAGTCCCACCAGTCTTTCTTGAGTCATAGACGATCTCAAGTACGTCTTGATTAGTTTAAACTTAGAAAAGCTTCTCTCTCCCATAGCTACTGAAATCAGCAGCGTCAGCAAAATCCTCAGAGCAATACACAAATTAGGCACACTTTCTTGTAAGTTGGACTTGCAAATGAAGTCAAGAGCTTCTTTTGGTGTAGACTTCTTAGGAACATGCCTTGAGATGGCCTGAAGCTCACTGCACAACTCAGAAGCATCAATATCCCTGGATTCATTATGAGTCAACGCCTTTTCTAACTTAATGCATTCATCTAGGACGTACTTGGTTGGTTTCTTATCTAAGGTGTTGATATGATACAGGAATCCAAATACGGATGTGATCTGCTTCATCTGAGTAAACCTTTCGTCAATTGAAGTTATTGTTGTGTCAAGGATAGCAAAATAAAAGTTTACTTTGAACTGCTTCTTTGCATCTTGAATAGGCTCATCTTCTGCTTCATACAAAAACTGCCTTTTCTTGTTTTTCAAGCATTTCGGCACTGACTCTGACTCAAACTCAGCTGGAATGCCCAGTTCTTCTGCAATTTCTCTAGCATCCACTAGCATCTTCTCAAATCCTTTGTCGCTTCTGCAGTTTTCAAGGAACTGTTTTGTTGCACAAATCTGTTTTGTAGCAACAGCTAAATCAAATTCTTTGGATTGGAGAAGTTTGCTTGTCAAATTAATTTCAAACAAGATGTTATGCCACACAACAAGAGACACCACAAATCTAAAATTTCCAATATTTTTGGCAATTGCTTGAGCTTCTAGTTTTGAAATATTAGCGGATGATCCTTTCAGGTTAGTGTCCTCAACAATGTCCATAAGAGCATCATGCACCTCACTTAGCTGGTACCGAAGTGGAAGCAAAGCATCAATTCTGCTTTCCCACCTTGTATCGCTCAGTGGTTTCAAAGTCAGAACAGGCAAGTGGCGCATGAGAACTTTCCAACGTTGAGTTGAGCCAGCGAAGAACACGTACAAGTTGTGTACCACACAAAAGAAGGAAGTGGCAGCCAAACAACACTTAGTAGCATCATTTACGACGATATTTAAGGAATGTGAGCTACAGGGTACAAAAAATGCTCGTGGATTCACATCTAAAATCCGTCGTTGAAGACCAATGTTTTCCCCTTCATATTGCTTCCATTGTCGTACGCTTGGCCACGTAAGTTAGCCAATGGAAGAGACATTTCTTCAAACTTCTCGAGAACAGCTGAAGTTAAACCAGCACCAGTAGTGTCCGAAACAGGTACAAACCCCAAAAAGTGTTCTTTTATTTCACACTCTTTTTCGTTTTCTGTTGCCACAAAACAAACTATGATTGTCATCTGCTCAGCGTGACTCACATCGGGTGTGCAATCAAGCACTATAGCATAGTATTTAGCATTGTGAACAGCAAATAAAATCTTGTTCTGTACAGCACCACTCAACAGTTTGATCAATTCATTTTGGATATCTTTTCCCAAATAATGAATGTGAGTCTCCTTGTCATGAACTTTTCTTAGATGCTCATGCATGACTGGATCAAACAAAGCTAGATATTCTACAAATTTAAGGAAATTTCCATTTCCACTTGTAAATAACTTTTGCTCTCTTCCACGGAATGCAAGGTTTTGGGCTCCAAGCACCCTTACCAATGCAATTAGTCTTTCTTTCTAGCACTTGATGCCAGAATTTTTCTTCTTCCCTAGTTATTCGTAAATGTTCTTCATCAATAGTTTTGTTCTTCTTTAATCTAACTTCCAGCTCTTTCCATTCTTGAAAACATGTCACATGAGCACTGTTTTTTTCATGGCTAGCTAAGATGGCAGAAATATTTTTCCAGTCATTCACACCGGTACTACATAGTAGTGCTGATCGTCCAATCGCTTTCGAAAACAGCATGCAGCAGAAGCAGAACACCGCATTCTTTGAGGGAGAGTACAGAAGCCACAAACGATGAAGATATTCACCATTGACTAGACACCTTTGGTAGTGAACTTTTGAAAACTTTCTTTTGTTGTGGTCTAAGGGAAAGTTGAAGTCTGTAACTTGGTTGGGTCCATGTTCGACGAGCAATTGACGCTATTTATCATCATGAATATTCCATGTAGCAGGATCACCATAGTTAATGTCATGGTTGGGGAGGTTAACAGTGAAACTTTCCAACACCTCCTCTTTGCAATTTAGGTCTACATCTATAACTTCATGAGAGGTACTAGCTGAAGCTGGCCTAGTTTTGAATTTTACTTGATTCCTCGAGGTTAACAGTTTCATCTCCTGTTTTAAATTCTTCAGGGCGTTTGTCTTGATCAGGGTGGTGTAAATACTTTAGAAATGAACCCTTTAGCTTAGACAATGATTTTTCCTCCTCAGCCTTTCTTTTGCGGTTTTGGGCTCCCGAAGCTTTTTGTCTCTCGGCCATGCCTTTGTTATAGCTTGATCATGGCCCCCACATCCTGAAGCGGGCCCCCAGGCCAGGATCTTTGGCGGGCCCCCCTACCTACCGCTAAGTTTAAGGGCAGCGTAATGTTCTACAGGATTTAGGATAAAATAAGTCAGTTTAAATGATAACACAAAAGTAATATTTATATTTATTTAAAAAACTATATGGATTTACAAAATAAAAACTTACAATAATATAAAAAATTATCTCAAAGTATATTTTCTAGCTTTTGTCGACGCAAATTTTTCAATAACTTCAGTAAAATCAACTTGCTTAGCTAAATCATTTTCGATGCACAATATTGCTAGATGATTAAGTCACTCTTGACTAGTTGTGCTTCTTTGCCATGTTTTCAATGAATTTGCCAGTCTGCTGAACGATCTTTCAGCTGAAGAAACAGTAACTGGTACTGTACAAAACAGTTTAATGGCGAGACATACATTGGCAAATATACCTTGCAGTTTTTTGTCGTAAATTGCGTTCAGAAGTCTAATTGGGGTTCTTTCAGTACCGAAAACTGTCTTGTGAATACTTTTAAGGTGAAGGATTTCGTGCAGAAAGTCTTCTGACAAATCTTTCTCATATGTATTTACAAGTTTTGCTGCTTTTGCGGTAAGTTGACCATCGTCTAAGTTCTGGAAGCTCAAAATGGGTGAGAATAATTCACATATGGTATCTGCTGCTTCAAATCGTGTCATTAGATCATCGATAATAAAATCCAATACTGGGTAAACTACGGAAATTCTGAAATCTTGTTCAGGTTCTATAGAAATTTTTCGGTTTTCGAGAAATTGAGGTTGCACTCGTACTGCTTCAGCAACTACTTTTGCTTCTTGAACAACACTTTCCCACGAGTCACGTAAGTGCTGCATCTCTTGCACTAAGTCTCTTATAAGTGCGGTCTCGACATCAAGAGATATTCCTTTACTTTGTGTGACAACGTTCTTGTTGTCAATAGGTGCTAATATTTTGTGCCAAAACAGTCATTAGCAGACCTTTATAAGATCTGAAATATTTTTTTTATGCCTTTAGTTGTGTTCAGTGCTGAAGGAGTTAATCCTGTAGCCATCTCTCCAAGAATGACATCTAACACAGCAAGTATGCCGGGATAATGTTTAATAATTGGGCGCACAGCTTGAATTCTTTCACTCCACCTTGTTTCTGAAAGACTTTGAAGAGATAATGTTACGTGTTTTTTCAATACTTCCCAGCGTGCAGGACTGTGAGCGAACAAAGAGTAGAAGTTTTCTATATTCCCGAAAAACGTTATAACATCTGGGTTGAGCTTTGCAGTGTTGACTCCTACGCGATTCAATGAATGTGCTCCGCAGGGAGAGAACAAGGCACATTTGTTCTTTTCTAAGATGCGGGACTTAACGCCGTTTATTTCGCCACGCATATTTGCGTCATTATCGTAGCCTTGCGAACGGCAATCATGGAGAGGTATATTGTTTTTTTCCAGAGTTGCAAGTATTTCTTCAGTTATTTTTCTCCAGTTTTTCCAGTAAAATTCATGAACTCAATGAAACGTTCATTCACTTCGAATTCGTTTGAGTCTTGGTTTTGGGATATGTATCTGAGAATTAGGACGTTTTGTTCACTGTGAGAAATATCTGGTGTTGCATCTACTATTATTCCGTAGAATATTGCGTCTCTTCTTTGGTCAAGAATGGTTTGGAGAACTTTGTCTGCACAAAGGCCAATAAACTCATTTTGAGAATACCACGACAAATAATGTGCATGTCCTTTCATACTTTTACCTTCCACCTGATTTTGTTGAACTTTGGCGAGATGTTGTCGTGTCACTTCATCGTACTTTCCAATCAACTCTAAAATTCCTAAAAAATTCCCATTATGAACATCTCCAATCTTTTTGTTCTCTCCTTGAAAAGCTAACCTCTAGATGATAAAAATAACGTTACGTCTACAATCCGTTGCAGAAGTGCTCTCCACTTAGCTGTCTCACATTGCATTGGCAGTTGTAAGTTTTTATCGATTCCATGTCCTTTTAATGACTGCAAAAGGAATTTCCAAACCAAATATTGTTTCCTATGTTCAGCACTATTATCGTGAGGAGGCAAAATATCATACAACTTTTTCCAAGGTTTATTTCTAGGCGAAAGTCCATCTTGGGCTAAACTGCTTAAGTTTTTGTTACTTGGGTCGCAAAAAATACGACATGGTAGACAGTAAAGAGTTTCTTTTGATGCACCCCATGTTAACTATTCTCATGGAAAATGTTCTCTTGTTCTTTTATCTTTCGTTTTCGTATAGAGCAAATAATCTTGAAATTCTCTACCATTAACATCTCTTGGCAATTCCTTATAAATCTTTTGGAATTCTTGAAAGCTGATAGTTTGTACTATCTCTTGTCGCAGGTTATTTGAGATTACTCGGGGCCAAGTACCAGGGTCATCGTATTTTACATCAGAGTTTTCGATAGGGTCTGCAACTGAAGCATCGACTGTATCATGTTCTTTCACAGTCGCTCCCTCCTTAGGTTTTTCACTTGCGATTTTTTCTTCAGTTGCAACAGGTTCACATGTAACAGTCGCTTCTCCTTCGACTGGTTTTTGAGCTCGTGAATCCATTTGATACTGATTTTCTGTTTGGACTTCAATGTCACAACTATCATCATCACCACCTTCACTACGATCAGTACCGGGAGCTACGTTCTTTTTTCGTTTTCGGTTCTGACAAATTTGGTTATGGATAGACGACCTCGCGATGCTTTCGCCTCTCTCTCAGATTTAAGTCTCCTCTTCTGAACGCCAGACTTATGTTTGTAATTTGAATCAGACATAGGCGTTTTATTTATTTCATAATCTGAAAGAAAAAATCATAAGTTTGTTACAGAGAAAAAAACGCCCACGGTAATAATTTTATTTCCGTCATCCCTGACGTGAAATAAATAAATATCGGGAAGACCAAGCTTCGCTCGGTAAAGGGGTGACTGAATGGAACTGATGACGTCGTAAAGAGTCACAACACTTCAATCGGGAACTGCGGTGGTTCCAGCTCGATTCGGCTCTCACACCAAATGCTCCTATCGTTTCATATAGATTTAACTCCAATTAAAAACACGCACTACGTTTAAAGCCAATAACCCAATACAGTCGCGTCTGCTACACGTCATACCTCTAACGCGGCCACGTGGCTTCCATCATATAGTGCACGAAAAGTATATAAAACTGATTGTTACGTTATTAAATCATTATTATTGCATATGACGTTGTACCGTATACGCAAAAAACAACAAACACAACGGTATAAATAATAATGAAGCGCTGCTGAACTGATTATTATTATATTCATAATATAATACATAATATTCACAATATTATGCATGATATATTGTAGTTTTTAAGCCTACATATAAATCTGTATATTTATTTATAAATATACATATATATTACACGCGCGCGCGCGCGCGCCCTGTGTAAGCTCAGGTTAAAGACCTATAAAGACCCTACGGTTTAGGCGATTTTTGTGCATGGATAAAAGGAATGTGCAATTTTAGGAAAGAAGTATTAAATAATTCTGATTCCAATAACAGAAACCGTCGATAAACGCAAACGGCGTAGTATCGATATGTTTATATATGAAAATCAAAATAAAAAAATAAATAATTAATAATAAATAATGTTTTTTTAAATCTGTATATTTATAAATAAAAATGTCAAAAACGAGCAAAGCTCGGCCACCCTGATATTTAATGTGTTAAAGGAGTAGTACGTGAATGAGCAGTTTTGTAGGTTACGGTGTAATTAAAACCAGTGGCGGCTTGCTCATAAGGGCTCTCGAGCGCAGCCCTCCCAATAAAATAAAAAGTAATATTTAATTATTAATTTTTCACCAAATCAATTAAAAAAGTTCCTATACGCATCAAAACAATAATACAATCGGAAAACATTTAACGTTTAAAGCCCGAAGTTGTCAATCGCAAATCATCTCAGCCAGCGCCAGCAGCCAGCAGTGTATCGTATTGGCACTCCTTGTTTATAAAAATACATACAAGAAACTGAATGAGTGTGTGTGTATCTGTGTGTGCGCGTGCGCGTGCGTGTGTGTTTGTGTAGAGATAGTTATGACCTTATGAAAGAGCCCCTCCCATGTTCATAACGACGAGCCACCACTGAATAAAACGGAAACGGATAAGACGTTATGCGTTACAATGGAGTACTAGGAATTTGCGTTAATGTTGTTGTGTTTGTCCGCTCATTATCGTGTGTTTGTTATGTTATCGCTTGCTTACTCACCACTACACTCCACACACTCACATTACGTAAGGTTTAGGCCTTAGGCGATTTTTGCGGAAGATGAGACCTAGTCCAATCGATTTGTAGTGCCCAAATACCCTTAAGTACCAAATTTCGAGAAAATCGTTATAGCCGTTTCCGAGAAAAAATTCCGTTACATAGATAGATACATACGTTAGTTGCTCGCTTAATAGTATAAGATTTTGTTGTCGTGGTGATTAGGAAGAAACATGGGTCCGATACCCGTATTTTTCTCACCCATTAAGATAACTTTTCTCGTATTTTTTTCAGACAAAACGCGTATAATTTATTATTATAAGAAGACTGAATATTAAATATCAACGTTTTTAAAAATTGTACGTGTATAATAGGCAAATTATTAAGTAAATTACATCGTTAGGTACGAACTTCCCATAAAAACCTATAAAACTTCAAGCAAATTTCGCGAAAAAAGCAACTAGTACATATTAAAGAATACCTAAAATTCTATAAATAGAGCAATTTTAAACAAAATCGTTAGGGACGTTTTTGAGAAAATCGTGAAAAATTAAAAATCGCAAGAGTAAAGTGGCACTTCCGGTTACCCGATTTTAGAATGGACGAAAAAATGTACGCGGTTTCAAGAAAAAAACGAAGTAAACATACCTGTAAAAACTTTTGGCGCGCCGGCGAAAACAACGAAGTAATACACTAACCACGTGGCAGATCACTTTCAAACTGAACATAAACATTCAGCAGAGCTTATCCCACAGATATTCACATACCGTAAACATTCGTAAGTAAACACGCATTGTATAGGCAAACATCAGCTGTTTTTTTACTTTTCAAGGCTTCCAGAGAGGGCAGCACTAATCACAAAGCATTTCTAACGATGTCATACCATACGGACAATGTTGTCGAATACCGCAGCAAACGGAGACGTTTTTTAAACGATGTAGACTATAGGCAAATTGCTCAGCGAAACGGAGACAAATTTATTCGACTACAGTCGAATTACGCGGCGAAAGGGTTAATTAATTCTTCCACTGACAATAACGAAATTAAAGCGTATTCATGTCCACGCGGGTGAAGCCGCGGGAAAAAGCTAGTATTTTATAAAGAAGTCGCTTTTTGTCTTCTGTTCATCTCACTTAGCTATCCGACCCCCCTAATCCCGGGCCCCCAGGTAGAGCCCCGTCAGTCCCCCCCTTGTGGGGGCCATGAGCTTGATCCAAAACATAAAAATAAAAGTTACTTTTGAAAGCCATTTTGGGATCCGCAAGGGGGGGGCATAATTAAAATTCATTATTTTAAAAAACAATTAACTATTGACTAATTGACTAAATTATACATTATATTGTATAAGCATAATTTTTATTAATCTGTACAATTATCTTGAAACGGTCAATTTGTTCTAAGTATATTTTTAATTATAAGAAAGAATATTATAATTTCTCAGTAATCCTATTACAGCGTAAAAGAAAAATATAGACCTCTCCTTTTATAAAACAAATAGCTCACATTTTTGTAACTATATCTACGATTTTGAAATTTAAGTAGACGATAAAGCATTAATACACAATATCACGTTTTTGTTCAAGCAAAGTTTTGTAATTTTTCTATCAAAAATTCACGACTCTTACAAATGTCCCGGAAAAAATGATTTCTAGGTTATCCCTGCTACTATGAGTAAGAGAATTGAGTAATTTTTTTCTAAACGCTTTAATACGCTATTTATCGACTTTGTAAAAGTTTTCAAATGACTATTGGCTTCGAAAATTAAGTAAACGATAAAACATTAATACAAAATATCACGTTTTCGTTCACGCAGTCTTGTAATTTTTTAATAAAAAATTCACAACTCTTACATACGTCCCAGAGAAAATGATTTCTAGGTTATCCCTTAAAACGATCCCTTAACGAATCCCGTAAAACGTAGATTGTCTGAAAATCACTCGTCACTACATAGAATGCCTAGATAATACTATTAAATATACTTAACATAGTATATATATATATATATATATATACATTAAAGTTTAATTAAAATATTTTACTTTCAACAAATTCGATTAGGTGAAGCACTACACTGTGTAGTCTACACATTTACAGAATCTTTTTCTTTTCTTACCTATGTAGATGTATGGATACGATTACTCTAATATGTAAGCAAGTTTTCTTTGTAACGTTCTTGATTATTTGCCCTTTACATTAATAAAAAGTGCAAACTAATGACCGTAACGTAAAATGTAAAATGATTTACAAGCCCTTAAGACGGTCTACCACCCCATTCGGTGGATAGCCGCTGTTCCAAAGTTTATGGTAGATTCCCCTTGTTCACCCCCCCCCCAGTTAATTTCTAAAGTCACCAATTTTGAAAATAATAACAAACTATGGTCAGGGTACAATAAGCCTGCCCACATCTTGTTACCAATACTCCAAATCCACGGTCAGGGTTCGGTGAAGATATGACCATCCGAAAATGGGGAATCAATAGGTAAAATATACCTTACATGTTTTACATCTATACACAATTGTATCACACTCAAATAATCATTTTATGTTCTACCAAAACTTCTACTCAAAATAAACAATACCAATATTACATTTAAAACAAACATTTCACTTTTGAATCTGAACAAAATTTACAAATATTACCACTTTAATTTCAAATTTCTATTGAATACTCCATTTATCACTCTATAAATTCAACTCTGAATTTCTATTAAACACTTCAATCATCTAATTTTAATTGTCTACCATTTATTATCCATTTCAAATCGAAAATAAATTATTCAAATTTATTACACATATTTCCATCTTTTAAATTAATTAAACCATCTCTTTTAATTAATTACTTTAATTGCATTATTTAAAACATTTCCAATTAATCAACTCTTCTTACATTGATTTAATTTCATAATAAAATTCCTTTATCATTTTTATAACCTTCATATCAAAAACTTTCAAATTGATTACCAAGATTTCTATCTTTCAAATATTTTACGTTACTTTAATTTCATTATAAAAATGTAATAATGGTATATTGTTAATTATTCAATCCAAACAAAATATTACTGTCATTAACTCAAACACACCTGTAAATTAACTACATAAAATACAATGTCCACATAACACCATGTATCAGCTGATATCTTATCATAACAACATAACCTTACTGCATAATTACATCTAACACATGTAAATACAATACAACTTTATATACAACCTGTTTCATTAAATGTTATTGTTTACCAAAAAAATCATTATCTTATTCAGTCCAGTATTTAAAACCACTACACTCTTATAATTAAATGTTCATTACAGCACCAAATGTCTAACCTCCATCATCAAAAATTAATCTTATTTTAACATAACACAATTCATTTTTATTTGCATTTATTATATTATCACAATTAATATAATAACCATTTACATTCCTTCCATCCATTATCCCGTAATAATAATTCACAGGATTATTACCCATTATTATTTTATCATATGCCATGTCTACTTTAGTATTTTTGATCCAGTCTCCCTTAATATTTTTTGTCACCATTAAATAGTTTATAATTTCATCATCATAGCCATCATCTGCTATTAATACAATAATTCTCTCACCAGGTAAGTGCTTATTCTCCATTTCATCAATATAATTCTCCTCACAAGGTAAGTTTTTAACTCTATTAACTCTCAGTATTTAACATCTCTAACAACTCTTCGTAACCCCTATTAACCTCAAACAATGCTATCACTCTCTCTCTATCAAAATCTCTTTCACAACCCCATTTCACTTTCTCTCTATCATTCCACGCAGAGGGCAACACTACATTATTTAACCACCATTTGGCCCTACCAGATACACAAAAAACCAAGGGACATTTTGAAGACCATTTGTCTTCTACAACTACTATCAAGGAACTCTTGTCCTCCAACAACACTTGTGAATCCTTTTCTTCACATTTAACCCAGGAAAAATTTACCCTCTGCCCCCGATATCCCTTCAAACTCTCTTCGTATTCTCTTTCTAACTCAATAACACTCACTAACACTCCTCTAACCTCAACTAACTTTCTACTCTCATCATCACCACTATTATTACTTACCGTATTATACTTAGATACCTCGTTTTCAATTACATCACCATTATTCATTATTATTTCACCATTGTTAACATCATTATAATTAACACTATTACTTACCTTGTCTACTGTCACCTGATTTGCGCTTAAACTAACGCCATTATGATTGTCACTTATATTCCCGTTATTACTTTCACTTACCTTGTCAACTGTAACCTTGTTATTCTTTGTAATTACCTCCTCATTATAACTTAACTCATCTGTTTGTCTTTTAGTATCATTATGTATTTCGTTGATTCACCCATCAATACATTTACACAGTAAATTATTTAATTCATCAAACTTTACATTTGTACTATTCTCAAATTTTGCACTCCGTTCTCCCCCTTTAATTCATTAAAATTACTTTCACTTTTTTCATTTTGTTCATCGAATTTATTACTCATCCTGTACATCATGCTACACAAATACTTCATATCATTATCAGATTCATTACTAATTTCGGTCGAGGCGGGAGTTGAATGAACTCTCACCTCATCCATTACCGCTGACTCGGTCATTGACAGTTCTCACTTTCCGACTCATTCATGACAATTACATCAGTTACATTTACTTCGTTCTCTGTATTTTCCATTCTTATGAATTTAATTATTTTTAATTAAATGATTATATAAATTGCATATACAATTATTAAAACTTTTCAATTTAACTCAAGATTTTATGTTACCAACTGTATTCTCTTACTTCTAAACATAACCTGTATTCACGTACTTATACGTAACTTATGTACCACACGCCATTACTCCAAAATAATCCATTTCTGTAACCCAAGTAGGTCTAGCTTATATAAAATAAATTTATATAAGCCGTCCCTGTTCGGGTGCCATTTGTAACTACTCATTCCTATTTATACCAATAAAATACAAATATTACGTTTTCTTACTTACCTTTAATATCAAGCCAAGGTTTTATAGACGAACTCGATCGCTACAGAAATGGTTATTATGTTTTGTGTGGCGAATAATTGACTTAACACAGGTTTATAATAAGAAAAATCTTACTTTATTACCATTTAACAATTGATTTCTTTTTTCTGGTACCACTTTCTTTTACATATCTGTGAAACTAATAAAACTGAAGATTCAACTGTTTTAAGTTAAGCCATATTTCAACTTCATCAACTAATACATCTAGATTATTTAATATTCAGCAACCCAGTACTTTATTTATTTTACGTATGCATACTCATTCACTCTCTTTACATTTATTTATTTTACACCCCCCTAACTTTGAGGTCTTTTATTTGATTATTTATTACTCCTGCCTTTAAAGGTTTAAGTGAAATGTTCCTGAGATTTAGTCAAAAGATTATCTATGGTAATTAGCCATTTCGTCTGCACCTCTGTGAGTTGCATAACCACGTGTTATTCACCTTTCCGTTTAACACTCCAAAATTTTAGGTTTAAACTGTTAATTTTGCACCATTATTGTTGATGGTTCATTATTATTTGTTATACTGCACTGTTGTTTAAATTGAATTCACATTTTTATTGGCTGAACTGAATTTAGTATAGTACTCTTTTTTCATAACCACGCGGTTGGGAGATCTGTAGTCGACTGGCGCGGCCACGCTGATCCCTTTTCCCACCTTACGAACTGGTTTCGAGTGGTTCACCCACCTGCATCCTGCCCCAGGATTAAACCAATTTCCAAGGCTACCAACTATGTTCAGCATACATTAATACTGCCAATATCTGGCAGTCAGCCAAAACCACGATCTGGGTTGGTAAGGCCGAGATCGCCCGAAATGTAGGGAATCGCAATGATTTATATTAAATACAATACAATTACATGTTTAGATTCCTACACACTAACATAATACATAATACAACATAGTACACTCATAATTAACATTGCGATTATTACATTAAGACAAATATTTTAAATTTAAGTTTGACCAGAAATTACACACCTTACAGCTTTACTTTAGTTTCAAATTCTATTAAATCTTTCACTTGTTACATTTATTATTACATTTCAACTATGATTTTCGATTTTACATTTTCATCATTAATTGGTTTGGGTGATTCTCAGTCATTCACAATGATTTGATTTATTGAATGGGCATTTATATATATAACCTTACTCACCTTCTTCCTTCTAACAACCACTAACAGACTTGCATAGGGTGACACCAATCTCTCAATAATATTTACCTCCACTAATTTCTCTAATTTTACTTAAATCCTTCCCCTCTTATAATAAAGCACCTGATACCCTTTTTTGTACATAGGATGTGTGTTCCCGCACTACCAACTCATTCCTGGCCCTTCCAGGTAACCCCACAACCCTCTTTAAAACTGTTCACCTCCCGCCACAACGTCTTGCGTTGAGGACTCCTTTCACCTCCACCCTCACTACAAAATTTCACCACCACCTATTTACTCTCCATTTACATCACTCTCACTTTCTCTACCTACATGCACTCTCACTACTGTGTCCCTACTACTGACCCGTTTCTGTATTACTTTTATTCCAAAATTCTTATTTTGTCTAACACCCATTAAAGTTAACTCTGACTGACTCAATGCCATATTGAAATAATCATCACCCAAACTCTATCTTTTTCCACATTTTACATTAAGTTAACCATTGAAAATCACATTATAAAATTCATAATTACCTCAAACTAATTTAATCACCCAATTTAAAACCTTTTAAACTCATTTAATTTCACTGTTAAAACATTAAAACATTTTACTTTACTTCAATTCATTATAAAATTCATACTTAGATATGGTCAATCGTGTAATCAAATACAACATGATTTCTGTCATAAATTCAAAAATACAAACCTTTATCACCACAAATATAACTTACAAATATGTACTTCCTGATACATTATAACAATACAACTCAATACCTAAACACATGGTATTTTTCATCATTTACTATTTATTATAAAGTTCAAATCTCAGAAAATCATTTAAATTTATTATCAAAGTTCATTTGTACAACATTAATTAATTAATTAATTCCTCTCAAATTATGTAATTCAATCTTTTTCAAAAACACTCAATTTTTAATTACAATAGTCCGAACAATTCCAAATCAGTTAAATTCATTATAAACACAATTATTCTCGTTATGTACTTAGTTTGGTGAAATATTATTATTATTATTATTAAATCAATTCCTACTACATATTGTAACGTTACATAACCCCTGCCCAAATATGATAAATAAATAAAGGAGGATTAATATAACCACAAGAGTAAAAACCAGTAATCACCCATTTTAAAAGTCAGAAATGGGGATTATGTATCAAACTATGAGAATTTTTGAACTCTAAAACACTGTAACCATTGAAAACAATACTAAGTGTAATCATAAAAGTGGAGTGGACAAAGTGAAACATAGTATGGTAGGTGAAAGTGTCAAACATTTAAAAAGAGCATCTCACAAATTTGTGCTGAAGATGCAAAAAGCAGTATTATAGCAATAGACTGTAATACTATGGACAAGTTGTTGTAGTTTTGTATTGTGTAGGCCACAAAGGCATTATAACTAGAATTAATATTTTTGTTTACTATAATTATTTTGTTTAGGTGTAAAAGAATCCAGGGTTATATTAAACTGATAATGGCCAATTAATACTATATTAGAAAGATGGAAGGGAAAATAAAGTAGTATAGAGTAAGAATACATTGAACAAAGTATAAGTAATAAATAAACTTAATTAAAAAATCATTAAATTATAAAATGCCAATAGCCAAGCTTAAATAAATTCATGAAGAAAAATCTTATATAAATTTAAATTAATCATAACTAAGATTTGTAAAGGAGTATTTTTTTTTAAAGAAGAAATGAAATAATAATATTATATACTAGCCTATTTACCTAAAACGCGCTGCCAACCCCTGAGTGCCAGCTGTGCAGCCACACGACGATGGACGCTGACGATCTGAGAGACTGCCCGGCCTTAGACCACACCCCGTCCAACGAGGACACCGAGATCGCCGAAGCCCGACGCTACTGGTCAGCGCGTCGCCTAATGGCTCAACAGCCAAGGGTGGGCATTGGCTAGTAAGTAAGTAAGTATTTACCTAAAACGGTACCTAGGTTAGCCAATAAAAAAACCATCAACTTCTTGGTTACTATGAGTAACTAGCTAACAAGAAATTGATTGATTGTTAAATGGTATTCAATGTGAGAAGATGAAAAAGTGTAATGTCATATAAAATTTTATAAATTTAATAAAGAGAATTCAGAATAAACCACTCCAAAATTAAGAAAACGAGTCAGCACTAAACACTACATTAGAGACGTCCATTGAACTACAATAATTCACACCAGAAAATCGATGAACAACCAATAAATCCTGCTAACCACATCTCAATCAAGACGTCATCATTGAAAAACATTGGGTGAGATCGCTTCCTTTTAAAATTTAACTAAATTACACCTCAACTATAAATCTACAACACTAGAAACAGCACCATCTCTTTAAATTCATCAGAAAACAAGGTGAACATAAACTTTATTTTAATTAACCAAAAAACAGTAAAATGTGGGTTTGCTAATAACATTCCAGCCGCCATTATCCTTAGTGTTCGTTTTTTTCAGCGAAGAAACGTAGTCTGCGCTCTAGCGGTCAAAAAATCAACTGAATGATACAGATTATAAAAATTTTAAATAATTAATGTAAAGTTTGATACAGACCCATATGCATTTCTGACTTCCTCAAAGTTCAAAGAACCTTAAATAACCCTGGGAAATTAATTAATTATTTTTCTTTCTTTATTAAAAAACTGTAATAAAAAAATATTTGTTATGTGTTATATGTTAGTAAACTTAAGATTGAAGTAACGTTGTGATTTGTGAAATAATCGATTATCAATTCATGTTTTGGAGACTATAGTGTCCCGTAAATATTAAATAAATTCAAGGAATGCCTTGCATTTAAATAATAAATTGTGTATTATTTCTAGTAGATGGTAGTTGGTTACAGGAAATAAGGAAAAGTCGAGAAGAGAAAGGGAATCAGGCTGGTCATCAATAATTATTAAGTACTACAAAGGTAACTTAACCTAAAATAAGTTTGTAAAAAGAGCAAACAGCTGATGCCACGAGCGGAAAAAATTTAAAATACTCGATTGTATACAAAGAGAGTAATTCTCTTTGACTCTCTTTACTCTCTCTCTCCTACCTAATTTAAAACAATGGCATTGATTTAATACTAACAAAATTAAGAAAATCATTCAATATTCTTTCATGATCACACACACTCGATTTTAGAAAGCAAATAACACCAACAGATAAAAAACTTTGTAACTATTAAATAGGCGAGAGTTTCGAAGAGTATCAAATAGACGTAAATCACAAGAGAAGCTCGCGAGACGTTACAATATATACATTATTTTGCCAAACATTATGACACTGACTTGTTATAATATTATTATATACATACCACCATAGTCAGTAAAATTCCTGACAGTTTCATAACATACAGTGTATGAACTGATGATGAAATTTTAATATTTCGAAAAGGCCTTATTCATTATTTTAAAAATGGAATTTTACTGGCTATGGTGGTATGTATATAATAATATATACATTGTTTACCTAAAATATACTATACATAATATACTACACAAATACATTTAACATCACTACACAAGTATATACAATTCAAATTATTATTCATTCTAGTTTACCACAATCATTTCATAATACAGTCCATGTCAAAACCTCTTACTCACATAATTAAATGTTCATGAACAACAACTGTTTAACCACCATCATCGAATAACAGTCCGATCTTACGTCTACACCATTCATTTACAATTAAAGACATATTGTTATTATAATTATAATAATCATCGTCATTAATTTTCTCCATTGTATCACTATAGTAGTTACTAACATTATTGTATACTATCAATTCAAAATTCCTGTCGACATTTGGTATGGTAAGTTCGCTCTTAGTATTTTCTGTTAAAGTCAGGTAAGTTACACTATCATCATCTACTGCTGCTATATCAGTTTCAACACAAGGTAAGTACGCAAGATAATTATCAACTCTCTCTATATCTAGCCTTTCTACTAACTCTTTATACCTTCTACCAATCTCAAATAACTTTATCTCCCAATCAACATACAACTCTCTCTCAAAATATCTCCCATCATAACGCCATTTCACACTTTTTCTACCATCCCATGCAGAGGGCACTAAATCATCAAAAAAATTCAGGGAACAATTTGAAGACCTCATGTCTTCCGATAAGGGACATTCGCCCTTCAACAACAACAGTGAACACCTTGGTTCATGATAAACCCGGGGAAAATTTACCCCTGCAACCCCTCTACCTGTAAACTCTCTCTACACTTTCTCTCTAATTTATAAACACTTGTTTCTACCCCTTTACAACCCCCTACTCCCATTTCTCTCTTACTCTGACTTACTATCTCTATATTATCATCATCACTATTAATTTTCATTATATCACTTTTAAATACTTCGTTTTCAACTATTGCTTCATCTACTTTAATCATTCTGCTTTCTAAACTGTCTATTTGCATACTAAATATCTTATTGACCGATTCTAATATTTTATCAGTTATTGTTACAAATTTTTCATCAAATTTTTCGAATTTATCATTAATTTCATTTTTTATTTCATCAAACTTATTATTTTGTTCTATCAACTTTTCATTTAGATTACTATTTATTTCTTTATTTTGCATATCAAATTTATTTAACAGTAACTGCATCATTGCCGTTATCTCATCTGTTTTATTTTCTTACCGAGTTGAGATGGGTGTTAATTGAACAGTATTTAATTCAACTGATTCGGTAGCGCTAGGCTCATCAATCTGGCTAATTGGGGTTGAGTGAACACCCATCTCACTCGTAAATGTGTCGTCAGTTAAGCTGACTTCCACGTTCTTATCATCATTAGTATTCATTTTACTTATTTATAATACACATACGTTAATGATATTGTAATATAACCCTATCTGACACTCTCATCATCTATGTCTATCTCTACGGTACATCAAACAAAATTTTTTTTTTTTTTCATCTCAAACAACCATTCTGCTCTTCCCTGTACTACTACTACTACTCTCCAGCACTGCAGCCCATGGTGAGCCTTGGCCTCCGCTACGACCTGTCTCCACTCATCTCTGTCCACTGCCTTCAGTCTCCAGTTCCTAATGCCCATCTTTCTTAAATCTTCTTCCACATCCTGCTGCCATCTTCTTCGAGGCCTTCCTCTTCTTCTTTTGCCCAGTATCGTTCCACTTAATATAGTTTTGGGCATCCTCGTAACATTCATACGGAATACGTGTCCCAGCCATCTAATTCTAGCTGATTTTATGTGTCTCACCAGGTCTTGTCCACCAATCAACTCATTTATTTCACCGTTATTTCTGATCCTATACGTATTCCCTTCCTTCACCGGTCCAAATATCTGTCTCAAAATTCTTCTTTCAAAAATTCTTAGTGCACTTATATCCTTATTTACGAGAGTCCATGTCTCGGATGCATAAGTAACAACAGGTCTGATCAGTGTTTTATATAACATCAATTTGGTTCTTTGAGTTAGAAGCTTTGATTTCAGTAATGATTGGTTTGCATAGTAGGCTCTATTGCCGGTTATGATTCTATTTACTATTTTGCTGCTCACTCAGTTTTCATTATTCAGAATAACACCTAGGTACTTAAATTCTGTAACTCCTTGGAAACAGTAATGGCCTGTGTGAAGTTCTAGCAGTTCTCTATTTTCCTTCGCAGACACTTTCATGTATTTTGTTTTAGCCTCATTGACTTCCAAACCAATCCTGCTCACTTCCCTCTCTATTTCAATAAAGGTATCTTTTAATACATTTTTGTTCCTGGCTACCAGCACAAGCTCTTCCCTGTAGGCCTGCATTTATATAAAATGTATTTATATAAACGTCCCTATGTTCGGAAGTGCCACTTGTACAGTTACTTCTTTCTTATAAATTTAATAAATAAACTTTGTTTGTTTACTATACATTTTTGTTCTGGTAGCCGCCATGTTGTTGGCTACCAACTTAAAAAGTTTACTTACCGGGTCCAGGTTTCGAATCAGCGAATGGGAAGGTCAGAATTGGTTATTTGAAATAAAATATATTGGTTACCTTATTCTTTTATTTTCTCAATTCAATGCAATTTCATTTAAATAAACAACAAAAGAAAACCCACTTAGATTCTTTTAAATCCCATCATAAATAAAATATCCCTTCTCCCTCTTATTTTTGATATTATCTTTTAACGGTAAAAATACAATGATTACTTGCTCGTACATATTGGTATTACATTGATTACAATAGAAATATTTAAAATAACATAGAAATAGTTAACCCATTTTTTCACAAACCAGCGCCTCTTACTTTTATTACATAATTATTACACATGCACACCCACTCTCTCATGGTACATACTTAAATTTTCCCTCTGAGCTTATTTAATTTTAAAAGGTTTTAATTTTGAATGGTTTATTTTACTCTCCCCGTTTGTTACTTATCTGACATGTTTTAATCCCAAACTGTCCGGTTTCCTCAGGTATTTCTCGTCACTCCGCACGTTTCATTTTCTGTCAGTGTTTTTTTTTTTTGTCTTTTAAACAAAATAACAGTTGGTTTGAATTCATTAATATTCAACTTTTAATTCACATTTTACATGTTATACTTGCGGGCGCCCGCGATTTCGTTTCTTAATTTTTGTTAGTGACCTGACTGAGGTCACTTTTATAATTCTGATATGTTTGATATTATTGATATTTAACAAAATATGATTGATTAATCTTATTGAGTAATTGTTCTCACTTCGTCGAGCGCCATCTTGTATGGCCAACTATGTATATAGAGAAAAAATAAATAAAATATGTGCTTACCATGTTAGGGTTCTTTTAGGCGAACAGGAGGTCAGAATGGTTGTTTAAACAAACAAAGAAAACTTTATACGTTTACACATTAATTAAAATTTATTAACATTTCTCAAAACAAAAAGAAACGCACATAAAATAAATCTGAAAGAAAGAAACTTTTAATGTAAAGAAAAAAAACTTTTAGTGTAAAAAAGAATAAAACAACATTGAAATATTATATAAACCTTATATGAATCAAGATATTAAATTGAAATAATCTTTTAAAAAATGCAAACCAGACTTCTTAATATAGTTACATTCTCATGTACACACGCAACACACACACCAAGTTATTTTAGAGATATCATATTTAGTTTAATTTATGTATAGATATTTTAGGCTGCCATTTCTTTTTTAAAATTCAAAGGTTTTACAATTTTGAAAATTTCTTGGGTTTTACCCCATGTCGGTTACTTATCTTGCCATTCTTTAGCGATTCGACCCAGTCCAGCCTCCTTACGTAATTCTGTCCACTCCGCACAATTCTATTGCTTATAATTTTTTACATATCACCAAAAACTGTCACTTCATTTTATTTCATGGCTATTAAAATTTATTAATTTGAATTTAAAATCACATTTTATCGTATGCGGGCCCGCAAAAATATGTTCCGGAACTTAATATGTTTTGCTCGCACGAGCATTGAATTTAGACTGGGCAGAACTACTGGCGCTAATTTGTGAAGCGGCTGTTGTGGTGTGATCAAGTCCTATTGTTTTTTAGTTTGTATCCTTCCGCCAGCTGCATGTCACCGTTACATAACTGAATTACTCATCAAGGATAGGCTCTGACGTAACGCTCGCCTGATGTTTCATTGCATAATTTGTTTACCATTACATAATGTGTTTACTGGTTTCGTGTTCGTCATTGTCTGACCTTGACACAGTTGCAGTTTATTAATTCTGCGTCTGTTGAATCTGTTTTTACAAAATATCATCGAATAACCTTCACAGTCAATGCTGCCACTGTTGTTTTCGTTTCAAACAGGAAATTTACCTAAGTTTTGTTTATGGTTGTCCCTATTGCCAAATATGTTATTTATTAAAAAGAAAAATACAAACTTCTTTACATTGCCTCAGGTAGGCCCCAAAATGCCCCGCTACAATACCCCCTCAATGAGATATTTTATGCCGAAGCATAAAAAATCTCATTGACACATTCATACTTGCTAGAGGGATCAGCCAGGATATGTCACCACAACCCCCTTTATGGTTTACAAAATAATATAATCAACTCACCCTTGGTCTGGTGACTGTGACCGCATCTGCATGACAATACTGGACTTCTCTCTCGAGATCCCAACACCGTAGAGTCAGACAGATACTTAACGTCCCTGCTCTGACGCGCTGGCCAGCTCAGGTCCGCCGCCACAGCATCACCAAACACTGAAACAACAAATCAAAATATCAAATAGTGGCCTTATACAACACCATATCCCCAACTGATCTGTTTCCCCCTAGCGGTGCTGGTTTGCGCTAAGAAGCACTGGTTTTGTTTTGTATTTACTTATTTCTAACATATCAAAATACCTAACAGTAACAGGATAAAATTCTCTTACACTAACAAACACAATACAACATAAGAAAACATAGTACATTAATAATTCATATTGTTATTATCTTAAATAAACAATTTGTATTTAAAATTTATACACTTTACATCATTAAGTTTGCATATAAAATCATAAAATTTACCTTTTAATCTTGCTTTACGTTTATTAATTCGTTTCTCAAATTTTTTTTTTTTTTTTTTTTTTTTTTTCGTGTTACACATCATTTTATTTATTATTCCCTTTCATTAATTTGGGTGATTCTACGTTACTCATTATAATTCACATCAACTTGGCATTTACTCATAATCTTCCTCTTTTATTACTCTAACACTCCCTTACAAAATCTTTAACTAGTATGACACCCCGCTATCAAAAAATCTACTAATCCTTCTTTACCTCTAACTACTTACTACTTTAACTCAATTCGCCATCTTCTCTCAATATATAAAAAAAATACTCTCTAACCCTTTGTACATAGGATACGTGTTTCCCCCCCCCAAAAAGCTCAATTCCCGTTCTCTGGCCCCTGGATTCTACCTAAGGCGGCCCCTTCCCACTAAAACTATACCAAATCCCGTCCCAACCCTTATGTTGCGGACTCCCACACTACACTACCCCCTACTACAAAATTGCCATCCCCAAAATCTCAATCTCATTACCTCACTACAACTACAACAAAATAACAACATCAATTATAAACAACAATATATCACTCAAAACTCTACAATTATTCTCCATTACTACTGTGTCTCCACTTATACTTCTCAAAATTCTATAACATACATTAACTCAAAACAACATTGCATTATTTTCATCTCTGCTATTTCTTTAACTCTGACTTCAATTTGGACAGATCTATATGTCCCACAAAAATTCAACTTGGACTGATTCAAACATTTTATTCAAATAATTACTATCACCCATTTCTATCTTTTGCAACCCACTGAAAATTTTAACTATCACAACTTTATTTCATTTCTTATTTAAAAACTATAAACACATTGAAAACATATTATCATATTTTTATAATCCTTATTCCTAATATACTAAATGCAATTAACATAATAAGACATAATAAACACAATATAGGAAGTATTTAACGCATCTATTTTTCAAATCAAACAAAATTATTGAGTAGCAAATCATCATTATTAAAATATAGCAAATTTTTAATACGTTATCCCCTTGGATAACCTCCCAGCCACACACACTATGACCCCCCCTGGACTGTGGCGTCCAGTTGCGTCCACAAGGACTGAGGTTTTGGAGGAATGTTACATCTCCGCATCCTTGCTTCTGCGTTACACTTGAAAAGGTATAGATATCAACATATCTTTGTCTATAATTATGCGCCACTAATACGGTTCTACCACCTGTCTATGCTACCCCCAAGCGGGCAGAGTGGCAGCCGCTGTTCCATAGTTTGGTGATTCCCCTTAATTTCACCCCCCATCAATTTCAAAATACACCTTTACAACGATAACAGCTATGGCCAGTTAAGGCAGAACGTGACGCAATGAGCCCCAACCATAGCTGTTAAAGCTAAACCAATTCCACGGTCAGGGTTCGGTGAGGCCGTGACCGCCCGAAAATTTGGGGAATCACAAGTACAATATCTTTTGTAACATTAAATTTTAAGAATTTATATTTAAATGACATTATTAGTTTGGATGGTGTTTTACCCTCCTTTATATGTAAGCTTAACTATCATTGACATAAAATATTAAATACAAAATTTACAACCTTCCACCATAGCAGTTTCGCACTACACGGTTATGTCACTTCATTGAGGACCAAACTACCCCCCAAAATTGTCCCCACATCTTGTATTAATAACAAGTTTTTATGTTGCTACACCTTTTTCTTCAAAACGTTCCTATACTCACTGATACTAAAATTTGACAATTATATTTGGTCACTTATTTCTAAAAATTTATTTAAATTTAAAATTATGCACATCCAAAGTTATTTTAGGTTTTTTTTTTTTTTTTTATACTATTTACATAGGAGGCTGACTCTATTGTGACTTACACTACGTCTAGGAAGGTCGCAGTCGCCTGAAATGCCGGGTCTTGCTGCAAAACGGATTGGCACTAGGTAGATATACTACGTGAATTCACGTCCCCCCTCTGAAACACACTACTCCCCCTATCCTACCATTTTTTCTACCCCGCTTTCTACCGTGCGCCAAACCGTCTTGCCCCAAAACTCGTCGTTTCGGGCCAATCAGAAAATATTGTCAAGGGCTCCACTTTAATTTTGCCCTTGACACTAAAATATTTAAATTTGTATGCACTGCCTTTTACTTAAATGCAGCCTCCATTATTTACAAACACTCTAAGGCAGTGCAGGCACGTGACAGGTACACCGAAACCGCTGCGCCTGGAGTGTATAAAAAATAATTTATGTCACGTACCTGTTGGGGTCCCCCTCCCCGTTCAAATATGTCGCTAAGTTTTCTACTTTATACCAATTTTGGTGGAGCCGGACCATCGTTGTTTTCACTGCCCGAAGGAAGATTTTCGCCAACCATGGCCCGCCTCCGATTTCCGAATTCCACGGCCAGGACTGGTAAGATCGTGACCGCCCGAAAATGGGGGAGGATCCCTTCTGAAAACATACAACAATATTTAAAAACTTATTTATAAACATAACACAGTTACAGTGACCTATATAATTTTAAATTCGTCGCATTTTGAGTACCTACTATTTCCTGCGTCGCTGGGTTCCTCAGCACATACACATTCTGCATTTTTATTTCTATGATTTCATAAGGTCCTTCATATAACAAGAAAAACTTTTTTATTTCTCTGTCTTGAGCACTGGATAAATCATGTCTTTTTACTAACACTAACTGACCTACCTCATACTTGGTCCATTTACCCTTGGCATCATGTTTCTGTTTTCGTCGCTCTCCTCTCGTGAGTAAGTTCTCGTTTGCCAATCTAATCTTCATGTTCCTGTCCAAAACCTGACCTTCAGGTGGGTATGTGAAAAGTTGTTCCAATATCCTGGGCGGCCTTGTTCCCCTAATCAACTCATGCGGCGTAAATCCCGTGGACTCATGGGTGGTACAATTCAGCCACTCCTCTACTTTTTTCAGGTAGGATGGCCATTCTGTGTGTTTGGCGTGACAGTACGCCCGGAATATCCTGCCAATCTCTCTCATCACCCGTTCTGCTTGATTCGACTGAGGATGGTATACTGCCGTATGCTTGGGTATGATGCCCTCCCATCCAAGCGTCTGCCGCCACTTGCCGCTTATAAACTGTGGACCGTGGTCAGATAATATAATTTTCGGTTTCCCAACGTTGAGCATGTAGTCTTTTACTATTTTCTCACTAAGTACTTTACTAGTTGCTCTCTTAATGCTATATAACTTTACAAATTTTGAAAAAGTGTCTAAAACTACAAACACATATAACACACCCCCTCTACCTCTAGGCAATGGTCCATATAAATCAACCGCAACTAGATCAAAAGGTTTATCTACTTTTATGTAATTCATCTCCCCTTCTACTCTGTAATTCACTACTTTCGATTTTTGACATAAATCACACACTCTCAACACTTTTCTCACTCTCCTCTCCATATTCTTAAATATACATGACTCTTTCAAAACATTTGCACACTTTCTCGCACCAAAATGACCATACCTTGTATGACAATCCCAGACAATTTTATCTATTAACCCCTCGGGTATAACTAACCTCCAATCACGCTCCCCACCATCTACCTTTTTAAACAAAATACCTTGACATACTTGAAATCGCTCATTATATTCAGATCCCTCTACATCTGTTTCTAAACTAACAATTATTCTACCCAGTTTACTATCAGATCTTTGCAAGTGTTTAATGTCACTTAATTCCTCACCAAAAATTCTATCTTCTCTAGTTATTCTAAAAATTTCTATTTCTTTAAGGTCCCTACCAGTTTTATTGTCTATAACATCTACTCTAGAAAGTGTATCTGGTACCTTATTATCTGACCCCTTTATATACTCCCATGAAAAGTTATATTCCTGTAAGGCTAATACCCACCTAGTTAATCGGCTGTGTGTTAGCTTACATGAATTCAGAAATGACAGTGCCTTGTGGTCCGTCCGGATTATCGTGGTATTCCCTAGGATGTAGGTGCGGAATTTACCCACGGCGAACACAATACTTAGAAGTTCCTTTTCAGTTGTCGTGTAATTCTTTTCCGCCGATAACAACGATCTACTGGCGAAGGCGATCGTCAGGTGTTCCTTGTCGCAGCCCTCCTGGTATAACTCCGCCCCTAGCGCTACATTGCTGGCGTCGGTCTGCAAATAAAAAATCTTATTAAAATCGGGATGATTCATCATGATCATGTGACTGAACTTTCTCTTAATTTCATTAAACGCAGCTCGTTCCGTATCGCCCCATCTCCACTGTTTATTCTTCTGCAGTACAGCACTCAGTTTAGATGTTGTGTGTGCGTAGTTCTCCTGAAATTTCCTGTAAAAATTGCATAGGCCTAAAAAACTCTGTAGTTGCTTAATGTTTTTTGGTTCAGGGAATCGCATTATGGCTTCGACTTTGTCAGGGTTGGCTAATATCCCCTCCTGTGTAATAATAAATCCTAAAAAGTGTATTTCTGTCTGCAGAAACTTAGACTTGTCCCAATTCACTGTTAAACCCCCTGTTTGCAGCTTATCTAATACATATTCTATGTGTTCTAAATGTTCAATGAATGTTCTAGAGGCTATCAAAATATCATCGACATATACAGTTAAAAAGTCTAAATCCTTAGGTTGTAGAATATTATCTAAACATTTGATAAAACTGGCAACACTGATGTTTAATCCAAAAGGTAAGCGTTTAAACTGGTAATTCTTACCGTTAAAAAGAAAAGCTGTGTATTTCCTGCTCTCTATTGCTAATGGCACCTGCCAGTATCCAGCGGTCAGGTCTAAGGACGTCATGTATTTGACTCCGCTAAACTTTTGTAAAATCTCATTTATGGGTTCTGGAGATTCCCTGTCAGGTATAATAATTTGATTAATTTTCCTAGCATCTAAACATAACCTTACCTTGCCATCCTTTTTTATCACTACCACCAAAGGGTTTGAATAAGGTGATACTGAGCGTTCAATTATGCCTCCTTGCATCATCCGGTCCAGTTCCTCCTGTACAGCCCTTCGTTTCAAAAACGGCACCGGGTAGCTCCTCTGCATGTATGGTGCATGGTCCCGAACTTTCAGTTCGCAGATGTAGTCCTTCGCTTTCCCTGGTGATTCATCAAACACCTCTCGGAACCGCTCCACAACTGCCCACAGCTCCTCTCGCTGAGTATTTCCTACAACTGTGTTTTCATTGAAAAATTTGTCGACTCTATTTGCCCACACACTCTCATTACGCTCATGCATCTCTCTCTCCTCATTTTCTAGGCTATCACTCTCTAGACATATATTTATTTTAGTCTCTATCTCTCTATCGCTTATCTGCTTATGTAACATTTTTATTCCCATGACTTTAGCTTCATTTACTACTTTCTTAAACTCTATTCTGACTGGTTTATCCCCTTTTTCAAATTTTACTATTTGTTTATTGAAATCTATTACTGCTCCGTTTCTTTCCAAAAAATCATTTCCCAATATTACATCTAGACTCAACCCTTTAACTACTAAGAAAGTGTTTTCAAATTCAACTTCATCTATTAAAATATTTAATTGTACTTGTCTGGTTATTCTTTTACTTCTCACCCCAGTTACCCCCACTACTGTAACCCCGGCAACTGATAATGACGGTATATTCTTGTTTAACTCTTTTAATTCACCCATGACATTTTCAGAAATTACTGAGATCTCGGTACCGGTATCAATTAAAGTTTTATAATTCTTACCTTCAATGTTAATTGTCACCTCAGTCAATCCTGCTCTGCGTTCCATCACCTTGTTCTCCTCTTCTTCTAACAGTTCCTTCGCCATGTCCATCTTGATAATGTTGTTATGGTATCCGTTGATTATTTGGACCCTCCTGTTTTCCGTAGACAATGGTTCGGCCCGCTTCTCCATTGTCCTACCTAGTTTTCCGTGGAGGGACCCGCCACAGCTGGATGATTTCCCCCTCTCCCTCTGTTATAATGTCCTCCTCCTCTCGTCGCTCCTCTGTGAAATTCTCCTCCTCTCGACTGCTGATTGGGTGGTGGGTTTGCTCGCTCGTTCCTGGCGCACTCCCTGTCCCGATGACATCTGAAACAATTGGTTCTATTAGCATAATTGTCGGTTTCACATGTTCTACACCTCCAACTCTCGCCCCTATTATCGAAACTTCCTCCCCGTGCTCCTCTATGAAAACTCGGGTGTACCCCTGTTCTGATGGTAACTATTATTATTATTATTATGGTGTGGTACTACTGGTGTGTTTGGACGTCGCCCTATGTCGCGTTCCCCTATATTCTGTAATACATCTAACATGTTTTCTAACTCGCTTATATTTGCAATCTCTCTAGTCATTAACGTAATTTGCACCTCTCTGGGCAGGTGTTTGCTAATATGTCTTACAAATGATCGGAATGGCAACGACGGTTCTAGATATTTAGCTTCGTTATATATGGTCATCACATATATGGTTAGGTGGTTATTAATCCTACCAAAATTCCCGTTACCCATTATTTTACTTCTTAATATTTCTTGGTCTTCTTCTGACCAATATTTGTTTCGAAAAGCTATCTCAAAATCCTCGAAACTATCCCATTCGGTATGGTGTACTTCCGACCATATCTCGGCACTACCTTTAAAACATTTGATAATCTTCAGTAATTTAACCTCCCAGCTACTACTATTAAACCGATTAAATTCCCTAACTCTATTTAAAAATTGCATTGGGTGTACTCTACGATTGTCACAATTAAAAGTTTCTAATTCTATTTCATTATTCGTGTCTCGTGTTACAAATATGCGTTCAGTAACATTGTTTACATTTTGATTTTTCACTAAACTTAATTCATCTCTCATACTACTAATGTTTTGTTCAAGTGAATATAATTTTTTGTCATTACTATATTCAGATTGTGTGTTATTTTTTGATATTACTTCAATAGATTCATTGATTGCTTGTATTTCTGTCTGATAATTACTTTCGATTTCATTTATTTTAGAGTCTATCTTATTTTGGTGTTCATCAATATTTTGACTAATTCTTTCAACTGTCATTACTACGCTACTCAACTTACATTCATTTTCAATATTACATTTATTAATTTTAGATTCTATGTCATTGTTATAATCATTCATTGAATTTATTAATATTTCGTTATTCTCATTGATTTGCTTCTCAACTCTACTTATCTGACTATCGACTTCATTAAATTTAACATCTGTCTTTTGTATTGAATCATCTAACCTGTTCTCTACTTGGTTGATCTTATCAGTAAACTCTACTTTAGTACTTTCACAATGTTTATTAATTTCTTTAATTTGGTTTGTTAATTCGTCGAATTTCCTGTCAAAACTATTCTTTTGAACATCTAATTTACTGTTCTGAACGTCAAACTTCCCGTTGAAACTACTATTCATTTTATTGATATCACTACTCAAATTCTCAGACATTGTTTTCATTAAATTGAATATATCTGCCATCGACAACTCTGCAACTCGTGTTGTCGACGGGGTAGATTGAGCCGATACATTATCAAGTACCATCGACTCCGTAAGAGTGTTTTCTAAATTTACTTCTTGATTCTCCATTTTTTAATAGTAAGCTTATTACTTTAAATAAAAATACTAATATATCATATCTACTTTTCACACAACAATGTACTCTACTTACACAACACTTTGCGTTACTTTACGTAACTTTCTATACACCTTATTTATACTTCATTCATTTCATAATCTATTTATATAATACCCTTTATTCATACTACTTAATAATTATCATACATATTAATTATTATGCATATTGCTTCACAATACCCGCTATAAAATATCAACATCAACTTTTCACACTCATCACAACATAACCCCTATCTTGTAATCAATTACATTTATTGTTTTATTACTTATGGTGAAAATGTAAATTTTGTCTATACGTCAATAATTTTCAGGCGCCATGTTTGTTAAGTTAAAAGTAACATGATCGAAATCTACTTTTAGGGCCAGAATTCGTGTTAATACGTACCAGTTTAGTGGAACCAATCACCTGAAATAAAGACACATCAAATAACATATAAAAGTATTTATTAATATTAAACATTGATATTTATTACATAGACATAGATCTCTGATCGATATATTGCGCCATGGGCGTTGTCCACATGAAATTACATTATACAAAGAATATACGCTGCATTAATACATGTTATAGGATAAGACATACATTTATTAATTCAAAGTAAATTTCATATTAATTCAACACAGATATATAGTTATCTGTTGCTCAACCCAGCACTTAGAAATAACGCACGCACACAACCACTCACCCTTTCATTCTCATGGTACAACTTTATGCATAGTGGAGCTCCTTTTAAATATAATGAAAAATTTAAATGATTTTTTAAATAATTGATTTAAAATTTGGTATTTGGAAATAATTAAAGGATTGAAAATGTAAAAGGAACGTTCTCACCAATTTCGTGTTGGCTTCCTCGCACTGCCAGTCTCGTTCGTACATCGGAACAATCGGTGTATTTTTACGGCGCTTGACGGGACACCTTCGTGTCAACCCACGTAACCCACCGTCGTGGGACCGATTCTATACGTCGATCTTTTACGGACGATTTAATCGGTCGAGGACGCCTACACAAAGCCGAACTCTAACTCTCCTTAATACATTTTGATTGTAGATATTATACTGTTTATACTGTTTATTAACCACCTATAGTGGTCTAAAAAGTTAAAATTCACCCGGGAGTGAATTGGTTTGGCCGGCCGGCACTGATCAGTCGCTGCAGCGAAATGACGGCAATTCCTTGTTGAATTCTGCGGAAGTGGGGTGTACTGACGTCACATTTTCTTTGTCTAACGTGTTGACATCGCCGTTTTGTCGTTGTCAACACATTCTCAGCCTCTGACGTAATTAAGGCTTGGTTTGCTTATTGCAATAACTGCACACTGTTTTTATGACATTTTACAGATTCTGCTACGAATTAGTTCAAATCCTGGCAAATATTGTGATATAGTCCACTCACTGTAGATTCGATATCGGGTGTTTGAGGTTGGGTTGGGTATGTCAAAAAATAGAAAAATACAATATTTATGATCTCGTTACCATATTTTAGGTAATTATAAAATGTACCATGATTGTACCATCACAAAACCCCCTCAATGAAAGATGGTGTGACGAAGCACACAATCTTTCATTGACCCTTTCATACTTCCTAAAGGGATCAGCCAGGACAAGTCGCCACAACCCCCTTACAATTTTACATAAAAAATAACAACAACTCACCCTTGGTCTGGTGATGAGGACCGTACCTAGATGACCTTACTGGACTTCTCCTACGAGATCCCAACACCATAAGGCCACTTAGGCTCTTAACGCCCCTGCTCTGACGCGTTGGCCAGCTCAGGACCGCTGTCACACCACCAAACACTGAAACAATATATAATAAATATTCAAATAGTGGCTTAGTAAATCACTCCATCCTCAACTGATCTGGTTCCCCTTAGCTAAGTGCTGGTTTGTGCCAATAAGCACTGGGTTGGCTTAATATATTTTAATACGCTTCATAAAATTATAAGATTATATATTATAATCTTCAAGAATTAAAAAGAATATCTCTTCTTCATATTAACAAATACTTCTACCCTGAGCTGAAAAATGGTTTCGATTCCTATCGATAATATTTATCTTCATTCTTTTACAATTACTAGAATTGTAATATAAGCACATTAATATAATATAGTTACCAAAATTGAATAAAATATAATTAAAAATATAATAAGAAAATTACACATTACAATCTCCCAAATCTGGAGAAAAACAAATAATAAAAGAATTAATAACTCTATATATTTATTTATTGAATACTCTTAGTGCATGATAAAACAAAAAAAAATTATTATTATTGTTATTATTATTATTATTAACAGGTAATTATTTGGCTGATAAATATTATTAACAACGCCAATATTATTTAAAAAAAATTTTTTTTTTCTCTTCCTACACATATTATAACATCATGTTAAAAAGTTTTCAAATAAATACATAATACATTAATAATTAACACTGATATATTAATAATACAGTTAATACATTTTAAATACTCAATCATATTTAATCATATCTAAGATATGCATTAACATTTGTATAATTTACTTAAAAGTTGTATTTAAATTAAAATTTACCATTGCGGTTATTAATTAAACATCAAATTTATTTATTTATAATAATAAAATACATTTTGAACTTATTGTTACTATTCATATTACATTATTATTTCATTATTCATTTTCTACTACCTCTCTCCTCTGAACTTTCTACCTCCCTAACTACCTAACCTCTCACCTTCTATCACTGTTTAGTCTGGATAACTCCTATATTCACTATACTTCTATTTTTTATAATCTTACTCACCTTCTTCTAACTGACCATCAAATTTACCTATCATTGACACCAATATCTCAATTATATACTCCATTACTATTTTCATTTAAATCATATGGCACCGCTCGTCTTTGCAATGGGTTGGGTGTTCCCTAACTGGCTATATACATCTCTAATATTTTGCCCTTCCAAATAATTCGGCAAACACTCCCTTAAACTATGCTATTACCTGCCACAACACTATTGGTTGGCTACCCTTTATCACCTCACCCCCACTACAGAATTCATCAACAATAATTATATGTTTATACCTTTACTTAAACACCTTCTCTACAAATAATCACTAACTACTGTGTCCCTAAATATTTAATAATTCTCTTTGTATTTCCTTAAAAATTCTTATCTTTCTAACTCCATTTACATTAATTAATCAACTCACCTGCTTCTTACCTATCCCCAGGCTCTATTCCTGTTTAAACACTTACTGTAATCATTGACAATTCTCCTATAAAATTCCTCTCTTACCTCTTTATAACAATACCTCTTTTCAAAATTCAAATATAATTATTTATTTAAACATTCATTATTATTCATTAGTAATTAATTAAAATATTCTTATTAAACATTTTATATATATAAAATATATAATAATACACACTGGGGTACCTGTAATACATAATACACATCAAAATACATGGATAAATACAGTTAATACAATAAAACTATACACTCCAACTTCATTATTGTGTCATTAATCGAAATCAGTCCATAACAGTCCAATTCAATACCACTTTTCATATTATTATTTAATGTTCATTTCACAATACAACAGTCTATCCACCATCATTAAACAACAAACGAATCTTATGTCTATATAAATCATTTTTGATTAAATACATTATCTTATTATTATAAATGTAAAGGTTATTCAAATTTTTATAATTTTCCACAATACTATTATAATCCATATGATCACTCCATATCATTATCTCATATAATTTGTCACGATCGATTATGGTCCTGTCACCTTTAGTATTATCTGTCACAACCAGGTAAATTATAAAGTCATCATTAATAACATCCTCTCCTGCTGCTGCTATATCAGCTTCAATATAGGGTAAGTACTTACAATAATTATTAATTCTCTCTCTACTCACTCTCTCTCTTAATTCTGTATAATTTCTCCCAACTTCAAACAACTCTAACTTACTATCACCATACCTATCTCTCTCAAAATATGCCTCATCATAACACCAAGTCACACTCTCTCTCTCTCTCCAGATATGCAGGGGTCCCTATCATAAAATTGTTGCACCTCTTCTTAGGTACACAAAAACATAAAGAAACTTTATTTGTAGAACTATCATCTATCAAATATAAATTAAAGGCATTCTTATCCTTATAACAATTACATGAAGACTTGTCTTCACCCCCTAATACAACATTAAAAGAAAATTCTACCCCCTGCATTCCTTGTACTAAAATACTTTCTCTCAACTTTCTTTCTGACTTCATAAATTCAAATATTTCATTATCATTCATTATACTTTCATTATCATGTTTATCCTTCTCTAATACCCCAATCTTATTACTTGTATTATGTGGATTGTCTATATTTTCTAAATTTTTAGTGATATCTATCACATTTATTTCAATGTTTTCTAAATGATTTTGTAAAACATTGGTTTTCACTGCTATTTGTTTGCTTACTTCAACATTGGTTTTAACTTCTAATTGACTTTCTACAAAATTTAAACATTTCTGTTGTATTTCTGTACTCTTTGACTCTAATTGACTTTTAATCGTGTTATTTACTGTGTCGTGAACTAGATCAATTTTAGTGTCTAAATCATGTATGGTACTACTGAACTTATCATCAACAATTGCTAGTGTAGTTTTCTGTATGTTATCACAACGTGTTTCTACTGTGTTAATTCGCTCATCAAATTGACAATTTTGTCTTTTAATTTCATCCTCCATCTCATCGAAATTAATTTTAAAACTACTTTGAATTTCTTTAATTTCACTTTTCTGAACATCAAATTTAAAATTCATGTCTTTAAAATTGCTACACATCATGTTATACAGACGTGTTAACATTTCGTCTGTTTTGTTTTCATGAAGTGAGATGGAGGTTACTTGTTCAGTCTCTACATTTTCGGTCGCACTCGCCTCGCCAACCTGACTAAGTGGGGTTAATGGAACATCCATCTCACTCATCACTATTTCGTCAGAGAGGCTGACTTTTTCAGTTTTATCTTCATCAGTATTCATGTTGTATTATTTTAGGTTACTAAAACATGTATGTTTATAACCTAGGAATTTAACCCTATTCTACGCACGTGTGCATGTACTTACGCTATTACTTCAGGTAACTATTCCACTTTCCTGGTAGGTATTACTCCACATAAAATTAAGTTTTATGTCGAGTTCCTGTTATTACGGGCGCCAAATGTAATCAATTACATTTATTGTTTTATTACTTATGGTGAAAATGTAAATTTTGTCTATACGTCAATAATTTTCAGGCGCCATGTTTGTTAAGTTAAAAGTAACATGATCGAAATCTACTTTTAGGGCCAGAATTCGTGTTAATACGTACCAGTTTAGTGGAACCAATCACCTGAAATAAAGACACATCAAATAACATATAAAAGTATTTATTAATATTAAACATTGATATTTATTACATAGACATAGATCTCTGATCGATATATTGCGCCATGGGCGTTGTCCACATGAAATTACATTATACAAAGAATATACGCTGCATTAATACATGTTATAGGATAAGACATACATTTATTAATTCAAAGTAAATTTCATATTAATTCAACACAGATATATAGTTATCTGTTGCTCAACCCAGCACTTAGAAATAACGCACGCACACAACCACTCACCCTTTCATTCTCATGGTACAACTTTATGCATAGTGGAGCTCCTTTTAAATATAATGAAAAATTTAAATGATTTTTTAAATAATTGATTTAAAATTTGGTATTTGGAAATAATTAAAGGATTGAAAATATAAAAGGAACGTTCTCACCAATTTCGTGTTGGCTTCCTCGCACTGCCAGTCTCGTTCGTACATCGGCACAATCGGTGTATTTTTACGGCGCTTGACGGGACACCTTCGTGTCAACCCACGTAACCCACCGTCGTGGGACCGATTCTATACGTCGATCTTTTACGGATGATTTAATCGGTCGAGGACGCCTACACAAAGCCGAACTCTAACTCTCCTTAATACATTTTGATTGTAGATATTATACTGTTTATACTGTTTATTAACCACCTATAGTGGTCTAAAAAGTTAAAATTCACCCGGGAGTGAATTGGTTTGGCCGGCCGGCACTGATCAGTCGCTGCAGCGAAATGACGGCAATTCCTTGTTGAATTCTGCGGAAGTGGGGTGTACTGACGTCACATTTTCTTTGTCTAACGTGTTGACATCGCCGTTTTGTCGTTGTCAACACATTCTCAGCCTCTGACGTAATTAAGGCTTGGTTTGCTTATTGCAATAACTGCACACTGTTTTTATGACATTTTACAGATTCTGCTACGAATTAGTTCAAATCCTGGCAAATATTGTGATATAGTCCACTCACTGTAGATTCGATATCGGGTGTTTGAGGTTGGGTTGGGTATGTCAAAAAATAGAAAAATACAATATTTATGATCTCGTTACCATATTTTAGGTAATTATAAAATGTACCATGATTGTACCATCACAAAACCCCCTCAATGAAAGATGGTGTGACGAAGCACACAATCTTTCATTGACCCTTTCATACTTCCTAAAGGGATCAGCCAGGACAAGTCGCCACAACCCCCTTACAATTTTACATAAAAAATAACAACAACTCACCCTTGGTCTGGTGATGAGGACCGTACCTAGATGACCTTACTGGACTTCTCCTACGAGATCCCAACACCATAAGGCCACTTAGGCTCTTAACGCCCCTGCTCTGACGCGTTGGCCAGCTCAGGACCGCTGTCACACCACCAAACACTGAAACAATATATAATAAATATTCAAATAGTGGCTTAGTAAATCACTCCATCCTCAACTGATCTGGTTCCCCTTAGCTAAGTGCTGGTTTGTGCCAATAAGCACTGGGTTGGCTTAATATATTTTAATACGCTTCATAAAATTATAAGATTATATATTATAATCTTCAAGAATTAAAAAGAATATCTCTTCTTCATATTAACAAATACTTCTACCCTGAGCTGAAAAATGGTTTCGATTCCTATCGATAATATTTATCTTCATTCTTTTACAATTACTAGAATTGTAATATAAGCACATTAATATAATATAGTTACCAAAATTGAATAAAATATAATTAAAAATATAATAAGAAAATTACACATTACAATCTCCCAAATCTGGAGAAAAACAAATAATAAAAGAATTAATAACTCTATATATTTATTTATTGAATACTCTTAGTGCATGATAAAACAAAAAAAAATTATTATTATTGTTATTATTATTATTATTAACAGGTAATTATTTGGCTGATAAATATTATTAACAACGCCAATATTATTTAAAAAAAATTTTTTTTTTCTCTTCCTACACATATTATAACATCATGTTAAAAAGTTTTCAAATAAATACATAATACATTAATAATTAACACTGATATATTAATAATACAGTTAATACATTTTAAATACTCAATCATATTTAATCATATCTAAGATATGCATTAACATTTGTATAATTTACTTAAAAGTTGTATTTAAATTAAAATTTACCATTGCGGTTATTAATTAAACATCAAATTTATTTATTTATAATAATAAAATACATTTTGAACTTATTGTTACTATTCATATTACATTATTATTTCATTATTCATTTTCTACTACCTCTCTCCTCTGAACTTTCTACCTCCCTAACTACCTAACCTCTCACCTTCTATCACTGTTTAGTCTGGATAACTCCTATATTCACTATACTTCTATTTTTTATAATCTTACTCACCTTCTTCTAACTGACCATCAAATTTACCTATCATTGACACCAATATCTCAATTATATACTCCATTACTATTTTCATTTAAATCATATGGCACCGCTCGTCTTTGCAATGGGTTGGGTGTTCCCTAACTGGCTATATACATCTCTAATATTTTGCCCTTCCAAATAATTCGGCAAACACTCCCTTAAACTATGCTATTACCTGCCACAACACTATTGGTTGGCTACCCTTTATCACCTCACCCCCACTACAGAATTCATCAACAATAATTATATGTTTATACCTTTACTTAAACACCTTCTCTACAAATAATCACTAACTACTGTGTCCCTAAATATTTAATAATTCTCTTTGTATTTCCTTAAAAATTCTTATCTTTCTAACTCCATTTACATTAATTAATCAACTCACCTGCTTCTTACCTATCCCCAGGCTCTATTCCTGTTTAAACACTTACTGTAATCATTGACAATTCTCCTATAAAATTCCTCTCTTACCTCTTTATAACAATACCTCTTTTCAAAATTCAAATATAATTATTTATTTAAACATTCATTATTATTCATTAGTAATTAATTAAAATATTCTTATTAAACATTTTATATATATAAAATATATAATAATACACACTGGGGTACCTGTAATACATAATACACATCAAAATACATGGATAAATACAGTTAATACAATAAAACTATACACTCCAACTTCATTATTGTGTCATTAATCGAAATCAGTCCATAACAGTCCAATTCAATACCACTTTTCATATTATTATTTAATGTTCATTTCACAATACAACAGTCTATCCACCATCATTAAACAACAAACGAATCTTATGTCTATATAAATCATTTTTGATTAAATACATTATCTTATTATTATAAATGTAAAGGTTATTCAAATTTTTATAATTTTCCACAATACTATTATAATCCATATGATCACTCCATATCATTATCTCATATAATTTGTCACGATCGATTATGGTCCTGTCACCTTTAGTATTATCTGTCACAACCAGGTAAATTATAAAGTCATCATTAATAACATCCTCTCCTGCTGCTGCTATATCAGCTTCAATATAGGGTAAGTACTTACAATAATTATTAATTCTCTCTCTACTCACTCTCTCTCTTAATTCTGTATAATTTCTCCCAACTTCAAACAACTCTAACTTACTATCACCATACCTATCTCTCTCAAAATATGCCTCATCATAACACCAAGTCACACTCTCTCTCTCTCTCCAGATATGCAGGGGTCCCTATCATAAAATTGTTGCACCTCTTCTTAGGTACACAAAAACATAAAGAAACTTTATTTGTAGAACTATCATCTATCAAATATAAATTAAAGGCATTCTTATCCTTATAACAATTACATGAAGACTTGTCTTCACCCCCTAATACAACATTAAAAGAAAATTCTACCCCCTGCATTCCTTGTACTAAAATACTTTCTCTCAACTTTCTTTCTGACTTCATAAATTCAAATATTTCATTATCATTCATTATACTTTCATTATCATGTTTATCCTTCTCTAATACCCCAATCTTATTACTTGTATTATGTGGATTGTCTATATTTTCTAAATTTTTAGTGATATCTATCACATTTATTTCAATGTTTTCTAAATGATTTTGTAAAACATTGGTTTTCACTGCTATTTGTTTGCTTACTTCAACATTGGTTTTAACTTCTAATTGACTTTCTACAAAATTTAAACATTTCTGTTGTATTTCTGTACTCTTTGACTCTAATTGACTTTTAATCGTGTTATTTACTGTGTCGTGAACTAGATCAATTTTAGTGTCTAAATCATGTATGGTACTACTGAACTTATCATCAACAATTGCTAGTGTAGTTTTCTGTATGTTATCACAACGTGTTTCTACTGTGTTAATTCGCTCATCAAATTGACAATTTTGTCTTTTAATTTCATCCTCCATCTCATCGAAATTAATTTTAAAACTACTTTGAATTTCTTTAATTTCACTTTTCTGAACATCAAATTTAAAATTCATGTCTTTAAAATTGCTACACATCATGTTATACAGACGTGTTAACATTTCGTCTGTTTTGTTTTCATGAAGTGAGATGGAGGTTACTTGTTCAGTCTCTACATTTTCGGTCGCACTCGCCTCGCCAACCTGACTAAGTGGGGTTAATGGAACATCCATCTCACTCATCACTATTTCGTCAGAGAGGCTGACTTTTTCAGTTTTATCTTCATCAGTATTCATGTTGTATTATTTTAGGTTACTAAAACATGTATGTTTATAACCTAGGAATTTAACCCTATTCTACGCACGTGTGCATGTACTTACGCTATTACTTCAGGTAACTATTCCACTTTCCTGGTAGGTATTACTCCACATAAAATTAAGTTTTATGTCGAGTTCCTGTTATTACGGGCGCCAAATGTAATCAATTACATTTATTGTTTTATTACTTATGGTGAAAATGTAAATTTTGTCTATACGTCAATAATTTTCAGGCGCCATGTTTGTTAAGTTAAAAGTAACATGATCGAAATCTACTTTTAGGGCCAGAATTCGTGTTAATACGTACCAGTTTAGTGGAACCAATCACCTGAAATAAAGACACATCAAATAACATATAAAAGTATTTATTAATATTAAACATTGATATTTATTACATAGACATAGATCTCTGATCGATATATTGCGCCATGGGCGTTGTCCACATGAAATTACATTATACAAAGAATATACGCTGCATTAATACATGTTATAGGATAAGACATACATTTATTAATTCAAAGTAAATTTCATATTAATTCAACACAGATATATAGTTATCTGTTGCTCAACCCAGCACTTAGAAATAACGCACGCACACAACCACTCACCCTTTCATTCTCATGGTACAACTTTATGCATAGTGGAGCTCCTTTTAAATATAATGAAAAATTTAAATGATTTTTTAAATAATTGATTTAAAATTTGGTATTTGGAAATAATTAAAGGATTGAAAATATAAAAGGAACGTTCTCACCAATTTCGTGTTGGCTTCCTCGCACTGCCAGTCTCGTTCGTACATCGGCACAATCGGTGTATTTTTACGGCGCTTGACGGGACACCTTCGTGTCAACCCACGTAACCCACCGTCGTGGGACCGATTCTATACGTCGATCTTTTACGGATGATTTAATCGGTCGAGGACGCCTACACAAAGCCGAACTCTAACTCTCCTTAATACATTTTTGATTGTAGATATTATACTGTTTATTAACCACCTATAGTGGTCTAAAAAGTTAAAATTCACCCGGGAGTGAATTGGTTTGGCCGGCCGGCACTGATCAGTCGCTGCAGCGAAATGACGGCAATTCCTTGTTGAATTCTGCGGAAGTGGGGTGTACTGACGTCACATTTTCTTTGTCTAACGTGTTGACATCGCCGTTTTGTCGTTGTCAACACATTCTCAGCCTCTGACGTAATTAAGGCTTGGTTTGCTTATCGCAATAACTGCACACTGTTTTTATGACATTTTACAGATTCTGCTACGAATTAGTTCAAATCCTGGCAAATATTGTGATATAGTCCACTCACTGTAGATTCGATATCGGGTGTTTGAGGTTGGGTTGGGTATGTCAAAAAATAGAAAAATACAATATTTATGATCTCGTTACCATATTTTAGGTAATTATAAAATGTACCATGATTGTACCATCACAATCTATGTCTATTTTACGTACGAGAAAAAAAAAATTTATTTTTACCTCAACAACCATTCTGTTCTCCCCGTAGGCTTATATTTATATAATTATATTATATAAATTGTCCCTGTTCGGGCGCCATTGATATGTTTGATATTATTGATATTTAACAAAATATGATTGATTAATCTTATTGACTAATTGTTCTCACTTCGTCGAGCGCCATCTTGTATGGCCAACTATGTATATAGAGAAAAAATAAATAAAATATGTGCTTACCATGTTAGGGTTCTTTTAGGCGAACAGGAGATCAGAATGGTTGTTTAAACAAACAAAGAAAACTTTATACGTTTACACATTAATTAAAATTTATTAACATTTCTCAAAACAAAAAGAAACGCACATAAAATAAATCTGAAAGAAAGAAACTTTTAATGTAAAGAAAAAAAACTTTTAGTGTAAAAAAGAATAAAACAACATTGAAATATTATATAAACCTTATATGAATCAAGATATTAAATTGAAATAATCTTTTAAAAAACGCAAACCAGACTTCTTAATATAGTTACATTCTCACGTACACACGCAACACACACACCAAGTTATTTTAGAGATCTCATATTTAGTTTAATTTATGTATAGATATTTTAGGCTGCCATTTCTTTTTTAAAATTCAAAGGTTTTACAATTTTGAAAATTTCTTGGGTTTTACCCCATGTCGGTTACTCATCTTGCCATTCTTTAGCGATTCGACCCAGTCCAGCCTCCTTACGTAATTCTGTCCACTCCGCACAATTCTATTGCTTATAATTTTTTACATATCACCAAAAACTGTCACTTCATTTTACTTCATGGCTATTAAAATTTATTAATTTGAATTTAAAATCACATTTTATCGTATGCGGGCCCGCAAAAATATGTTCCGGAACTTAATATGTGTTGCTCGCGCGAGCATTGAATTTAGACTGGGCAGAACTACTGGCGCTAATTTGTGAAGCGGCTGTTGTGGTGTGATCAAGTCCTATTGTTTTTTAGTTTGTATCCTTCCGCCAGCTGCATGTCACCGTTACATAACTGAATTACTCATCAAGGATAGGCTCTGACGTAACGCTCGCCTGATGTTTCATTGCATAATTTGTTTACCGTTACATAATGTGTTTACTGGTTTCGTGTTCGTCATTGTCTGACCTTGACACAGTTGCAGTTTATTAATTCTGCGTCTGTTGAATCTGTTTTTACAAAATATCATCGAATAACCTTCACAGTCAATGCTGCCACTGTTGTTTTCGTTTCAAACAGGAAATTTACCTAAGTTTTGTTTATGGTTGTCCCTATTGCCAAATATGTTATTTATTAAAAAGAAAAATACAAACTTCTTTACATTGCCTCAGGTAGGCCCCAAAATGCCCCGCTACAATTCCTGAACTGAGAAGTGCCTCAACATCTCTGCATTATCAACAGACTTCAATAATTTATTTATTTTGTAAGTAATAGTTTGACATCTTAGTTATGGATACTCTTTCCTTCGTATCCACTATTGTATTTGTTGTGCTACCATTGACAGTTTTTAAGATTAGGCCTATTATTTTTTTTATTAAAGATCTCACTACATTTTTGTGTAGTGTCTCATCAAAATTATTTTATCGAAGACATGAATTTTAACATTAAATATAACATATGAATATGATTAACGTTCAGTGGTGTTAATCTCATTCTCAATAATTTATTAAGGCTATTTTTATCATGTAATGGTTTCATTCATTCACAAAAAAATAGGTATCAAACTGATGTTACATTCATCAGTAGTAATCATAATAGTCTTTACTATTCACTAGTTGTTATCATGATAGTTACCTGTTCTTAAGCTAGAAGATTCATGCAGTACTATGGTGAATGTAAGGTTTTTGATACTTCAATGATGGTAACTGCCACTTTATCCAAAAATGCCTCATCTAAGCACCAGTGTCAAGAGATAGCATACACAATTCTTGGATTTTGTTGTCCATGAAGTATCCATCCAAGTTCGAAAAACAGCACTTTTCCATATACTATGTAATGCATTTTTCCAACTAAAAACATTCATTTTTAGATTAAATTTTAAATGTAATTTTATATTTTCTTGCGCTAGCTTTTGTTTTTATGTAAGTTTAATCAAAGGCCATTGACAACAAAATCCAAGAATTTAACATTTAAATTTCAGAACACTGTATTTTTAGATACCATTTTAATTAAATTTAACCTGATTTATGAGCTTCTGCTCATTTTTATGTCTTTTTATCAATATTACAAAATGGTCCATGAAATACAATATTGAGGACATACTTTTGCTACAGATAAAATTTAAAATTACAGAAAAATAATTATAATAATTATATTATTTTTATTGTAAGCCAACTAATAAAAATATTTTTCTTCTTCATAAGCATCTTCTTTATGCTTGTGACGCATGCGTAACAACTGTTTATGTAAACAGAACATTACTGAGAGTGCTGGTGTGAACTTCAATTAAGCTAATTTGAACGTTTTTTTTTTACAGATTCCATACTATGACAAATGGAAAAAAAGAGACATAGTTTTATCCCGACTTTGTCATTCATGTCGATGCTTGCGACCATTACGAGCAAAACATTGCAGAATATGTAATCGATGTGTAGCATACTTTGACCACCACTGTCCATTCATCTACAACTGTGTGGGTGTCAGAAACAGGTATACAGTATTTGCATGTTGTACATAAAATGTTAATTACTAAAAGCTATTAGTGTACACTAAGAAGAATTTGTATTATTATACTAATGACTATAATCCTTCTTACGTACTGTCTACAGCACCACTGTATTAACATGAAGGACTTTTTATATATACTTTAATAAATTGTTTTCACACATTACTTTCTTACTTATTTTATTTAATGTAGATTTTGCTATTTTCTAGTTTTAAGAAATTAGGTACCATATAGGTTTTTAATTTTTTATAATTAAAAAACATGAAATTATTTTGATGATTTATTTTAAAATGATTAATGATTCTATAATCAAGTTAATATGAGAAGTCTTAATTAAATTTTCTCTGGTAACAACATTACTATTTAAATTTTTTGTGCAACACAATAGATTAGGACAAAAAAAAAAATGAAGTATGATTTAATCTCAGGATATAATAACAAAACTATTACAGAGCATACAACAAATATAGAACAAGCTCGTTGGTTTCGTATTTGTAACACCAACAACATCTTGTCTAAAAGTCCCTTGTACTTATACAGAAGATGTCATCATTAGTCATTAGATGACATTCATAAATGAAATGTCAGGGATTCCTAGTCTTGCTAAATATTGTTTCAGTCTACAATGTCTTGTATTTTTTTGGTGTTTTAACTCTTATATGTATAAAACAATTAATGTTTCCTGCCAAATGCTTAGACACGCTGAAGTTTATCCAAATAGCTGACAAAGTTTCCACAATTCAAATGAGCTGTATATATCTAGCTTCTAAGTTTTCCCGTGGCATTCTCACAATTACACTGAATTAATAGATGTAACCAAAAAGTTGATTGGTTCAGTTAATACTGGTTGGTTGGCTAACTATCTCTTTTTTCTTTTTTGGAATATCGCAATGACCAGGAATTCACTTTAGTGTTAGTCTGTTGTTCCTTACAAAGGAATGTTGAAGATGGTCATAAATTGGTTACACATACCTTAAAAGGTGCAAGCATCTTGAGGGTACCTGGTGTATCACAAGAGCACCTTGAACAGTTTTGGTACCGTATCATTTTATGTCTGACTGTTTATGATTCTCCCCTAAATACATACTAATATGGCAATGATTTCTGCATAAAATACTGTGATGTTTATGATCAGGCTGAAATTGATCTTTTCTTGGGGAACTGCTAACCTAGTGGTTTCACTGAGGAGAGTAAGCTAATTACCTTCCAATCTCAAACTGTGTTAAGATCAGAGATTGTTTACTTATTCAGGTACTGTAATGCAACTGCAGTAAATACAGTAATTCGTCATTATCTGCAGGGCTTACATCCATTGAGAACACTGTTGTTAACAGAACCATGGATAAAAAGACTGTGCACTTAGAATAAACAATTTTTAAATTAACATTGTTTTGTATGTCGTTGCTTCAGTTAACAAGAAGCTGTATTAACAAAATTCATCTGTGTCTACACAAAACAGTCAGTTCACACTAAAATATTATAGTCACTGATTTTGGCTAACCATGTAACTATCTTCAGACAAAATGAAGCAAGATTGAGAATCAGATAACAAACATGGTTATCCATTTTCCTATAATACTTCCACTTTCTCATTCTCAATCCCTCTTCATTTTGGCCTGAAGACAGTTACATGGTTAACCACAATTGATCACCATGATGTTTTAGTGTCAACTGACTGTGTAGAGTGAACTGACTGAATGTAGATGAATTCTTGTAATATTTAATTCACTTAGAATAAAAAAAGGGATTGTCAGAAAAATGTGTACAATGCTGCCTATAAAAAAATCTTTTTATTTTAATATTATAGATAAATTACAATATATACAATACAATATTCATACAAATACAATACAATATTCTAAACAAATTTATTTTTATGTTCTGTTATAAAATATAGTACAATACATACACCTATACTACATACAATACATATACAAATTAATATTAAACAATACATTACACAATAAATGTAGTAATATACAATATTAATTTTTAATAAATAAATTTATAAATTTGATAAATAAATTTTTAATGAAATTTATTAAATTAAATTTGTATTTTATTTTTATTTTCAGAAATTAGTCATTGTAGTTATGTTGTTTTTATTTCTTTGCAATGTTTGTATTTCCTCTATACTGTGTTAACATTAATTGTTTTCATTATTACTAATTCTGTTGTTTATAATGTATGTATTATATTGGAGACAGGTATCACTAAGAAATAAGTAAAGAAATAAAGAATTGAAGAATTAGATACTGCAGATATGAAGAATCGTGTATAAAAATACAGGTAATGAGGAATTAGTGTGTGTAAGTGAGATATATTACAGCACACATGGACAGTGTCATTTATATAGACGCATCAATGTCCGAGCTTAATAGTTTTTGATCGTTGAGCCACCAAGCTATATTAGTGATTGTAAATTTTTATGACAGACAACACATTCACATACAGAGACACTAATTCTTAAGGTGGCGGCTCAGTTTTTTCATAATAGGTATCTGTAGCTCATAAAATATGACAGTTCCAATTGCAATAGTTTATTTGTCACATTACAGGAAAGGAAAAGTGCACCCCTTGCAAATTTTCTATGGTGTACATATTCTCCACAGTTTTTCTAGACATAGTAACTCTACCTCTCCTGTTCTCTAATATGGTAGTAATCTAGTGTACTCTTCAGATTGCACTTCCTCTCCTGAAGACCTGGTTCAACTGGCTCGTGTTTAGTATTATCCAATGTTTCCTCAAAAGTATATTCTCAATACTTTTGCTCACATTTATGGAAATATTGGTTTAATAATAATAATAATAATGGTAACCGTAAAAACAACAACAATAATGATTCCTTTTTGTACCACCAAAGTGCAGTAGTTCAGGAGAGACTTAGTAGGCTTACAAGATTTAGCACCTTAATAATATTATGTCTGTTGATTTTTATGATTTGGTCTCTTGATGACAGTATTCTTCTCACATATCTCTCAACTAAATACTATGAAGCCTTAAAAAAAAACATGATAAAGTATTAAATAGTCAAGATTTGGCAAGAAATAGTCCCTCTTGTAAAGTTTCAAATGAAACCCCTATTTTTGCTGTTCACCAAGACTAAACAGTAGCCAAAGGCTTGACAATGACCTGACTATCTTTCAGAGTATTTATGGTAGCTCTTTTTCCCCAATAAACACGATCCCCCCTTCCATGTGCATCACTTTTATATAGAGATCAAAGTCCCCGCCTTAGACTTAGGAAGAGAGATGAGAAGTCTCCTTATTATTCAGGATGTAAGTCTCACATGATGATCCCCCACATGTCTTCCATAAATATTAAAATAATATTAGTAACAGCTTAATATACGTATATATTTATAACTGCTTCAAATAAATAGCTGCAAATAATTTTGATTGAAATGTGTGTGTGTGTGTGTGTGTGTGATATTGATGTCTGTTTATACTTGTTTCAGAATGTGGTTCTTTCTGTTTGTAATGAGTGTAGCCATAAACTGTTCATTCACAATATACTTTGCCTGCTACTGTATAGCTATTGAAGGATTTGAAGTGCTTTATATCTTAGGTCTGATTGAATCTCTTGTTTTCTGTGGCCTTGGTTGGATACTCACATGCACTTCTGTAAGTTTAAATGATTTTCTATTACAGTAAAGCATTTAATGTTTTAAATCCTTTAATGTTTGTTAAATGATAATTTTTATTTTATCTAATTATAGCATGCGCTTTAAACATTATCACAGGTCATTTTAAATACAATATTTTGAGTTGTTCTAAGTTACTGATCTAGTTAACATTAAGTATTTGGTACTTAAATTGTAGATGATTATTGACGTTTATCAGGCCTCCTTATAAGTGTGTGACAGACGCACTCATACCTGTCAGCCTCGTCATAATGGGTAAAAAAAAAAAGGAGAAGACAGATGCAAACAGACAAGGAAGCAAATTTCTTATTTTCAAATTATCATCTAATAATGGTTGGAACCAGGGCCGGCTCAAGACAAAAATTTCACCTGGGCAAGCGAGCTTTCCGCCGCCCTGCCCCCCCCCCCAAAACTTAACAAACAGGAAATGACACAACTAGGACTCTAGATTTTATAAGAATATTTTAGCCTTGTATGAATTTAATTGATTTGTTATCTTTATGGAATACAATTGCAGTTTATTTCATTAAAAATTGTGTTACATTATTGCAATAATGTATTTTTATGTTCGGTTATCTTAGGCTTATTTGGGGTGATCAGTAGTATGAAATACAGGCTAAATTATTTGTTTCTTTTTAAATAATTTTTAATCTTTTTAAATAAAAACATCGACAATAACATGAACATACTACACGTACACACAAAAGGCCGAAAACTAGACACTCTAGAACAATTAGAAATATACAAACACACAAAAACAAATAAAAACGACATCCTAAACGAACAGACACAATTCAAATCGCACGCATTATTCGAACACATCTCACCACACACACACAGCTTCAATCTTTCGAAACACTTTCTCGTCGCCAACAACAAGACGAGCAGCGCTACTAACGACAGCCTCTGATGAAGCCTTCTATAGGTGAAAGCCGGTTTAGGCTGTAAGGTAAAACTTTACGTTTTTACTTATAAAAAACATTGTGTTCCGAGTCGTCAATATTATAGTGATATTTAAATAATTTTTAATTGTATCAATAGTATTAAGGCCTAAATCAAACTCAGGAAGAGCAAATGGGTTCGATAAAATAGCTACAAATGACTAAGTGTATCGACTATCGACAATATTTATTGTAATCTTACAAAAAAGTTGGTATAAAAAATTCAAAATTAGAATTAACTGTAGGTTACTCAATTTCAAAATCACAAAGGTACTTTACGACAACTTTTTTTTTCTGCAAAATCTTTTATAACAGAGTCAATGTCTACTTCTTTTAGAATATCAAATTCAATTGAGATAAGGGAAAGTCCTACAAGACGTTCTTGTGCCATACTTGATCTTAAATAATTTTTAATTTTGAAAAAGATCTCTCCCCAGACGCTACACTTACTGGAAGTGTTAATACAATTCTCAAAGCTATATTTACATTTGGAAAATTTTCAGCTAAAGAGTTGTTCATGATGAACTTGAGGATGTCTTCTGGCCTGTTGCCACAGTCTTCGGGTAACAGAGTCAGAAGTACTAGAAGTTCTTGGTGCAGCTGGTGTCCTTCAATATCTCGGTGCTCCCCATCGGTCAAAGCTATCTGTAGGTCTGCACATTTTTGTAGCAATGTGTTCTTATCTTCATTTTTGATGTTATAAAGAAAGCCAAATACATAATTGTGGCTGGATAGCTGTGAAAATCTCTCCTCAAGTGAGTTTATTGCGCAGTCCAACAAACAGAAATAAAAATTGGTCATAAATGCTCTTTTTGGGTCTGAGACTGGCTCGTCAGCTGTTTCATAGTGAAATTTGCATTTGACCCTTCTTGGACGTACTTGAGATTCAGTTGGGAATGTGGCTTCAGTTTCAAGAGTTTCTGCAATCTCCCTGGCATCAACAAGTACTTCCTCAAATCCCTTCTCCATCCTCATTTTCTCAAAATGTTCTTTCACTTTAGAAATTAGCTCAACTGCATTTGCAATGTTCATATCTTCATTTTGCAGCTGTTTGCTGATAATATTTATCCTGAAAAGTATTTCATGCCATACAACCAAGGAGCAGATAAACTTAAAGCTCTTTAGCTTGCTAGCCAGACCCAAGGCAGTACTCTTTCCATAGCCATCGATCAATGAGTCAGTAGATAACTCAAGTAGAGTATCGTATATTTCTCCTGTCTGGTAACGAAAAGGAGCAACTGCATTAATGCGACTCTCCCATCGAGTGTCGCATATTTTGGTTTAACTGTTAGTGATGTAACATGTTTTCTTAACACAGACCACCAGTGAGTTGAGACAGAACATAATTTGTATACTTCCTGCACAACCATGAAAAAGTTTACAGCCTCACTACAAAGCAGAATAAAGCAGAGTCGTTCACCACTAAGTTCAGCGAATGTGCACTGTAAGGTACAAAAAATCTGCGAGGGTTCAAAGTTAGAATTCTGTTCTGGTCCTGCGTTTTTCCCCACCATGTTTGCACCATTGTCGTACCCTTGCCCACCCATATTTTTTAAAGGTATTTTCATTTCATTTAACTTGGACAAAAGAATGTTTGTCATAGATTCTCCTGTAGAAGATGCAATTGGGATAAACCCCAAAAAATGTTCTTTGGGGCAGGGGTCTTAACCTGGTTCACAACTTACAAAACGTATAATCAAAGTCATTTGTTGTATGTGGCTTTGATTAGGCGTACAGTCCAAAATAATAGCATAGTAAGTCCACTTCTGTACATTATGTAGTATTCGTTGTCGTATCATTGATCCTATTACTTCGATCACTTTATTTTGGATATTCTTCCCTAGGTAATGTACATAAGATTCTTTTGAAGTAATCCTCCGTAAGTGTTCAGCAATTATGATGTCAAATTTCCCTACAAACTCTAACAGTTTCAGGAAATTCCCATTGTTTCTGTCATACGGTTTGTCTGACGCACCCCGAAATGCCAGATTCTGTGAACCAAGAAACTCAATCACGTACACAATGCGTTTGAAAACTTCCTTCCAGCGTTCAACTTCATTCTTGATCATTTTCTGGTGTTCTGCATCAATCGTTTTGTTCACACGCAGCCTTGTAGAACATTCCTTCCAGAACTGGAATGCCCGCATATGTCCTGGTGATCTTTCGTGTTCTGACAGTAGTTCAGACATGTGCTTCCAGTCGGAGTACCCAGTCTCTGAAGACAGAGATGTTCGTATTGTGCTAAACAGTCGGCAGCAAAAGCAAAATATGACGTCTTTTGATACAGAATATATAAGCCAGGGACATGAAACCTCTTCACCATTGCTCATTCGCCTACGATAATTGTTGACACTAAAACGGCGACCATCTTTGTTTACAGGAAAGTCAGTGTCACTAATTTGTTCTGGCCCACGTTGGACGAGGATGTCACTGTCTTTGGCACTTAAGTTCACTGGCCACTCTCCAGGGTCATGGGATATGATTTTATCTAGAGAAACCTGAAAAAGACAACAAAAACTAAGGAGTATTATTAGCAAAAAGTACAAAATCATTTAGAAGCTTTAAAAAATTGGGACGCAAATTTGTTTGTTAAATTTACGCGATTTATTCAATTGGCATAATAAGCCTAGCCTATCTGCTAAAACTTAACTGTAGCATGTTGTAAACTCAATATTTTCAACTTTGTCATTTTAAGTTTATAAAAAAATTACCTTAAAAGATTCTTCCGCAATCGCTGAATCAGAATCAGAATGAGATTCAACTCCCTTCACATTGTCGTTTTTTTCTTCATTTTCAGTATCATGGGACTGCGGGGACTGAGTCTTGTCGTCCACCTAACAAAGAGTTTTCATTAATTTCACGACACTGTAGACTTTCACAGAACAAAATAATTGTAGTAACACCATTTTAAAATGTTTTTTTATCATGGAGTGTTAATTTGTATGATATAATGTCTAATAATTAGCTCAACATAAACATGAATTTTTTTCAAATGTAAGACATTTTTAACATTTAAGGGTTGATGATTTCTAAATCGTAAATGTAATAGAAAAGCACAGTACAAGAGAATTAGCTGAGTGCATAAGTAAGTCAAGAACGCCTTAGATTTCATCGTTAAATTTCAAAAATCCCAATACTCCACATTTTATCTTAGAAATGCACCTCACTAACCCTGTATTGCTGTATTTATCTTAGATAACGACTGGCTTACTTATCTACAGACCCATTATAGTAAATTGTGAATACTAGTCTAATATTCGCAACATTGCAATATTGTGAAATAAATAAAACTAAGCTACACGAGGAAATAGGTTACTGCTGATTTTGAATTTCTGATTACTGGTAATTATCGTATTTTAGAATGCATTATTTTTATTACATTTTAAAGCAAGCCTTCAATAATTTTAATAAAGGCAAAAGTGTTTTGTTTTATGTACAGTATTTATTCCAGTTTAATATTAAAATCCAAATTTTCGTGTAACTGTGCTCAGCACTCTTAACAAATAACAATAAAATTTTATTAGCTTATCTCAGACAGAAAAAATGTTGGTGCATGTGGTTCTGAGGGAAGTACCGTAACGAAACGTTTTAACGCTGAAGCTTGTTTTTGAGCTTCAGAAGTCTGCTGCAATTTTCTTTTTCTATAGAAAAAACCTGAGTGTCTCTTTTTATCAGGAATCGAACTGCGAAAGTGACTCACCTTCGTGCGCGCCCAGGCCTGTATTATTTGTTCGTACCTCAAACGAAATAGACTCAGTCACAGGCCCACTTTTCTAAGCCACTGTTGCCGCCCTGGCACCCTCCTCCCACCTGCCTCTCGTAAGAATTGTTTTGTATTGGTTTCTAAGTTTTTAAAAACTTACGATACTGTTGTAAATTTGTTGTTGTGGTAATCCATGGTTTTACTATAATTAGTAAACTGGGAACACGCAGAAAATTTATTCTAAATCACCGATCGTAAAACATTTTTTCGTTCCGCTTGGCGCCCCTAACTTCGCGGCGCCCCGGGCAGCCGCCCGGGTCACCCGGGCCTTAAGCCGTTACTGGTTGGAACTTCTTAACTAAATGGATGACTACCGTATCCCCAAACAACTATGGAATAATAAGTTGAAAGAACTGAGAGATGTGGGGCATCCGAAGAAATGTTGGGGAGTGACCAGCTCTAGTACTATCTCCTTGGGACCAAGACAAACCATTTTTAGTTTAATCCTTGCTGAAGATGATTATGAGAGGAGTACTTATACGCCTTTGAAATATGGTAGAAACCTCTTGAAATTGTATAATGTATGTAGGGCCTATGTAATGTATGACTTGTGTGATGCATGTATGTGTGATATATATATGAACACACATATATATGTATGACATATATATTGTAACACGAAGATACGGGAAGCCCAAATGAGTAGACAAGCCCACCTAATAAAAGGCCTAAATAACAATAACAAAACATTTAACTTGAAAAGAAAAAAAAAACTAAGTAAACAAAACTTAAACAAATAAAAAGAAGTACAATACAGTAGAGTAGAATAGATAAAAATAATATACCTTAGACTATAAGAAAGAAACTATATAAAGTGTATCAGTGAAAAGTGAGTTAATAAGTGGAAAAACAGTGATAATCATTAATCATGCAGATAAGACTGTGAAAGTTGATGATTAAGTCAATGGTCTTAAGTGTGAACAAATAACACAAAAAGAACCAAGCAAGAAAATAAACAAATATAGGTATGAAAACACTAAATAGTGACAACCAAAACTAAATGTTAATGTTAGGGAAATAATTATAAGTTTTAATATTAATTGTTGAAGATCCTGTGCCTCTCAAGCCCTATTACTTCCATGTTCCATAAGGAAATGGAAGTATGGTGATGGCAAAAAAAAATCATGGTCGAGATTATTGCAGATTCTGATTGTACCCTCAAAACATGAAAAAAAGTCATCTTTCGAAAAGTGTTTGTGTGTCTGTCTGTAGATTTTTTTACTATGGCAAACGATAACAGCCGCAAATTCAAACAGAATCAAATAATTTTTTGCATACAGTCCTGATTTGTAGAGTACTCAAGACTTATTGTTTTTGGTGAAGATCGGTTAAGGGAAAGGGGTAGTTTACCTGCAACTTTTTTTTTTAATCAAGGGTAATTTTTTTCTATGGCAAACGATAACAGCCGCAAATTCAAACAGAATCAAATAATGTTTTGCATATGTTCCTCATTTGTAAAAGACTGAAGGCCTGTTGATTTTGGTGAAGATCGGTTAAGGGAAAGGGGTAGTTTACCTGCCACATTTTATGTTTTAACAAGAGTAATTGTTTCTATGACGAACGATAACTGACGCACATTTAGACAGAATCAAATAATTTTGTGCATACCTTCCTCAGTTGTGGATAACTCAAGGTCTGTTGATTTTGTTGAATATCGGTTAAGGGAAAGGGGTAGTTTACCTGCAATATTTTATGTTGTAATAAGAGAACGTTTTTCATGAAGAACGATAACTGCTGTAAATTCAAACAGAATCAAATAATTTTGTACATATGTGCCTGAGTTGTAGAGGACTCAAGGCCTATTGATTTTGGTGAAGATCGGTTAAGGGAAAGGGGTAGTTTACCAGCAATGTTTTATGTTGTAACAAAAGAAATTTTTTCATGACGAACTATAACTGCCGTAAATTCAAACAGAATCAAATAATTTTTTATATATGTGCCTGAGTTGTAGAGGACTCAAGGCCTATTGATTTTGGAGAAGATCGGTTAGGGGGAAAGGGTAGTTTACTGGAAACATTTTTTGTTGTAACAAGAGTAAAGTACTTAATTTTGATAAATAAAGTATCCTGATAAGAAGATCTTAATTATCCACTGTAGAAATGTAGAGGAAATATCTATAAATGAAGAGGCTAGTTGAACGGGGTGGGGGTAACTTTATATAAATGAAAATTATAGATGAAGGGGGAGGGAATAATTTTTTATATATGTACTACGTTATCGGCAACAAAGAAGTAGTTTGTTGTTAAAATTCCTTCCCGTCCTGTTTGGCCGTAGACCAAAGTTTTCTGCAAAACCAGACGTTTCGGCAGTGCCATCGACTTCCATCATCAGTGAAAATCGAGTGCGATAACGTGAGGTGGTATACGTTAGTGACCACAGTACTGTGGTTAAGGCTGAAGCAGTAAGTAGAAAGAAGTAGTTTCTATGGAAATATTTCATTTCAAAAATGATTTTAAATATAAATCTTAGAACATGGAAGTCATGTGTGGTTCTCCATACCGATATTTATTTATGTTAAAAGAAAAGGCTTTAACATTGTTTAATTGAGTTTACTTCAAGTATATGTTAGTATTCTGTGTTATTAATGAATCTATTATAAAGGACTAGCAATGTATTAAGCCTATAGGCCAACTGGAAGGTGAAGTTTAGAAAATACTGTAGTACCAAATAATACCTAAAATAGGCCTAGATAAACAAGTTATTGTTAATCAACTAACAGACCTTGATAGACAGGGTAAAGAGTTGATAATTTTGTACGTTAAACAATTTTTTTTTGTTAGTGAGTTAATAATAATTGTAATATCAGCCAGGAAGGCAAACCATTGGGTTGACATGTTTTCAGATTTAGTGTTAATGGAGCAATATTTGTTAGTATTTAATAAGAGTTTGCATCCCATGTAATGACATCCAAGCAGGCCCGTATTTAGGCACGTGCTATTCTGTGCTCGTGCACAGGGCGGCAACATTTGGGAGGTGGCAAAATTTTGGATTTTTATTTTTTAGATTCACAATGAAAGGATATTTCCAATTAATTAAAATCATTATTGGTGACGAATAATTGGCAATTAATCGTCTCGTCACCAATAATTATAACATTTGGTAAACTATTGAAGGAATCAATTATTAAAATAATTTCCAATGTAATTGCACGAATTTATGAAATCAAATAATCAATGCCATTCATGTAGATTGTTGCGAGCAGTGTATACTGTTGAGGAAGCAAACGTTGCATTCCTGTCTGTCACTTGGTTATTTCCGCTTACTCATATGTCATATTGCCATTCCAAATCCAGTATTCCGCTGCTGTTCTACTAGTGCTACTAGTCTGTATAAATGAGGTAGGGAAGGTTTTTGTTGGCAACACTGCGCTGTCGGCTGCCGCTCTGGTCTGGCTCGCGCGCCACTCTGTGCTACCGTTTGCCTATTCTATTCAACTAGGTTATGTTAGTTTTTATTAAACTGTGATGTGAAATGAAAAAAGTACGAGTTTATTTTTTACTTCTTTAGTTCTTTATTGGATTGCAAATCAATATTTAAGTATAAAATTGAAATGGACGGAAGAAAAAGACTAAGTGGGGCAGCATATAGACGCAAGGCAGAAGAAAAGAAACAAAAAGAAGATGACACCCTAAAAAAGTAAGAAAATTAGAATCGTTTTTTAGTTATGACAAAACTGAAAACAAAATTTCTGAAGAACCAAAAATTCATGTAAGTAATATTAATACTGGTGGTACTGGCAATGAATGCAAAACAACCAACCAAGGTTCTAGCACTTCTGATCAAAATAATGAGATTCATCCAGAACCCTCAACATCGGCATCTCCTGGTCTAGACAAAAATAATGACAGTATAATATGTTTGCCAGACAATGATCCATATCAGTGGGTCATTACTGACGAAACCATTGATTTCTTAATCAAACAGAGTATAAAACAAAATGACGATTCTGATTTTTCAAAGTCAGTTCGTCTATATTATGATGGTAAAAAGAGGTACTGTACTGATAGTTTATTTAAAAGAAAGCTTTTGAATGGGAATGTTGTAAAACGAGAATATTTAGTTTATTCACCAAGTCAGGGGTCTCTATATTGTGCTCCTTGTATGGTTTTTGGAGGCCTATCTGGGTTTGCTTCAAAATCAGGGTTCAATGATTGGATTCACGCTGTACAACGTATCTCCGAACATGAAAACTCATCCTCTCACAGAGATTGTGCAATTAAATTTAAAACCCGAGCAAATGAATTATCTAGAATTGACAAAAAGTTAGTAACTGTTTTTGAGCAAGAGGTCGAGTATTGGAGGAATGTACTACAGAGGGTAATTTCTGTCTTAAAAAAATTATCTTCTCGAGGACTAGCATTCCGAGGAGATAACGAAGTGTTTGGGTCAGAGCATAATGGCAATTTTATGATGTGCCTTGAATTAATAGCTGAGTATGACCCCTTTCTGTCTGCTCACATTTCATGCTATGGAAATCCAGATAGCGGAAGGACGTCATATTTGAGTCCAGTAATTTGTGATGACCTTATTAAAATTATGGGAGAGAAAGTAGTCTCTAAGATTGTTGAAGAGGTCCAGTTGTGTAAATAATATTCAGTAATAGTTGACTCATCTCCAGACATTACTCATAACGACCAATTAACCTTCATTGTTCATTATGTAAATGAGATAGGGGAAGCACATGAGAGATTTTTAACCTTCTTCAAAAATCCTGGGCACACAGGTGAAAACCTTGCAGACGCAGTATTGGAGATTTTAAAAAGTATAAATCTAGAGATATCTGATTGTAGGGGTCAAACTTATGACAATTGTTCAAACATGTCAGGTATATATTCTGGTTTGCAAGCCAGATACAAGGCAATCAGTCCACTAGCTTTCTATATTCCCTGTGCTGCCCATTCAGCAAATTTGAGTGGTTCTCAAGCAGCAGAGTGTTGTCGGGAGTCTGTAACATTTTTTGACTTCTTGCAGAGTATTTTTAATTTTTTTCTAGTTCGACACAGAGATGGAATTTACTTTTATAATTTTTTGGTCCAAAAAGCTCAACATTGAAATCATTAAGTCAGACTCGTTGGAGTACACGAGAAGAAGCGTGTAAAAGTCTAAATTTAGATGGGACAGCTATATTCCATGCTCTTAAGTCATTTTCTGAAGATGCCACCCAAAAATGTTTGGACTGAAACAAAGCTAAAGGTTTACTTAAGCAATTAATTCATATTGACACAGCATTTATGTCTAGCCTTTGGGGTGCCATATTCCAACAGTTTGGGAAGACAATGGAAAAGCTACAAGCAGAAGATTTGGATGTTTCTGCTGCCAAGGAACTTTATGAATCGTTGATTGGTTATCTTGAAGGAATTAGGGAACTGTATCATGAATACAAATCCCAAGCTGTAAAAAAGATAAATGAGACAATGACACTAACACTAAATAAAACATCATCAGAACTTAATATGACCTCACCTAAGAGGAAGAGGAAAAAGAAACGATTTTTTGATCAGTCTGACTCTGACACGAGTGAAGAGAAAGGTGATAATTTATCTACACATGAAGATAAAGGATCAAAAGAAATACACTTAAATGAAAAAAAGCTCAAGTCAAGTTTTTTTGCTGTAATTGACACATTGAAGGAGGATTTGGAAGAAAGATTATCTGTGTACACATATTTTGCGTTAGATTTTATTTTATTTCCAAACTTACAAATCTTGAACCTACTAGTATAATGAATTCAGCAAAAGAACTGTGTGAACTGTACAATACGGATTTGGAGGATAGTCTAATAAATGAGTGTATCCATCTTAAAGGTTTCATCAAAAATATTAAACGTGAAGTGCTAAACAAGAAAGGTGAAAAAGTAGAAAAACCCTGCACTTTGCCAAGTTTGAATAAAATGTTAGTTGAAAGAAATTTACAAGAAGTTTATCCTAATATTTGTGTTGCGCTGAAAATTTATAACTGCACCGCTGCAACCAACTGTTCAGCTGAAAGATTGTTTTCTGTTCTAAGAAGAGTGAACAACTACATGCGGTCAAGCCAAAGACAAGAGCGACTTGTAAGTGCAGCAGTTCTGTGTACTGAGTCAGATATAACTAACAGGCTAAGTTTTGACAAAATAATCAATGATTTTACTCACAGTCAAGCCAGACGAAAACCATTCATTATGTAAGCTAAGATACATCTTTACATATCAGGTTTGGTTAAATGCTTTTCACTGATCTTACTGTAATTCTGTAATGTATTAAAAATAAACAATGTCAAAAACACTGCCTACTTTTTAATTCCGCGTCTAATTATTACAATGTTAAGTGTAAATATTTAAGAAATACCATCATAATTTAAGTGAAATTGTGAAATATAAAAAAATATGACATAACTGTGATTAAGAGTAAAAAGAATAAATTTTCTGTAGACTACATCCTACATGAATTATATGTCAATGTCGAGAGAATTACGCCATTTAAAATTACGTTGTAACTTGTAATACCTACAATGCTACAACAGACTGCCATCATATGTTTATGTTTACCTATTATAATGTACTCAACTTGAGCTGGTATGTCTGTAAAATCACGGCTTGTTTCCTTGTTTGAGTCATAAGTTTGTGTGGGTGGGGGCGTGGTGCATGAGGGGCGGCATATTACTTAGAGCACAGGGGCACACAATACCTAAATACGGGCCTGCATGCAAGTAGTCATTAATTTTAAAGTTAGTAGACAACCTTTGTTAGAATAAATTGGTGAATTAAGAAATGTGTTAGTAAATGTTAAAAAACTGTATGAAGGGCTATAAACAGAATTTTTGTAAAGTTGAAAAAAACATCTAATCTTGGGTCCAGATATATCATATGAGGTATCAAAATGCTTATCTTGTTCTAAGCAAAAAAACTATGTAAACCAATTTCAATATAATTTAGAATTAATTAGGGAGTAATTTTTGTGGCCAGATATAAAAATAATATTTAAATAATAAAGTGTCACGTGACCTTTGAGTTCACCATATTGACCAATGAGATTTCACAGAAATTTGGTCTAGACCGTTGAAGGAACGAGAAAATTCAATTACTCTATTGTTACACTTAAAACAGTACAGGTCAGCTCTATACAGCACATAACCAAAATTATAACAGGAGATCAGATCCGAATTTAGAAAAAAAGAAATCAAAAATATATTAAAAAACAGTAAAACCATTTGAAAGTGAAGAAGAATGAATAATTCTACTGGACTGCTGAAGAAACTAATAAGAAGAGTAAATACTAAAAAAAATAAAGAGTGAAAGTACCTCATACTTCTGGTGAGAAAAAAAAATAACCTTATTCTAAAAACATGAATACTACTGCACAACACTAGATTAGTAGTATAATAGCACTAACACTATTAAACCAGACACCAGTGAAAACTAAAAGGAACATGAATTATGAACACTGTGGACATTAAAATACAAAATCATTTAATTTAAAAGAAACAGTTGGACAAAATAATCACATCGGGCCAGTTGAAGAATGAGTGGCCATTTTGTTTACTATACTGGGGGCCATTACGTGACCTCTGAAAGCTGAAATAAATTATTTTCATTTACACTTAGATAAATTTAATTCTCTTTTGTATTAAATATTAAGGTTTCAGAATATTTGTAATATATTGTACGTTCTCTACGCATTTTTTGATCTTTACTAGCAGTTGCAAAGAACCCACGATCTATTAAAATAATATTATCAAAATTCAAAAATTTTTTTAGTCAAACTTGGTAAACGAGTTGACACGACCATTGTACAGTTCAACCTGTGAGTCGGCAAACCAAATGCAAGTGAAATAAATATTAAAATAAAAATAATTAATTGGTATTGAGGGAACTTTATTTCATAAATTAAACTAAGGTTAAGGGATTACCCAGGTAATAAAGGGGAGTGAACACACAGTTGGTGAATTGAACTTCGAAGTGAACGAGGAAGAACTCTATAACCTACAATAGCCAAATTGATATCATAATCAAACGGAAAATAATCAAAACATTCTTTTAATAAATTTTGTTACCCAAACCGTTGAAAGTCAACAAGGATTTCTTAATAATTTACAAACGAATAAATTTTGAATTTAATAAGAAAAAATAAATATTGAATTAAAATAAAATAGATCCAAATTTAAAAAAAAATTTTTTAATATTTTTTTTATAAATATTTCAACTTCCAAAACAGATAAACTGAATCTACTAAAAAGGAACAGAAATTACTTTTTGAATTAAACGGAATAAATCCTATTGTAGTCCCAAGCCACGTGTTTGTTAACCAAATACACTGCACTCACGTCTATGGCTTTTTTTTTTTTTTTTTTTTTCCGTGATGTTTTGTCCAGTTTACATGTTTCAAGGCACTTGCCTCATCATCAGAACTTATAAAATCAATCTATGTCATAAAAAATGACATTTGTCAAAATATTAAAAACACAATACGGTAATTAAACTATGTACATAAATTCGTTTTAAAAATGTTCGGTGTGCCTTGCAAGACAACACGCGCCGTACTGACGTAATCTAAGCCTTATCTCGACTATATCTCATATATCTCATACAACGACGCCAGTACCAAGCCACATGTGTTGAACGACCAATTACAGTATAAATCAAATATACTGTACGATACCGCTATGAGATATAGTCGAGATAAGGCTTAGATTACGTCAGTACGGCGCGTGTTGTCTTGCAAGGCACACCGAACATTTTTAAAACGAATTTATGTACATAGTTTAATTACCGTATTGTGTTTTTAATATTTTGACAAATGCCATTTTTTATGACATAGATTGATTTTATAAGTTCTGATGATGAGGCAAGTGCCTTGAAACATGTAAACTGGACAAAACATCACGGAAAAAAAAAAAAAAAAAAAGCCATAGACGGTGAGTGCAGTGTATTTGGTTAACAGAAATTACGTTATATTTCAATATATATATATATCCATCATTTTCTATATAAGTAGCTCGATGTTTCTTGCAGTAATTATATCATTTGTGATGTTTTCAATTTGTTTCTTCTGCAAGTAGATAATTGAAATAATTATTATTTAAAAGAATATACAATATTATCTACTTGCAGAAGAAACAAATTGAAAACATCACAAATTATATATATATATATTTTTTTTTTTCTATATATGTAACTCGTTGTTTCTTGCAGTAATTATATAAATTTGTGATGTTATTCAATTTGTTTCTTCTGCAAGTAATAAAATTTCATATATTCTCTTATATGCGAAATTTTATTACTTGCAGAAGAAACAAATTGAATAACATCACAAATATATATATATATATATATATGTGTGTTTTATATATAAATATTCTGGTTAAAACGTCCTGCGACGTTGTCCGATGCTTAATTGCCAATATCTCCTGTCGTTGTAGTTTTCTTCGGTTAGACCTCGTACACTCATTGATCTCCTTACACCCTGTATCCATGTTACTTTTGGCCTGTGGTTTTCCTGTGGTATCCATTTCATCACTCTCTTTGGCAACCTCTCCTCCCCCATTCTCTGCACGTGTCCATACCAAACGAATTGTTTTTTCTCGATGTGTTCTAAAACAGTAAGGCGTCCATTTCTGTGGCTTCTATCTTTCTTTTCAGATGTTCTTTCTTTCTCCATGTCTCAGACCCATTTACTAATGTGCTCTTAATCATTGTGTTGTATATTCTCATTTTCCTTTGTTTCATTCATTATGTATGTGTATGTTTGTCATTATGTAGGCTATGTGTGATAACAAATGTTAATTTGAAAACAAATGCTCACAGTTTCTGTGTGTTTCTAGGTGCTGCATGCTTGTATGAACTTAACTACAAACGAAATGTTCAACTACAAAAGGTATCCATATCTCCGAGATAAACGTGGAAAATATTGGAATCCTTTTTCAAGGGGGCCTCTGATGAATCTGCTTGAATTTTTTGTTTGTACACCAAATGCTAGTGGAGAACATGACTTTCTAGTCGATGATTCGGCATGAATGAAGATAAAAGTGTGACATACATATTGTGGCGTTTTTTTTTTAAAGAATGTTAATTGTGTGAAATCAGTTGTACTAGAATGACGATGAATGACGATAATATCTGAGGTAATATCCACTGCGTGTTGTTTACTGGCACATCTGAGTTGCGGCTGCAGGTTGTTGTTTACTAGAACTTACATTTTCAAAACGTATAGAAATTGTTCAGATTGGAAACACCAATAAAAACTCATCACAAAGGGTGTACACAGTGAAGGTCGTATGCAAATATGCAAATTTTCAATATCCTGTTCTCCATTTGACTAGCTCAAAAACAGCTTTTACAAGTTCAGTACATGCTTAAACATAAATTATGACTCAGATTGAATTTACATAAAATTATACATTTAACCATTATATTATACTTTAAAACATTATTTCCATTCTTGGATTTTGTTGTCCATGACGTGTCCGTTACTTAACTAAATATAATTATTTCACTACCGACTCGGAACACAAAGTTTTTTATGGGTAAAAACGTAAAAGTTTTACCTTATAACCTGAACCGGTTTTCGCTTTTAAAAAGCTTCTTCAGAGGCTGCCGCTGGGAGCACTGTCTGTCTGGTTGTTGGTGACGGTATCGACTTTCAAAAGATCAATGTGTAACATTAATTCTTTACCTTTAAACTTATACTTTTATTTTGCTTACCAACGAAGCTGTTGTGGCCTATATCTGCTTTTGGACGCCATCTTTTAATTGCTGCCAAACTTCGTAATTAAATACTTACTAGGTCCAGAGTTCTTTGAGCGTATTTTGGAGAACAGAATGGATTATTTCAATAAATGATTCAACTCTACTTGTTTTTTAAGTGAACTTAGTTTTATTCATCACATCAATTTTCGATTCTGTATAGTCAAAGGAACCAATTAAATTGACAATATTATTACTACAATATTCTCTCTCCCTCTTGTACACCTCTACTATGTGAATACTAACACAGTACATTAATTATTTAAAATTTACCCTTCTTTTATGAGGTTACAAAAAGTTAAATTCATCAAGACCCAAGAAAACAGACATTGAAAACATAGACTAAATTTTCTTAATGCTAACCAGTGCTATTAATTACGTAATTTTCACTCAAACATACGTACACATACTCTCACCCAGTACATAATTTAGATTCCCCTTTAGAGCTCATTTTAATAAACGAGGTTTTCTTTTCTTATTTGCTGAATAATTTGAATTTTTGAAATATAAACTCCTGGTTACTCTCCCCGTCAGTTACTTATCTGAAATTTGAGTCTAGAAGAATGCATAGTACTCCTCACGCACTACGTCGGTTATCTCGTAATTTTCACTGATATTACTGAGGCTGTTACTTCTTTTTAATTTAAACAAAACTGTTATTCATTTAAACCAAGCTGATATAATCACATTTTTGTACGTGATTATTTTGTTATAAAGTCACATTTTTTACGGGCACCCGTGATTTCGTTCCGGAACTTTGCGGCTGTACAGCACGAGAGTATTTTGCGGACTGGGGCGAAATTTACTGTCTCAATTCCCGAGGTAGCGGGGGAGGCACGTGATTTCACTCTATTGTTCTAATTGTGTTTTTGAAGCCAAATTTGACAGTGGCATTAATTTGGATCGACATTCCAAGTGACGTATTCAAAGGTTCGGCCCTGACGTCATCGGGCGTGACTTCTTCAGTGCATAGTTCAAATGTCATATGGCTAAAAATAACTGCTTCGCTTGTGTTCTGGTGGTGACCTTGACATTACTTTGTTCACATTGCATACGTCGCTACAATTTCCAAATAAAATCTACAATTATTCCTTCTGGTTCTATTTTCCCCAAATTACCCCAGGGTGGTCCTAACCCATCCCGTTACAGATGTTATGTGTGTGGGGTGTGATATGTTCGAATAATATGTGTGATCTGAATTCTGTCTGTTCGTTTAGGATGTCGTTTTTATTTGTTTTCATGTGTTTGTATATTTTTAATTGTTCTAGAGTGTCTAGTTTTCGGCCTTTTGTGTAGAATGTCCATGTTATTGTCGATGTTTTTGTATGTGTGGTTTGCTTCAATGAGGTGGCTTACAAAGGTGGATTCTGTAGTGGAGTTGAGTGCCTTTGTGTGTTCAATGTATCTTTGTTCATTCTACATACAAATTGTATCTATGTACAAATTCTATATAGGCCAGACAGGACGTAGCTTCAAACAAAGATACATTGAACACACAAAGGCACTCCACTCCACTACAGAATCCACATTTGCAAACCACCTCATTGAAGCAAACCACACATACAAAAACATCGACAACAACATGGACATTCTACACAAAAGGCTGATAACTAGACACTCTAGAACAATTAGAAATATACAAACACACAAAAACAAATAAAAACAACATCCTAAACGAACAGACACAATTCAAATCACACGCATTATTCGAACATATCACACCCCACACACACAACATCGATCTTTCGAAAGTCGTTACTGTTGCCAACAACAAGACGGACAGTGCTCCCAGCGGCAGTCTCTGAAGAAGCTTTTTAAAAACGAAAACCGGTTCAGGTTATAAGGTAAAATTTTTACGTTTTTACCCATAAAAAACTTTGTCTTCCGAGTCGGTAGAGAAATAATTATATTTGTTATTTCCAATTACTGGTACTGCTGTTATTAAGCCAATTATCTATTGCATTGTTAATTTTACCACGCGTATTATATTAGAACAAAAATTAATTTTAGCATCTATGATGACCAACAGATCTTCACTAAAATGTATTTAAATGAAGATACTTTTTTCTAAGCTTCTCACTGCAAAAATGTGATTCATTGCACAACTTAGTATTGTAAAAGTTGATGAATTATTACTATAAGCATATTTTATCACACGGTATCGATGATAGCTGTTCATGGGTACCATTATTGCTTCACTGTACTAGTTATTACCAGAAAATGTATAAAAGAAAATGTAATTACTGTAATCTAATTATTTTATTTTTGTATGCTATTGAAGTATTAAGAATGAGAACAAAAAAAAAAAATTATTTTGTATTTTTTTAACATACAGTAATATCAGAGACCACAGGTGCAGCCTGGTTACAATAAGTTGTGAGAGGGGGTTGCATGACTTATACCAAGACTTCCATAAAAATTATGCATGTTGCTAGTTAGTTTATTTATTGCACGTCTGGTATGATGTACACCTCAACTTAAGTTCCCCTTATCCTTGCTGTATTAACCTCATCAATTCTAATTATTATTTGAAACCATGTGCAGATGTTTTTTCTTTTTGCTGGGGTAACGTACAGTTGTCCTGGCAGAGCAATGCAGTTGTCAGGTACTTAATAAAGATGTGAATTTTCAATTAACCTGTGTGTGTGTGTGCGCGCGCAGTGCCGGATTTAAGATGTTTGAGGCCCTAGGCCAAGTTTTCTGAGTAGCCCCCTTGACACCAGTCCTTGACGTTTAAAAAATGTTTGGTAGGTTTCTTATAACATAATCAGTCAAATCTGATGTTAAAGTATTCGGATCTAATAAATTAAACCCTGGGTCAGAAAAATTAAAATTAAAATCTGATTTTGGGTCAGAGGCGTGATTTGGCCATACGTTTTTGAAATGTTTTTGTTGGTGATGCAGTAACAGTCAATGGTGAACGTTATCGGGAGATGATAACAAATTATTTTTGGCACCAATTGGATGATATTGATGTCGAAGACATGTGGTTCCAACAAGACGGTGTCACTTGCCACGCAGCGCAAGAAACAATACAGTTGTTGCACACAAAGATCCCCGGCTGCATCATTTCTCATTTTGGCGATCAACATTGGCCACCAAGATCATGTGATCTCACGCCGTTTGATTATTTTCTTTAGGGTTATTTGAAGCAGAAGGTGTATGCCAATGACCCCAAAACAACTTCAGAGTTAAAGGACAAGATTCACCATGTTATTCATGAGCTCCCACAGGATTTATGCCGGCAAGTGATGGAAAATTTCATCAAAAGGGCAGAAGTCTGCAGGGCCATTCGTGGCAGCCATTTGGCCGATATCATTTATCATGTTGTTGTCAATGTATAAACAACATATCGAAATAAATATATTAAGAGTTTATCAAAAACCAATGCATTTTATTTAACATTAAAATTGTAACCTCGGCGGCTCAGTAGACCAGTGTGTATGGCACCTGGCTACTAATCTAGGGGTCCCAGGTTCAATTCTCAGGCCCGCACCATAAAATCAAGGTGCGTTTTTCAGCCCCCAGGTCGACTCAGCCTGTTGAAAATGAGTACCTGGGATAACATCCTGGGAATAATAGGGAATAATAATGGGTGGCTGAAGCATAGTGCTGGCCACACTGCCTTCCTTGTATGCCGTACGCCTCACATAAGGCAGCCTACCCTGCCTTCTCCTAAGCTACTTCGGTGGTATACATGGGAGCCAATATTATTATTATTATTAATTGTAACCTCTAATTGAATCACCACATATTTTTAAAGAATATAATTTATTGAACTTACTTTACAGCAGAGGTTTCCATGGTTTCTTAACTTCAATGGGCATGTAATTTTAATGTACTATACATACTTCCACCATGAGGCTCTACCTTATGTTTGCACAATCCACATGTACGTCTCACTAGCCTTGGTTTGACCACCCCTAATGGAGCATGCTGTGTCTTGTTTATTGTGACTTAAAATGCACACCCTGTCTCACATGAATCTGTGTGTTATCATTTTTAATTACAATTTTTTAAATAACTTTACTTTCTTGGATTTCGTTGTCCATGACGTGTCCATTACTTAACTAAATACAACTATTTCATTAACGACTCGGAACACAAAGTTTTTTATGAGTAAAAACATAAAGTTTTACCTTACAACCTGAACCAGTTTTCACTTTTAAAAAGCTTCTTCAGAGGTTCTTCAAACTTCAAAGCTTTTTAAAAGCGAAAACCAGTTCAGGTTGTAAGGTAAAACTTTATGTTTTTACTCATAAAAAACTTTGTGTTCTGAGTCGTTAATGAAATAGTTGTATTTAACTTTACTTGTTCAGAAAAAGTTGCTAATATGCAAACAGCCTTAAAAGTAATGTGGTCAATTTATGTTATTTTCATTAATTGCCTATAGGCATTTTGTATATTAAAATGTAATTAACTGTATATTGTGTATAAAAATACATTTTTTAATAAAATAAGAGGAAAATAGAAAAATAAAATGTATCATTTAAAACTTTTTAAATTAATGAATAAATTGTTTTATGTAATTTTTGAAATTATTTTAATAATATTTTTTTAAATAGGCCTACAATATATAAGAGTTTTAAAAGGTATGATAAGCTTAAGAAAAATAAAGTCACTGCCTTTGAAATTTGAATTACGTGCTATAAAAAAGTGAACTAAATTATTAATCTGGGACTAACAATGTTTCCAGAATTAATGATAATAAATTTAAGTTAATTAAATGTTTGCCATGTATACAACATACTCATATTATTTTATTCAAATTGTCAAGACGAACAATACACTGTATTATTATTATTTTTGTTTTAAAGTATTATTTAGTGTTCTATATCTTTCTTGCTTTGTTGCCACAATATTTAAAAACTCGTTCACTTGCAATGGATTAATATTTTATCGTTTATGAAATAAAATAATACATTTAAAAATAACAATGGTTTTTTCTGTAAACATTAATGATCTTTGTGATCATCAATACACCATTGAAAACCACTCTTGTTGCTGTGTGTGTGTGTGTGTGTGTGTGTGTGTGTGTGTGTGTGTGTGTGTGTGTGTGTGTGTGTGTGTGTGTGTGTGTGTGTGTGTGTGTGTGTGTGTGTGTGTGTGTGTGTGTGGTAGCAAAATATTCAAGAATACATACATGGTATACTGGCATAGAGTATACCCATAGGCGTAACTTGGGAGGGACAAGGGGGCTACTCGCCCCCCAATGTTCCGAGCATTATAAAATTTATAAATAAATTATTATAATGTTATTATTATAACATTATTCTAGTTGTTGTAAATAAAAACTAACAAATAGCCAAACTGGAATACAAACAAACTAATTAACTGGAATACAATGCGTGCCTTTGACACAAAGACTTGTTTTGGAACACCGTAATGAAATAATAAGCGCAGCTGTACTTCTAAGAATTTGCTCTCTTTACTTTCCTCTCTTTCTCACACATATTCTTCTGAGTCATCATCTCTGTGCTTGGATTGTTTACTATTTGATTCGAGATTATCGCTGTTTTCAGTTCAGCAGAATTTCACTAAAACTACAGGCCAGTGTAAAAGAAAGCGGTATAGTAGGGGTAACAGGCTCGGCAGTATGAACAAAGCTGGCTTACTGTGCAAGATGTCGATGGCTTTGTTCACAAAGCTTAAACAACGGTCGTTTGGAACTGTTATTTGTTAATGATTTGATACAAGTGTGATCGGTTACTCGGTCATGTATGTAGCCCGTTGAAGTACACATCGCTTGTCTCTTTCTTAATTCGTTATTGTTGAGATTGTTTTGGTTTTTTTTGTGTTCCTAACTTCTGAGAAATGAGAGATAAGAAACACAAAGGAGTAACACTGATTAATTTCTTTGAAAATTGCCTGACTGGTAATTTGAAAATTTCTTTGCGTTGTGATTGATTTGGCTTACTGCTACTACTGCTGAGTATTGTATGACAGTGTGCCTAAGGGAGAGGATGTGTTTACGAAAACTTGGTATAAGAATTGGAAGAACTGAAATTGTTTATGTTTATAGGCCTACAGTATATTTGTTCTAGGTAAACATAACTGGAAATACAACTTATGAAGAAAGATTTGTTGATCATTAAAAAATGAAATTGTCCCTCGTTTACTAACTAAGAATTATTACTAAACTTTCTAATTTTGTATATAATATATTTTATTAATTTTATTATATAGTTGGTCTCACTACACACTTGAATTTATGAAGCTTTACTCTGACCCCCCAAAGTTAGGCCCCATGTTACACCCATGAGTATACCTATAGTGTTTCCAACCTATAGCTGTACAAACATAAGAAAAAAGCATTGTGCTTCAATAAGCTACAAGTAGTAATCCACACAAAACTGAAGAAATAAAATAGGCAGGTAATATAGTGACAACTTCTTCTACCTAGTGGTAGAATACCGTAAAGTCCTAATTGGAAATGTGGAGGGCAAAAACCAAATGGCCATCCAAGAATAAGATGGGAAGGTGTTGCTATGGATGCACAGATATGCTGGGAGTGGTAGGAAGGAAGTCCTTTGCAACTAACAGAGTGATTTGGAGGATCACATTAGAGGAGGATAAGGCCTTATTTTGGGCTGTAGCTCCATAAGAGGAAGGGCTGGACACCTATGAATATAATTTTATGACAAGTAATTCATATTGTTACATGATATTTTGCCACTCATCTTGTTGATAGTAATATACTTTACTAATCCTACAAAAGTACCAAGAAACATGATGTAGTTTGTTTCAAGAACTACCTATTTAACTACTTATTTAAATACTATTTATTTAACTATTACTGATTAATGTTAAATAATGCCCTAATAGTTATGTTTAAACTATTAAAGTTACTAAGTAAGGAGGACAATGTTTTAGAAATACTTACTATGATAATACTAATCCTACTATGTGTGTGAGAGTGGACATTAATTAATAAGGTTATTAAGAGTTGTATTATGTTGATGAGGGAAGTAATTAATAATAAACAATGTTCTAATAGTTATGTTTAAACTATTAAAGTTAGTAAGTAAGGAGGACAGTGTTTTGGTAAACTACTTAAGTGTTTTATTATGTTTATAAAAACTGGATTGTACACAGAAGTTTAATAAGAATTATCATATGTTTACTAATAGTTATTAGTAATTAATTTTTCTATATTGATTAATATTATATATTGTAATATTAATAATACAAATGTTAATGTTAATAGAAGAGTACCAAAATAATAATAATAGAGATTTGTAAAACTAGGCATGTTAGGCCTAGATAATTAAGGGATTTGAAAAAAGAATTTATATTAAAATTAGAATAATCAATGTCAGGTTGAATTATGTTATTACTGAATGTGTCCAATAGTTTTAGTACAGTGAAGAGTACTAGAAGAACTAATAATAAATAATTTTGTTACAAATAATTAAAAGTGTAAAATGGTAACTCAGGAAATATGTAATGGAAGGTAATCAAAAGTGGTATCAAAATAATCAGTGTTCCATCAGAAACTCAAAGATACTAGTATATTGAAGATCAAAGATCTTATAAAAAAGTTGTAACAATTTAAAGAAAATGGAAGGTAAAATATTAGAAGTTTGTTTATGTTGAGGCTCAGAGAGAACTTTAGTAACACCAAATGTTACAATTCACACCAATGAAAGCTAAGATATGATTAAAGCCTTAGCAACTGAGATGTTAAAAATTGAATAAAAAGGAGTCCATTATTAGATCTAAACGAGAAAGGTTGATATAAAAATAAGAGAGACCAATCCAAATTTTGTGAATTTCCTATCAGTGAACCTAAATAAAAGTTAAACTACAGTATATTAATAAACTAAACAATTGGAAGAAAGAAGTACAACATTATTCAAAAGAAGGAAACCAAGTAACATATGAAGAAATACAATCAACCTATCCAGGAAGGGAAGTATTTTTGATAAATAACTAAACTGAAGAAATTTCCTTAATGGCCTAAGTTACACTTTTCAAAGACACTGTTTACAATTTTGATTAAAACTATTTTGAACCTTCACTGTGAAAATAATTAACGAATAATCTTATTTTCAGTGTAAAAAAACTATTAATATATGGTAATACAACCATTTAAAGTGTATTAGACAATAAAAAACACATAAGTCAACATAACCTAGACACTGAACATTGTATAATTCTTAATATACTCTTGTTAAGACACTCTGTAATTTATTATAATCCCATGTATTTTGGTACTTTTCCTAAGATATTTGTCGTTTATACCGTAGTCAAAAGGACTTAACTTAAAAACATTCTATTTGTATTTTATTTAGCAATTATAAAAAATGCAAATATGTTTGCCTTGAGACATAAGAGCTCTGCTGCCATTCTGAGCATATTTAAAGAATAGCCGGTCAGACTTTGTTAATAATTATAATTGTCTTTTAAAAGAATTTAAAAAGGATAATAAAGGATCTGAGTTCAATAACGACAGATAAAAGGCTTTCTTTTCTTTATTTAATGGATAAGTAAATTATATGATATTATATACACCATATTAATGAATGTTTATTTTTTCATCAACTAGCATAGGTTGGTAACACTCTCAACAAGGAAAGTATGGCACAAGATTTGAATCTGCCTTGCTGAGCTTTAGTAGTCACAATCTTCTGTTAAATAAAAGATTAGCCAGAGATAGAATTATAGAAAAAAGAAACCTTTATACTATTTGAAATATTATTTACCAATTTATAAATACATATTATTTGCAACATTTGATTGCAAATTGGCGCTCAACTAACATTACCCTGACAGCATACTCATCCTTAAAATACTAACAAAGTACAATTTAGATAGTACGAGTTTTCTTAACGTTACAAATTTGGAGCCCAACTAGTGAGGCTAGAGATAGAATAATTTTGTATTCTTATTGTGAGTGTTATAGCAATTTCTACTCTAGTGGCGGCTACGGTTAAACAACAGAGATGTCAAGGAGAAGAGCAACGTCACGTAAACGTATGGAGGGAGAAGAAATAGAGTTAAATAGGGAAGATAAGGAAGCAACACCAGTTGAGGAAGTAGAAGTAGTAGCAAGGGATGCCCAATGGGACAAACTAGAACCGAACAAAACAACCGAAGGTATCAACATGAATAACATAATGGAAATGCTACAGGAAGCGTTGAAAAAACAGAGTAAAGAGGATAATGAGAAAAGGGATAAAGATAATGAGGAATTAAAGAAACAAATGAAAGAGAGTTTCAGAAAAATAAGTTTCTGAAACATTAGAGAGTGGTTTCAAGAAAATGAAAGAAACACTAGACAGCACTTCTGAAGTTATTAAAGAAACATTGAATAAGAACAGGGAATTGGTAAATCAGAAAATAGGAGGTAGTAAGGAAATATAAAATAAAAAAGACAAAAGTGTATTGTTATCTGAAGAGAAACCTAACAGAAACAAAGAGAATATTAAGCACATGGAAATGAAGACAAAGAAAATGAAACAAACGCATCAAAGGAAACTAATAAAAACACGGGAAGAATGGGAGATGATGAACAATGGACTAGTTAATGTACTTAATATCTTAAGTACTGAACACAGAAGAGTAAGTAATTTTAAAAATAACAAAAGGAGCTTAATAGAAACTTTCAAAGGGAATCGCAATATAACAGGGAGTAAAACAATAAGAAAATCTATAGGTAAATTAAATATAACAGAAATAGAAATGTGTACCAAACTGTCAGTAATGTCATCAATAACTCAAATACCATTAAAATATCTGTTCAATAAACTAAATGGGAAAGTGATTGATGTAGGCCTAATTACTAACGAACATGTAGTATTAGAAGAATTGCTATATAAGGTAGCAGAGATCTATATCACAAGGATGGAAATAGTTCTAGACACCAGAGTGATCCGACGACAAGTACAGATGAAATAATGGACCATGGTTAAACTAATTCAAACAAACTATAGAGAAAAGGGACTGATTGTATGATTACCGAAAAGGCAAATTATTTGAGAAATGAGAAGAAAAAATAATGATAATTCAAACGACAAATGAAGAGTTAAGAAAACATAAACAAATAGCCCGCCAATACAGGTTTTGGAAGAGAATATGATGGTTAATAATGATAATAAGGGGATAATAATGAGTAAAGAGAATAAGTACTTAAAACAAATAAATGAAGGAATGAACTTGCAGAAGAAGAATCAAGGTCTGGATATAAAGAGAATAACAAAAACCATAGTTGTAACTGTTACTAAAATGGGGTATTGAAAAAGGAGATGAATAACATTGTGGCAAATAAATCAATTAACTACGAAATCAAATTAAATAGAAGAGAAGAAATATACAAAGGATTTTACCAAAACTGAAAATAAATCATATGAAAGTAAGGGGAGCTGCTGGGATGCAAATTATAATAATGAGAAGAGTTAAGAAGGCAACAGGATTCCGAGAGTGTTTAAAGTAATGCAATAGTTACCATTTTGTAAGAGTGTAGAAAGCTACGGCGCCACTCAAAAATTATTATTATGGGCAGGGGCCAACTAACACTGTTCCATGCACGGGGTGAACGGTCAGGTGAGGAATAGGTCAGAATAGTGCCACTCACAGCCGATATGCATTCACCATGCCATTTAAAGTTAGGGAGGAATTGACAACCCCAATCCAGGAATCAACAGGAACAGGAGAAACCCCAGAGGAAAGGAAAAATCAGTTGGTAACCACCTATATAAGGAAAATGAAGAAAAAATAATATATTTTCGTAGATTCGCCCAAGAAGAAAAAGAAGTTATTTGTAAAATATTATATAATAACCCAACTTAAGAAAATTCATCACAACCCAATACCTGAAACCATGAGGAAGAAAAGAATAAAAATATGATTTTAAAATACAACGTGGGAGAAAAAGTGTTACTGAAAAACAGGCATTTCCCAAGTTCTGCAGAAGGAATATCTAAAAAGTTATTATTGTTATATACAGGACCGTATAGGATAACCAGGGATAAAGGGAATAATACCTATGAATTAACCATCCCAGAAACTAGTAAAGTAAAGGGCATGTACAATCAAGCTGAGATTATAAAATATTATGAAAATTAAGAGAAGCACTTGTTAGATAAATCAGCTTATTTAAGTAATCAGTTTATTACTGAAATAACCCATTTTCTGGGGGGTATTATGTTACATGATATTTTGCCCATCAGCTTGATGTGTAATTACATGAATAAAATATGTTTATAATTCCTAGAAAAGTACCAGGAGACATGATGTAGCTTGTTCCAAGAACTACCTATTTAACTACTTATTTAATATTATCTATTTAACTATTATTTGATTAATGCTAAATAATGTTCCAATAGTTATGTTTAAACTATTAAAGTTAGTAAGTAAGGTGAACAATGTTTTAGAAAGACTTACTATGATAATACTAATCCTACTATGTGTGTGAGAGTGGAAATTGATTAATAAGTTATTAAGAGTTGTGTTATGTTGATGAGGGAAGTAATTAATAATAAACAATGTTCTAATAGTTATGTTTAAACTATTAAAGTTAGTAAGTAAGGAGGACAATGTGTTGGGAATTACTTGCATGCAGTGTTTTATTATGTTTATAAAAAATGGATTGCATACAGAAGCTTAATAAGAATTGTCATATGTTTACTAATAGTTATTAGTAATTAATTTTTCTATATTGATTAATATTATATATTGTAATATTAATAATACAAATGTTAATGTTAATAGAAGAGTACCAAAATAATAATAATAGAGATTTGTAAAACTAGGCATGTTAAGCCTAGATAGTTAAGGGATTTGAAAAAAGAATTTATATTAAAATTAGAATAATCAATGTCAGGTTGAATTATGTTATTACTGAATGTGTCCAATAGTTTTAGTACAGTGAAGAGTACTAGAAGAACTAATAATAAATAATTTTGTTACAAATAATTAAAAGTGTAAAATGGTAACTCAGGAAATATGTAATGGAAGATAATCAAAAGTGGTATCAAAATAATCAGTGTTCCATCAGAAACTCAAAGATACTAGTATATTGAAGATCAAAGATCTTATAAAAAAGTTGTAACAATTTAAAGAAAATGGAAGGTACAATATTAGAAGTTTGTTTATGTTGAGGCTCAGAGAGAACCATAGTAACACCAAATGTTACAATTCACACCAATGAAAGCTAAGATATGATGAAAGCCTTAGCAACTGAGATGTTAAAAATTGAATAAAAAAGGAGTCCATTATTAGATCTAAACGAGAAAGGTTGATATAAAAATAAGAGAGACCAATCCAACATTTTGTGAATTTCCTATCAGTGAACCTAAATAAAAGTTAAACTACAGTATATTAATAAACTAAACAATTGGAAGAAAGAAGTACAACATTATTCAAAAGAAGGAAACCAAGTAACATATGAAGAAATAAAATCAACCTATCCAGGAAGGGAAGTATTTTTGATAAATAACTAAACTGAAGAAATTTCCTTAATGGCCTAAGTTACACTTTTCAAAGACACTGTTTACAATTTTGATTAAAACTATTTTGAAACTTCACTGTGAAAATAATTAACGAATAATCTTATTTTCAGTGTAAAAAACTATTAACATATAGTAATATAAACATTTAAGTTGTATTAGACATTAAAAACACATAAATCAACATAACCTAGACACTGAACATTGTATAATTCTTAATATACTCTTGTTAAGACACTCTGTAATTTATTATAATCCCATGTATCTTGGTACTTTTCCTAAGATATTTGTCGTTTATACCGTAGTCAAAAGGACCTAACTTAAAAACATTCTATTTGTATTTTATTTAGCAATTATAAAAAATGCAAATATGTTTGCCTTGAGACATAAGAGCTACTACTGCCATTCTGAGCATATTTAAAGAACAGACGGTCAGACTTTGTTAATAATTATAATTGTCTTTTAAAAGAATTTAAAAAGGATAATAAAGGATTTGAGTTCAATAACAACAGATAAAAGATTTTCTTTTCTTTATTTAATGGATAAGTAAATGTATATGATATTATATACACCATATTAATGAATGTTTATTTTTTCATCAACTAGCATAGGTTGGTAACACTCTCAACAAGGAAAGTATGGCACAAGATTTGAATCTGCCTTGCTGAGCTTTAGTAGTCACAATCTTCTGTTAAATAAAAGATTAGCCAGAGGTAGAATTATTGAAAAAAGAAACCTTTATACTATTTGAAATATTATTTACCAATTTACAAATACATATTATTTGCAACATTTGATTGCAAATTGGCACTCAACTAATACTACCCTGACAACATACTCATCTTTAAAATACTAACAAAGTACAATTTAGATAGTACGAGTTTTCTTAACGTTACATAATGAATGTCAATTTTTTCATCAACTAGCATAGGTTGGTAACACTCTCAACAAGGAAAGTATGGCACCTGATTTGAATCTGCCTTGCTGAGCTTTAGTAGTCACAATCTTTTGTTAAATAAAAAATTAAAAGAGATAGAATTAAAGCAGAAAAAGAAACCCTTATGCTATTTAAAATATTACTTACCAATGTACAAATACATTTTATTTGCAACATTTGATTGCAAATTGGCGCTCAACTAACATTACCCTGATAACATACTCATCCTTAAAATATAAACAAAGTACACTTTAAATAACCAGAAGAAACTGAACGTTATAGAATTGGCGATCACAACAGTGAGGCATAAAACTTAATGTAACAAATTGACGCAACCAACGTGTGGCATTTTAGTACGAAGTAAATATTCGTGTCTTAACAAATTGGAGGCCAACTAGTGAGGCTAGAGATAGAATAACTTTGTATTCTTATTGTGAGTGTTATAGCAATTTCTACTATAGTGGCGGCTACGGTTAAACAACAGAGATGTCAAGGAGAAGAGCAACCTACGGAGGGAGAAGAAATAGAATTGAACATGGAGGAGAAGGAAGTAACAGCGACTGAAGAAATGGAAACGGTGGTAAGGGGTATCCCAGGGGACCCACCAGGTAAACCCACATAATAAGGACCAAATAGAACTTCAGAAGAAATGAGATGGGATGGCATAATGGAATTCCTAAAAAGGAATGAGGAAAAAAGAGAGGAAGACAAGGAAGAATTAAATAAAAATTTAGAATCATTAAACGAAAACTCAAGAAAACAAAATGAAACATTGAAACAAAATAATGAAGAATTAAAGAAACAAATGAGGGAAGATAATGAAACATTATTAAAACAAAATAATGAGGAATTAAAGAAACAAATTGTGCTGAGTCAAATGATTCAGCGCGAGTTTATTGGCATTTTTTTTTTTTTTGACGGTAAAGACAGTACAAAAGTTAATGTAATAAGGAGTGCTGCTCTCTACCCGCGGATAGGAGAGGCTACCGTTTTCGAATTTTCACTGTTTGATCCGTGTCGCCATCTGCTGAGTTTTTGCAGCAGTTTTAAAACAGTGCTGCGTCCTGGTGAGAATTTCCTTACAAACGAACAACGAACGGAAATTTCTGTTAAGGCTTGTCTCAAAATCGAAGCCTAGCTGAGGACCTCGTAGAAAATCTCTTCGGTGGAGAGAGGTGTGAAAATCTAGCGTCGATTTCTTTTAAATATGAGATAAGTTTCTTAATGACTGCGGGTTCACTGAACAAATGAAACCCCTACTTCATTTTGAGTAGTTAAAACAAAAAGAATATTTCCTTTTGAAAAGAGGGGTTACAAGTTAATTAAAACTAGGCTAAGGCCTAGAGAAGCTAAAAATTGCGCTGGATCCAGTAAGACGGGACTTGCAATAAAAACTCAAGAATTAAATAATTAACAATGGTTTTATTATTCTATCTCATAATATTAATAACAAAAAAACAACAGTGATTTAGAATTCCCCTTTTAAATGGTTAACTAAAGAAGTATACCCTCTCAACAAGGCCACCTGAAAAATATTAACTGAGTCCATGAAAATAATAGCTATGTCACCATCAATGAATTGAAAATGTAAAATAATCATTAACCTCAAAATAAAACTCCCATTAAACTATTTCTTAAAATATAAAATTTATATCATATGTTTCTTTTAAAATGCAGTATATAAATTGATGAAGGTAAATAATTTCATTCACAGTTACTATTAATAATTAAAATAATTATTCATCCAATTTAAATGAACTTTAAAGGTGACACTTACTATACTTGTTAAATAAAATAATTAATTTTCATAAAGAAATGATCAGCCACGATTATTGAGATAGAATACTCGTCTACTGGTGTATATAAATCCTAATAATAAATAAAATCCCTATATCCCACCAAAAGTACAGCAATGCATAATATTTATATATATATATATATCCCCCAAAATGTACACAGAAATATACAGACATAACACGTTCCACAAGACAAATTACATATACAATAGTATACAAATTCATAAAGGTCTCTTGCCACGCCCTTTTTTTTATATTAGCCTTCTGGTGTATATAACTTCTAAACTTCTTCTTTATAGGAATCCCAATTAGGATTAAAGATTTATTTCTATAAATGTACCCCCATGGTGTGGGTTAATTGCACGTCATGTGTATCATAAAGTATAGCATACAAATGTCCTAACCTGATTTTAAAATAAGAGAAAATATATGTTTTTATGCATAGTAAATTAAACTTGAGAAAATATTAATAACAAAACTGACTTTAAATCTGTAGCGAAAGCTCTATAAAGAAATGAGTGGAAATCTAAGTTGGATGCTGTGTGGTAGACATGTCAGTCTCTGAACTGACAATTTACTATACATGTATTGAAATTTACAATTAATACTTAGTGTTCACACTAAACTGTCCCATCAATTGGGGATCCAAATGAATGTATACTTGAACGGTAAAACTGATGATTATGTATAACTGGTGCCATGTTGATTCTACGTGTGAATATAAATGGATATTTTTCACCTGCTTATATGTGCCCAGAAGGATGATCTCTTATTTATAGCGTGGCGATCTCATGATTGGCATGTTGTTGCGGTCGTTGTTCTCTTCGGTGTCGAGTGTGGAGCTTTTAAGATGTCATTTCGTTCAGTGGCAGCAGGACTTGTCTCTGTTCAGTGAACCCTGTTCACACATTACATTTTTAGTGAGAGACCACACACAAATGCCCCCACTGTTTGGACACCCTCCAAAATACATAAATAAAAACAACACCTAGTTATGTTGTACATAATAAAACTTGGTAACATTATTTTGGCCAACATGCCTTACTTAAAAAAAGTTCTCTAACAATGATTCTTTATAACGCTTTATAACTTGAACCTCACTGAATGTGAGTTGCTTTTGCAATACAACAATCTATCTTGGGATATAGGGCCTTGAAAATTTTTCTAAGTTCTATTTAAGAACTAAACATTGTGAATATTTTAAAATATTTCCTAAGTTTGCAAGCCCCGTCACACCCACAGGACCCTTATCGTAACCACGCTCTGCTACCAAATGAAACCCCTACTTAGGCAATAATACTATTGTAATGAAGCCCTACCTCGTGGCAATAATATTATTAATTGTAATGAAGTGGTTACAATTAGCCTTCAACACGGCCAGACACGACAGTCATCAGGCCGTGCCCTTTGAAATTTTGTTTGGATTCTCGCCCGCACTCCCGTTGACCAACCTATGGGATATTGAAGATCTTCTGCCGCGGGAGCCCAATAATAAAACTGCGGAGAGATGGAAAATGGCTGGGAAGAATTTGCTGCGAGCGCACGAGCGGGTCCGTCGGCGTTATAATCAGGGGCGTATTCCAAACCCCTTCCGGATTGGCGACTGGGTCTATTGCCAAAGCCACCCACTCAGCTCTGCCGCCGACAAACGTGCTGCGAAGCTATGCTACCGTTGGTCGGGGCCATACCGAATCATAGGATTTACGTCACCGGTGACGGCCCGGCTGGGCGTACCGGGAGACAAACAAAAGTTGTTGACAAGCCACATTTCCAAACTTAAACGTTGTCGGGGGCTATCCAAAATGTTCGAAGGGGGATAGTCCCCGTAAAGATAGGACCGAGGTCCTTGTTAAATGTGGAAGTCGTGTTCAGGCGAATGGGGCGAGCCTCAGGAGATCGGAAGATCTCCCTAGCTAGGAATCTTTCTTTTGCCTTTTGCTGTCTCTCTCTCTCTTGTGCTGTATGCGGACTCTGATCAGGTCAGCATGCAGCACCCGCACACTTACATAATACATATCTTCTTTCGTCTCTTTCATTTTCCTTTTTGATTTCTGTTCTCCTGAGAGCAAGCTCAGCTGAGCCAACCCAACCACGACGTCCACTGGTATCTTTTGGGGAGAGGTACACTGCAGGGTACCCTCCTGACCTTTAACGTTGGGGCAACTATGTTGCCCTTTTGGGGTGAGGGTGTGCTGAGTCAAAAGATTCAGCGCGAGTTCAGTTATTTTATTGGCATTTTTTGACGGTAAAGACAGTACAAAAGTTAATGTAATAAGGAGTGCTGCTCTCTACCCGCGGATAGGAGAGGCTACCGTTTTCGAGTTTTCACCGTTTGATCGGTGTTTCCATCTGCTGAGTTTTTCCAGCAGTTTTAAACAACAGTGCTGCAGCCTGGTGAGATTTTCGTTACCCAAACGAGTACGGCGTTCCGTTATTTTTTTTTGTCTCAACATGGAAGCCTAACTCACGACCTCGTGGAAAATCTCTTCGGTGGAGAGAAGTGTGAAAATCTAGCCTCTACTTCTTAAAACGATGAGATAAGTTTCTTAACGACTGCGGTGAGTTTTGATTTCATTATATTAATTATATACTAAATTTTTAAAGGAGAAAACGTTTTTTTAGTAAGCTTGAGTAAGCGTGCCCACTTGTTGAATCATGCATGGTGAAAGACGTAATTGTTCGTAAAGTTTTTATAAACCAATAAAGCTTGATTATTGGAGTGTCAGAATCTCGGCTTTAATACCTAAAGTACAATAACCACAATGTAATTAATATTGAACTTTCATTAAAACTGATGTAACGAGATTGGGTTGTTCACTTAACCTATTACACAATGTGTCGTCATTAAGTGGTATAAAGTTTTGCTACTATGACAGTAAAACTTTATACATATATAATTGGGAACTTACTCAGGCACGTTTGAACGTAAATCATGTCTCATTCAAAGTAATAGTATTCTCAGATTCTATGGAGTGAAAAAACTATGTGTTTTAAATAAATTCTGCGCCACGTGGTAACCTCAATTTCACTCAAAGTAATAAGTTCATAAGGTGTTACAGAGCCAAGATAAATTATTATATTGCAAAAGCAACTCACATTCAGTGAGGTTCAAGTTATAAAGCGTTATAAAGAATCATTGTTAGAGAACTTTTTTTAAGTAAGGCATGTTGGCCAAAATAATGTTACCAAGTTTTATTATGTACAACATAACTAGGTGTTGTTTTTGTTTATGTATTTTGGAGGGTGTCCAAACAGTGGGGGCATTTGTGTGTGGTCTCTCACTAAAAATGTAATGTGTGAACAGGGTTCACTGAACAGAGACAAGTCCTGCTGCCACTGAACGAAATGACATCTTAAAAGCTCCACACTCGACACCGAAGAGAACAACGACCGCAACAACATGCCAATCATGAGATCGCCACGCTATAAATAAGAGATCATCCTTCTGGGCACATATAAGCAGGTGAAAAATATCCATTTATATTCACACGTAGAATCAACATGGCACCAGTTATACATAATCAACAGTTTTACCGTTCAAGTATACATTCATTTGGATCCCCAATTGATGGGACAGTTTAGTGTGAACACTAAGTATTAATTGTAAATTTCAATATATGTATAGTAAATTGTCAGTTCAGAGACTGACATGTCTACACACAGCATCCAACTTAGATTTCCACTCATTTCTTTATAGAGCTTTCGCTACAGATTTAAAGTCAGTTTTGTTATTATAATTTTCTCAAGTTTAATTTACCAGGCATAAAACATACATTTTCTCTTATTTTTAAAATCAGGTTAGGTCATTTGTATAAAAAGATTACTGGGGAGGTAGGTGTTATTTTAAATTAGTTTCAACCAAGCTGTGCCTGTCGAAACACTTTTCAACTTGTTTGTCGAAACAAGGTTGTTGAGACAAAATTTGTTGAGACTGGTTATAAGTTGAAGAAACATGTCCGTCTCTGACACACAATGTATTTTTTTATATAAGGTGCTAATTTTTCTCTTTCCATTAATTGGCCCTATTTTAGTCTATATAAATTCTTTATATTAATCATGGTAACTGGGGGGCGTTAATTATTTTAAACAATTTTTATTTCTCACCTTAATTAAGTATTTTAGCACTTAGCCACTTAGGCACTTGGTTTTAAATTTTAATGTCCTGGGGACATTTGTATGTAATACTTTATGATACACATGACGTGCAATTAACCCACACCATGGGGGTACATTTATAGAAATAAATCTTTAATCCTAATTGGGATTCCTATAAAGAAGAAGTTTAGAATTTATATACACCAGAAGGGTAATATAAAAAAGGGCGTGGCAAGAGACCTTATGTATTTGTATACTATTGTATATGTAAATTGTCTTGTGGAACGTGTTATGTCTGTATATTTCTGTGTACATTTTGGGGGATATATATATATATATATATAAATATTATGCATTGCTGTACTTTTGGTGGGATATAGGGATTTTATTATTATTAGAATTTATATACACCAGTAGACGAGTATTCTATCTCAATAATCGTGGCTGATCATTTCTTTATGAAAATTAATTATTTTATTTAACAAGTATAGTAAGTGTCACCTTTAAAGTTCATTTAAATTGGATGAGTAATTATTTTAATTATTAATAGTAACTGTGAATGAAATCATTTACCTTCATTAAGTTATATACTGCATTTTAAAAGGAACATATGATATAAATTTTATATTTTAATAAATAGTTTAATGGGAGTTTTATTTTGAGGTTAAGCATTATTTAAAATTTTCAATTCATTGATGGTGACATAGCAATTATTTTCTTGGATCAGTTTATATTATTCAGGTGGCCTTGTTGAGAGGGTATACTTCTTTAGTTAACCATTTAAAAGGGGAATTATAAATCACTGTTGTTTTTTTGTTATTTTTATTATATGAGATAGAATAATAAAATGGGATTGTTAATTATTTAATTCTTGAGTTTTTATTGCAAGTTCCGTCTTACTGGATCCAGCGCAATTTTTAGCTTCTCTAGGCCTTAGCCTAGTTTTAATTAACTTGTAACCCCTCTTTACAAAAAGAAACATTCTTTTTGTTTTAACTACTCAAAATGAAGAAGGGGTTTCATTTGGTAGCAGAGCGTGGTTAATGTTATATAGAGGTTAACCTCTAGATAAGTTCAGGCGTTTCCTGGAACATGCTGAGTTCCTGCTCGAGACCGATGTTATGCTGCGTGAAGTCGGGTTGATCCTCGGCGGTTCTGGTAAGTGTTGTATAGGTGGTAGTCGTCCGTATATGCAGTTGAGCACGTCACATGTTCACTGGTAGAGTAGTACTGGAGTTTGCATCTTCTTCTTTTTACATTACTATCTGAATTACATCACTCGAACAATATTCGAGAGATCGTCTTTTAATTAACTTGAGACATCACCTTATATACGAGTTCTTTTTATTTTACATTAGCACATTTTCTTTAACGAATTCCTCACTACATCTTATATATAATTAGAACTAGCTCTCCACGTTTTTAGTGGTAGCTAACACTCATTTAAAAATTTAAAACAAACATTTTTTGAAGACCCCTCGCTTGGAGGTGTTTACAGTCTGAACGCCGCATGGTAACTCTTGCATTGCTACGACAGGTAGATTGCAACGAAGCGGAGTGAGTACTCCGCCATAATATAGTTCCAACTTTTTATTAAATATACATTCTTATAGTAAGACAAAACAATTTATCTAGACTTATTTAGTTTACAGGGATTATTATAACTACTTATTGTGACTTCAAATTATTAATTATTTACATTACGATTTTCAGATATTTCTTAGTTACAGACGGTTCGCTATGCACGTTGTGTCCGGAATTAAGCACGTCAACGCATGATAATTTACTAAAGGGTTAACTGCATTATTTTTAACTTTTTACGTTTCGATATTTTTTTTTTACTTATTTAGTTAGATTTTCTTAATTTAATTCTCATAACTATTCTGAGTTAGTTCAGGGGAATTTGGTTTAATCGTGCGATTTAAAATACTTACTTACTTTCGTTTTCTTTTTTTTTATTATATTAATTTTTTTATTACCATTTAAATCGTCACATACTCCGCCGCTTATAATCGACATGGGGAATTTTAATAAGGAAAATTCGAAAGTGGAGAACTGGGAGTATGCTTACCGTTACTGTGTGGAATTCCTCTCCTCCTTTCCCCTTTTTCTTTCACTTAGTTTTTGGCATGAGTTATACACATTTATTTCTTCTGAGTATAAAACAATATACATATATATATTCTTACAAACTACCTTTTTTATTACATAAAATTAACACTTAAGGTCTACATTTTAAAACACAAAACTTCTTCTTATTTCTATTACTTAAATCTACTACCGGTTTTTTCTTTGGATTTTGGTTACTCTCTTCATAGAGTTACTTTCTAAATAATTTCTCATTTAGTGGTCATTTATTGGTCATTTAGTGGTCAGTTAGTGGTCAGCTGACTACTCATTTTGCTCATCTTTCGCTGAACAGGATCTAAGGTTGATCAGGCCTCATTCCCAATTCTACGATTAACACTTAGCATGGATACTGATAGGTACAAGATAACTTGCCTACCTAGTATTACCTTTTTTATTTTTGGCGATGCTATTTCCTCTTTTCCTTTTATACAATTTTATCTGCGAAATATGTGTTCTTCGTACATATTCTCGAGTCGCAGGTTCGTACAGGGCTACGGTAACTGGAGTTAAGTACTTCTGGATTTGGTAAGGACCACACCATCGGTATGATAGTTTAGAGGTGGTCTTATCAATTGCACTACTAGTCGGGTGTGTCTTGTACATTACTAAGTCACCGACTTGGTACCTAACTAAATTGTTATTGTTATGAATATTTCTCTCGTGGTATTTTCGGGATTTCTCTAAGTTCGCTCTTAAATTAGCGCGAGCTTTATTCCAGATTTGTTTAATCTGCTTATCCATTATTTGCGGAGGTAGCAAGTCATGGATTTTCCATTTTGTGGACAAGGGTTGGTTTGGTTTGTATTTATACAGTAATTCAAATGGGGTAGACTTATGTCCTTCGTGATAAGCTGAATTAAAGGCGTATTGTATCCAGGATAGGTTCTGGTCCCAAGACGTATGATCGTTCGCATGGTAGGCGATTAATGCAGATTTGAGGTTTCGTAGATACCTTTCAGCAATATTGCCTTGCGGTCGATACTCCGTTGTGGTAATATGGTCTATTCCTAACTTGAAACACATATTCTTAAATTCTTTCGCCTTAAATTGTGGTCCGTTATCTGACACTATACGTACAGGTGTACCATAATCTTTAAATAATTTCTACTGTAATATTTTTACAGTCGTCGACGCTAACGCTCGCCGCATGGGATACATCCAAACAAATTTGGTGAACGAATCTACACATATGAGTAGCATAGTATTACCTGATTTAGGTCGCGGGTAGGGACCTGAAAAGTCTAAATAAAGTTTAGAGAAAGGGGTAGTAGGGATTTCTGAAATTAATTGGCTTACCTGACTGTTTCTTGCCGGTTTACTGAGAGCGCATAAATTACACTTTTTTACAAAACTAGCTATTTCGCTGTTCATATTGTTCCAATGATATTCCTTTCGAATGCGATGTATTGTTTTATTGATTCCCATATGGGCTCCAATGGTGGATGAATGGAAGTACTCCATCAGCATGGGCTTAATTACATCAGGGGCGATTATCCTTAATTCCCTTCCATTTCTTATTTTGAGGCATAGTATTCTTTTACTTAATACATATTTCTCGGATTTAATTCTTTGCTCAAGTTGTTCTATAATCGGTTTCAGAAGAGGGTCTTGTTGTTGATATTGAACAATGTTGGTAAAAGCAAGGGGGAAGTCAGTAATTACGGTGTTAACAATGGGTGTTTCCGGACTCTCCTTGTTTTCGGGAGTATTAGTGGGCGACTGGAACATACGGGACAGGGTATCAGCGACTACGTTTTGTGTACCTTTAATATGCTGCACTTTGAAGTTGTAACATTTTAACCTCAGTACCCATCTTCCAATACGTCCTAACTGTTTAGGGTGATTCAGTAACCAAGATAATGCTTGATTATCAGTTTCCAAAAGGAATTCTTTATGTTCTAGAAAGGGTTTAAACTTCTCAAACGCAAAAACAATGGCTAAACATTCCAATTCATATGCGGAATATTTTTTTTCTTGGTCGCTCAATGTTCGTGAAGCATAACTAATCGGTAGTCTACTGTTTTCTATTTATTGATAGATGACTGCACCTAAGGCTACACTTGAACTGTCGGTCTGAACTACGAAAGGTTTCGTGAAATCTGCTAGTTGCAATACTGGGGGAGATATGATGCTTTCTTTGAGTTGTTCAAACGCATTTTGGTGTTGTGCAGTCCATTCAAATTTCGCTCCCTTCTTTCTTAAGGTATTCAGCGGTACTGCTATTTCGGCAAGATGGGGAATTACTTGTGGAAATAATTTACTATTCCCAAAAATCGGGCTATACCTTTTGCATCTCGCGGGGGTAAAAATTCTCTGATTGCACGGTTTCGTTCGGGGTCAATGCTTACCTTTCCGTTGGCTTTCACGATGTGGCCTAAAAATGAAAATTGTGGGACTGCAAAATTTACCTTTTTGGGGTTAACTGTTAATCCTGCTGTTTGTAACCGAGATAACACTTCACGTAGATGTTTAAGATGTTGTTCCATCGATTCGCTATAGATTACGATGTCGTCCAAGTAGTGATACACATATTTAAATTTAATATCATGAAATATTCTTTCTAATAATCTACTACATACGGAACTTCCTTGAGATATTCCAAAGGGTACTCTAGTAAATTGGTACAGGTTGAAAGGAACAGCAAACGCGGTTAGACGTTTGGATTCCTCCGAAAGGGGTATTTGGTGAAATGCTTGATTTAGATCCATTACCGTAAAGACTTTCGCTTTTGTGAAGTAATGAAAAGCACTATGGATGTCTGGAAGCGGGATAGATTCAAATTCTATTCGTTTGTTTAATTGCCGGTAGTCCACAACTAGTCTATGTTTGTCGTGACCTTTTGGTACTAAAAAGGAGGGTGATGAATACGGAGACGTAGAGGGTTCAATGACTCCTTGTTCTAACAACTTGTTGATATGGTTCCTCATCACTTCCATCTTGGGAGGCGACAACTTGTATGGGGGTAGGCGTATTACTTTCTGATCGCTCAGATTGATCTTATATTCTATTAGCTTCGTGAGTCCTAGCTTAGGTGTAAGAACGGTGGAAAATTCTTTTATTAATTTCTGCATTCTCAACCTATCTCTATTTCCTAGATGAGATAATTCAGACTCTTGGTGTACTATGTGTGCAGTCGATGATCTAGTACTTTCTTGTTTGTTAGTTTTACAATCAAAATTATACTTCCGTGTACGGTCGAATCGAAAATAATATTTCTGCTCATGGATGTCAAGAATCATTCCCGTTTTACTTATGAAGTCTGCTCCCAATATTAAGTAAGGTCCTAAATCATTACATACTAACATTGTAAAAAACCACGTTAGATTCTTGATTTTTACTTTAATGGTGATACTAAGTTTTATCACTATATTCTGTTTATTGGCTGTAGCACATTTTATATTCACAGCTTGACTGCGTTTCACTAGGTTGTGTTCTAATAATTTATCTGCTAACTTTTGACTGATTAAGGTTCTAGTAGATCCAGAATCGATTAATGCGATGGTGGAGGTAACACCTAGGTCAATTAGTATTAAGGGCAATAGAGCTTTAGTCCAATTACATTTAGTTATCGCGTTACATTTTTCAATAAACTTTCTAACATAGGGATCTATTTCTTTAGTGTTTCTTTTCCTTCTTTTTTTTTGTGTCGTACATTTCTTTGGGTTCACCGGATCTCAAGTTGCTGCGGGAGACACAGGATTTCGGGTCTCCCTGCCTTACATGTTTTTTGGATTAGGGTGTTTACGTTCGTATTGCTTGTTGTTACAGTTTCTACTTATGTGTCCATATTTACCGCAGTTATAACACATATTCTTATTACGAGGAGGGTACCTAGTTTCCGTTTTAGGTTGTGTTTCATTTGACTTACCCGGGCTGTGCAAATTGTGAGGTCTATTGAATACTCGCCTTTCACGCTGTGTTGTCACATCGGGCACTAGGGCTTGCAATTCATTTCTATTGGCTTCGGTTGATTTCATCGCATGTCTGTTCTGATCTGAGTACCATACATTCGAAGAGGGGATACTGCATTGTTCTAGATCCGCAAAGGTGTTGGGTCGATTTATCAACGCTAAACGAGATCTTTCTTCTGGTGACAATCCTATTAAAATGGTGTCGACCATCTGTCTCTCATTCCAATCTACTTGTAGTAGTCGAGAGGACTCCCTGATGTCTGAGATGTAATGGGCCAATCTCTCGTGATTTCCTTGTACTCGTAGTACGGTCTTTCTTTTTAGTTCTTCATAAATCCCGGTGGGAATAAAATATTTTATTGTTGTGGTATGCAGTTCTTCTACTGGAAGGGTGGAGCTTAATGATTCTAGCACACGATTCTTTAACGGGGGTTTACATTTCGGTAGGAGGACTTGCAAAATTTGCCAGTCATTTAGCTGCTGTAGATCTTTTATCTGCAGGAGATATTTGATGAAATTCAGTAGTTTAGTGACATTTAAACCATATGTATGGGATTTCAGCTAAAAGTTTCTCTACGGGATGAGTGATTTTTCCATAGAGGTCGGCGTTATAATTCACGTGTGGCATCGCTTTAGGAGGACCAGATGATGCGTTCGGGGTTGTCAATTCGTGCATTCCGGGGCGAATCTGGAAACCACTGGGAGGAGGGGCTTCAAATATAGTCGGGACATTTAAATCTTTATTTAGGTATTGCTCTCGAGTAGGTTTTACTTGCGATACGGCGGGTGAGTCCCGATCCGTGTTGGGTGGAGGGTGATCTGTCGTAGGGGATTGCACTGGGTAGATGTGTAGTTTCTTCAAGGACTTCTCAATTTCATCCATTCGGAACGAGTCGGATTTTCTTCGTAACTCATTGATAATAGTGGGTAAGTGACGTAAAGCTTCATCTGCAAAACTCTGGACTTCAGGGGGTATTTCCGTAAGGTTAGGCCAGTTCAATAAATTTTTCAGTCGCCGGGTTAAATGTTCTATTCTTTGAGTTGTCCGCAATATTACCGCAGGAGATTTCTCGTCTTGGAGGGTTTGGGACAATAAAGTTAACTCGCTATACTTGGCATTACAAATTTCTCTCTCGCTCTCATAATCGAGTCCGCTCAGGTTGCTTAACTGCGCGGGCGTATCAAATCCACTTTCGCGTATTGACTTGCGCAATTCCGCGACTGTTACATTCGCATGGGGTAGACCACGCAAAAGAGCTTCATAAGACTGCTCGTCCTTTAATAGTAAATCCGGATTAAATTGTGCCATTTTTACCTTATTTCTAACACATTAAAATTTACTTAAAATTTATTTTACTACACTATACACTTATTACATAGACACTTTATTTCATGGTTAGAGCATTTGCATTGTTCATAAGAGAATAATCTCTCTTCTAAGGGAAAGACAAAAATTCCACACAGACGTCATTGTAAAGTCAACGATCAGCTGTTCGCTGGAATGTAGGTCACCCTAGTTTACTTTGTAAACAATGGCATACTTGTTGTATGCGTGGGAACGCGAGAAACACACTCAGGTATTGTTCTATATAACAATAGCTGACGGCTATCTTTATCGACCGGTTTCAACTGGAGGAAGCCAGTCTCAACAAGGGGTGAATCCGATGCAATGGTACACGCTTTACAAGTTACAAGGTGTATTACGGGCTGTAACAAGCTGAGTTTAGTTATTAATTGTCTTACGTTCTAATTTTAATTTCTGTATATTTTTTTTTTTTTTTTTTTTTTTTTTTAGTAACAAAATTAAGTTACGAATTTATTTACACGTAATTAACCTGGTCTACTTTAGTCAAGAGTTTATATGTTTCACCGTGACGACAGACATACAACTTACATTCTATGCAGGCATATTCAGGAAACTACAGGTCTTGAATTGTCGCAATATAAACCTGATAAAGACTGAACAGTTTGACAAGCACTAAAATTCATGTACGTACTTGCATTGGTGTAATACAAGTTTATTTTTGGTGTTAAGTTTAGTTGGTGTGATAGTTTGTATTATTTTGCGTAATCTTATACAAAATAAATTCTCACTGGTCAATTAATATAGTGTAATAATCTATTAATGGTAGCGACAGTATTAACCGCTAATACATGAAATACATTATGTAAATTAATATTAACATGAAATACTTTAACTGAGTGCATAGATCAGCAGAGAGTTATCTATTTTATTTTACTACGTAACAATTATTTTACACGCGCAACTTTATACGTCACGATGCTCACAAACCTTTTTACTTCCATATTCCTTAAGGAATGGAAGTATGGTGATGGCAAAAAAAATCGTGTTCGAGATTATTGCAGATTCTGATTCTACTACACTCAAAACATGAAAAAAAGTCGTTTTCCGAAAAGTGTCTGTGTGTCTGTCTGTCTGTCTGTCTGTCTGTAGATTTTTTTTCTATGGCAAACGATAACTGCCGCAAATTCAAACAGAATCAAATAATTTTTTGCATACAGCCCGGTTTTGCAGAGTTCTCGCGACCTATTGTTTTTGGTGAAGATCGGTTGAGGGAAAGGGGTAGTTTACCTGCAACAGTTTTTTTTTAGCAAGGGTAATTTTGTTTGTTTGGCAAACGATAACAGCCGCAAATTCAAACAGAATCAAATAATGTTTCGCATACAGCCCTGAATTGTAGAGTTCTCAAGACCTATTGTTTTTGGTGAAGATCGGTTAAGGGAAAGGGGTAGTTTACCAGTAACGTTTTATGTTTTAACAAGGGTATTTCCTATGGCAAACGATAACAGCCGCAAATTCAAACAGAATGAAAAGATTATTTGCATACAGCCCTAAATTGTAGAGTTCTCAATACCTTTTGTTTTTGGTGAAGATCGGTTAAGGGAAAGGGGTAGTTTACCTACAACGTTTTTTTAACAAGGGTATTTTCTATGGCAAACGATAACAGCCGCAAATTCAAACAGAATCAAATAATTTTCTGCATACAGCCCTGATTTGTAGAGTACTCACGACCTATTGTTTTTGGTGAAGATCGGTTGAGGGGAAGGGGTAGTTTACCAGCAACGTTTTTTATCATGCGTATTTTCTATGGCAAACGACAACTGCCGCAAATTCAAACAGAATCAAATAATTTTTTGCATACAGCCCTGATTTGTAGAGTACTCGCGACCTGTTGTTTTTGGTGAAGATCGGTTGAGGGGAAGGGGTAGTTTACCTGCAACGGTTTTTTTTATCAAGGGAAATTTTTTTTTTTTGGCAAACGATAACAGCCGCAAATTCAAACAGAATCAAATAATGTTTCGCATACAGCCCTGAATTGTAGATTTCTCAAGACCTATTGTTTTTGGTGAAGATCGGTTGAGGGAAAGGGGTAGTTTACCTGCAACGTTTTTTTATCAAGCGTATTTTCTATGGCAAACGATAACAGCCGCAAATTCAAACAGAATCAAATAATGTTTTGCATACATCCCTGAATTGTAGAGGTCTCAATGACTTTCGATTTTGGTGAAGATCGGTTAAGGGGAAGGGGTAGTTTACCTGCAACCTTATACGTTTTAACAAGAGTAAAGTACTTGAAAATTTATTTAAACTTTTTGAAACAATGGTAATTGTTAAAAATAAAATAATTTTGTTGCCAGGCAATAAAATTATAATTTTTTCATTTTAATGTAATATAATATTTTTCATTTAATACAGCAATAAAAAGGCAGGTAAGGCACAGCCTGGCTGTTTGGCTGAAAATGATTTTAAATATAAATCTTAGAATATGGAAGTCATGTATGGTTCTCCATACCGATATTTTATTAAGCAGCAGAGTTGCGCAACTTTGTAACGTTCCGGGCTACGTTACAAATCCAGGGAACCCGTGATAATTGACGCTAGCCAATTATACAGGCTGCCTACGTTGTAACAAGCTGAAAATCAACTCAACACATAGAACAATAATATTTACTCTAATTATTAGGACACAAGGAAAGGTATTTTCACTGATTTATGCACTCTGATTTATACATTACTATCTGAATTACATCACTCGAACAATACTCGAGAGATCGTCCTTTAATTAACTTGAGACATCACCTTATACACGAGTTCTTTTTTTTTACATTACCACATTTCTTTAACAAATTCCTCACTACATCTTATATATAAATAGAACTAGCTCTCCACGTTTTTTGTGGTAGCTAACACTCATTTAAAAATTTAAAACAAACATTTCTTGAAGAGCCCTCGCTTGGAGGTGTTTACAGTCTGAACGCCGCATGGTAACTCTTGCATTGCTACGACAGGTAGATTGCAACGAAGCGGAGTGAGTACTCCGCCATTATATAGTTCCAACTTTTTATTAAATATACATTCTTATAGTAAGACAAAACAATTTATCTAGACTTATTTAGTTTACAGGGATTATTATAACTACTTATTGTGACTTCAAATTATTAATTATTTACATTACGATTTTCAGATATTTCTAAGTTACAGACGGTTCGCTATGCACGTTGTGTCCGGAATTAAGCAGGTGAACGCATGATAATTTACTAAAGGGTTAACTGCATTATTTTTAACTTTTTACATTTCGATATTTTTTTTTACTTATTTAATTAGATTTTCTTAATTTAATTCTCATAACTATTCTGAGTTAGTTCAGGGGAATTTGGTTTAATCGTGCGATTTAAAATACTTACTTACTTTCGTTTTCTTTTTTTTATTATTAATTTTTTATTACCATTTAAATCGTTACATTGCATTTAAATTCAACAAATCTTATAATCTGATGCATTTGTTCTACATGTACAGCATCTGGTGTTGTGTCAAATATAATACTAAAGTACTTCACCTTCTTACATGCAGTAATAATATATTTGCGCACTTTTTCTCGTAACAGGCTTATTATTTCGTTTTGAATAGCTGCCGAAAGACACAATATACACCCAGATTTACGAGAGACTGAATCCAAATGAGATCTCATAACAAGGTCAAATTTAGACAAGTATTTTAACAAAGCCAGATAATTTCCAGGATTTGGATTGTTAGTAATTGATTCTCGATGTCCTCTCAGTGTCAGATTTTGTTGTGCAAGAGTTTGTACTGTGGCAATGACCTGTTGAGGATTTCTTTCCTTGTCTTAGCTGCTTTACTCATTTGTTCCTGAAGTAGATCATCAATAAGTCCCCCTTTGTTTAAAATAATGTTCCAGTTCTTTCCATTCAAAAAACGCAGAGTGATGAGCAGGACTATTTTCTTGATCCTGAAATTGCTTCTTTGCTAGTTTTTTTTTTTGTGGAAATAAAGTGCAACAAAAGCAAAACAGAGATTTTGTAGTTGGAGAAAAACACATCCAAATGCAATTTACCTTTTCGCCATTCTGCAAAGTTTTATCAAACCAATACTTGTTTTAGGATCGCCCAGCTTCATCTTCAGGAAAATGGCTGTTCTTGTTCTGCAACTGACATGTTACTCTATTCACCATTATATCTCAGAAGGACTGATATGTCTTGCTTGGTCAAGCATAAACCAAAGAAGCAGGCTGGTTATGCTTCTTTTATGAAAGGAATTATGAAAAAACATATCCTGAAAACATTTTTTTACAAGTCTATGCCCTCCTGGCAGGTGCCCCCTTGCCCCCTCCCCCCACACCCTCTGTATGCAAGTGAGGTCATGACAAAAAAGGAATCCGGCAAGATTCAGAGTGCTGAAACGCAGTTTCTTCTAAATACTTTAATTTATACATTGCAAGATAGAATAAGTTATGATGATATGAGGGCAGAACTCGAAGTAAAGGACATAAATGAAATTATTTCAATTTACAGAAGACAATGGTGGGATCATCTGCAAATGATGACAGAGGATCGATTGCCGAAAGCTGCACTGAACTAAAGCCATTGGTAGAAGAGACGTGGGTCGTCCGAGGATAAAATGGGTGCTGGAACAAGTTTATATAACCTAATCCTTGAAAAGGAGAAGAAGAAGAAGAAGAAGAAGAAAACTCATGACGATAAAGATCCTGGGACCTCCATATAAATTTTGGATAAACCAAACTTCGTCATATTTTATTGAAGTTGAAGGAACCGACATGACAGTAGGTTCGCACATTATAAAAAGGAGTGCTATTTTTTGGGTATCTTGAAGTCACGTTATCAAAAGTTAGTAGAACTGATGAAAATACCATCAACAAAATAAAACAAAGATAAATAGTGATAGAGCAGGTGAAATCTGCGCTTTGAAGTTGGAAAATAAAGGACAAACCACAAAAGATGATTTGCTCAGCAACTATAGTCATCATCTATGGTTCTGAAACTTTGAAGAAAAATCAAAGAATCTCCCGAAGCATGCAAGCAGTGGAAATGGATTTTTGGAAGGTCTTGTGGGGTGTCCATGCTCCAGTGCATTAGAAAATATGATATCAGTAGGCAACGTGATGTTGAGAAGACAATTTTAGACATCATAAATCCAAAGCGTCTCGTACGGTACCGCCGCGTGTGGAACGGATGTCTCACTATCGTTGGACCAAAAAGTTGCTAGACTGGATTGCATCTTGACGACTGAAACGGGGTAGACCCAATAGATCATGGAAAGAGGACTTAGAGGAGAACGGTTGAGAGGGGGGAAATGAGACTTGAAAAGTGATAGTTGGTACAACGGACGCTCTGGTGTGGAGTATATGAGGGAATACAGTAGATTTAGAAGACTTGCAATTGATAGATGGTGACTCGTATAATGTCTACTGTCCCAGTTGCTTGGGATTCCTCAAGTTTCCGAAAGACGTTCCCATGTTCTCACGTTGTTCAATACTTCTTGGAAACATTCGGAAACATTTTTTTTTAGTGAATTTGTACTATTTTTCCTTTTTGTTTTGTAATAAAACAAAAAGAGAATCGCTGAAACTTTGGTGAGAAGGAAAGTGATGAGTGTCGAAAGTATGAAAAAAGATCGAGAACCGGCGATGGAAGAAAATGATTTGAGGACTAAACAGAAACGGACGTTAGGGTACGAGACACACGCGCTATATAGAATCCGCTGGATGAGCCGTATAGCATTTTCAGTACCTTTTTTAAAATAATTTGTTTTCAACATTCCCAAAAGGTCGTTGTTTTATTTTACTGACATTTTGACAGATTACAATCAAACCATTTCCTTATCCAAAACAAAAGTTATGGCTTTTTCTGGCGCAAATCGTAGGCCTATTAGAACAAAGACTGTCATACAGGAGTCGCTAATAGAACAGGTGCCATATTTCAACTATCTAGGGTGCAGCATCTCATATCAAGATGATTCCGAGATTGAAAGCAAAATTAGTCTCTTCCAGTCGCTTCGTGGCTGTATCATTAAACATTTGAATAAGAAAACAAGGAAAGAAAAAATATTATATTCTGGATTTCGTTGTCCATGACGTATCCGTTACTTAAATAAATATCATTGTTTGACGACTCGGAACACTAAGTTTTTTATAAGTAAAATCGTAAAGATTTACCTTACAGCCTAAACCGGCTTTCACCTTTAGAAGGCTTCATCAGAGGCTGCCGTAGGCAGCGCTGTCCGTCTTGTTGTTGGCGACGGGATAGTTTTTCGAAAGATCGATACTGTGTGTGTGTGTGTGTGTGTGTGTGTGTGTGGTGAGATGTGTTCGAATAATGCGTGCGATTTGAATTGTGTCTGTTCGTTTAGGATGTCGTTTTTATTTGTTTTTGTGTTTTTGTATATTTCTAATTGTTCTAGAGTGTCTAGTTTTCGGCCTTTTGTGTGTACGTGTAGAATGTTCATGTTATTGTCGATGTTTTTATATGTGTGGTTTGCTTCAATGAGGTGGTTTGCAAAGGTGGATTCTGTAGTGGTGTGGAGTGCCTTTGTGTGTTCAATGTATCTCTTGCAATAAATTCTACATAGGCCAGACAGGACGTAGCTTCAAACAGAGATACATTGAACACACAAAGGCACTCCACACCACTACAGAATCCACCTTTGCAAACCACCTCATTGAAGCAAACCACACATATAAAAACATCGACAATAACATGAACATTCTACACGTACACACAAAAGGCCGAAAACTAGACACTCTAGAACAATTAGAAATATACAAAAACACAAAAACAAATAAAAACGACATCCTAAACGAACAGACACAATTCAAATCGCACGCATTATTCGAACACATCTCACCACACACACACACACACACACACAGTATCGATCTTTCGAAAAACTATCCCGTCGCCAACAACAAGACGGACAGCGCTACCTACGGCAGCCTCTGATGAAGCCTTTTAAAGGTGAAAGCCGGTTTAGGCTGTAAGGTAAATCTTTACGATTTTACTTATAAAAAACTTAGTGTTCCGAGTCGTCAAACAATAGTGATATTTAGAAATATTATAATGTAATGGCCGTACCTCAACTACTGTATGGTAGTGAGACTTGGATTAGAAAGGCCAAAGATATATTGTAAAGGAGTAATAAGTTTACAAGTATCAAGTATACAAAAGATGCTGATGTTGTAGTATCTACTTTCCTCGGGGTCTTATTATGTCAAGCCCCACGTTGGGCGCCAACTTGTAAAGGAACTTTACAAGTATTGATTGTATAGTAGTATTGATGTTTGGTGTGTTCGTGTGGGTGTAGACACGCACCGGTATCTACGATAATGTTGTTTATCAAAAGGTGTAATCGTAATCGTAGAGGTTATTGGTGTTAATGTATTGTTTTCTATTGGGTACGCAGTAATAGTTCACTTCTTTTATTTTAATATGGTTCGCGCACTTTGTTGTGTATCTCACTTACTTACCACACTTGAATACTTCAATTCTGTTCTGTGACGTTCCTTCTGAAATACATGCACTTCAAATACAAGAAAATATTCGGATTGAATATTTAATATATCATCACACACAATATTAAATGAAGCAATATCTGAAGAATATTCTGAACTATGCTAAAACTTTTTAAATTCTTCCGCCACCTGTGTCAGAACTGATTAAAAATAAATGAATTTACTTTTAATAGAAATGATACTCCTTTTGTGGTAATAAAATTGGAGGTTTATTAACAATTTAATAAGTGATAAAATCTTTGACAATTAAAAACAATAATTAACAACCTTTCAATTACTGATTACAATAAAAATTCAATAAGACTCTGTCTAATTCCTCAAGGCTGGTAGACCTGTTGTTAGTACAATGATTTAACTGCATAGGTTATGTTACTTTGGTTCAGTGAATTACCATATTTCGTTAGGTTCTTTGAGGTAACATGATACCAGTCACAAGATGTAATACAAATAATGATATAGAATTAACAATACTGAATAATAATCGAACAAATATAAAAAATCAAAAATTGGTACCATATGTCTGGTATTTATGAAATTATCGTACGCGGGCATGCGCACGCATCTCTAATACTAGTGTGCAATTGTCAAGCTGTATGACTTGTACAGTATTTAAAAATGTATTACTTTCGTTTAATAATTAGTTTTAAAAATCATTTATTCACAAGAGAAAAATTTCTCAAAAAACTCTTGTTAATAATTCCATTTGATTTGAATGTTACTTGAGAACAGATCGGTAATATTGAAAATATCAAGTTACCGTAACGATTTCTGAGGTTAGAATTAACCGGTGTTGTTACAAAGGATAAGTATTTCTTAATAGCTATTATTTCTTAGACTATACATGTAAACATATTATTCATATACTTTAATATATTATTATCAGAATTACATTTATTCCGATTGTATGAAAATTAATAAAATATATTTCGAAATATCGAAAAATTCAAGAAAATACGTTTAGTCAAATGAGTGACTAAATGTTCTTGTGTTCATTAAGAATTATTTCCAAACATTATATTTTAAATTATTATAATTAATTAAAATATTTTTATAATATTTTAATAATGGCGATTTAAATCTTTCCTCAATTCTGATAATTTAATTACTGTTTTTCGATACTCAGCATTATCTGACTTGCGTCGTATCGAAGGTTAGCTTTTCACAAAATTTATTTTCGTTCAAATATTGTTTAAATAAAATTGTACTCCCTGTTTCCTATTTAACACTTCACTCGCAAGTATGGTCGACATTATACACTGACCTACTTGTTAATTAAAACAATTCCGCACTTTTTCACTCGTATGTATGAATGTTGTATTAAGGTTAACTGTATGTTGTGTACTGACGTAAATGGCGCGCACTGTTTTAAAATATAAACTCCTTCTTTTTTGTCTCGAGCGGCGTGACCTATACGTTTGATGGTTGATCGTAGACTGTCTTGTTCCTCTGAAGCGTCTCTCGGTCGTCTGCTGAAAGTCATTCATTCCATTGGCTGGATGCGTTATACTCTCTGACCCAAACGCTTTCGTTTTATTAAAATATTTAATTTTTTGACAAAATTGATTTTGGGGTGGAGGCTTTTTTACGTCATCACTGTTACAAAAATTTAACTGGAAAGTTTAAAATTATCATAACTTTCTTATCTTACGTCCTATCGTTAATTGGTTGATATCAATGAATTCAGGGCGTTTTGCTTGTTAAAATAAGTCCAAAAACGCTTATTTTCCGTTCATTGTTACTATCACAAAAACGATTTTATTTGTTATTTCTGGTGTATCTTATTTTTTATAAGTTCGTTACACCAGATTTTATTTAAATATAATAAAACACTTCTTATCTAAACACTTCGAGTCTATATCTCAGTCGGTTTAATTTACAATTTGGGAATAACTGTTCCCTACACAAATCTCGTTATGGCGTCATTAAGCGTCCATGTTAGTTTTTTCATAAACATGCTTAGAACTAATTTTTCTTATTTAAAATGATCATATTACTATCTAAAATATTAGTAATGTTTATTTACACAATTTTACACTATAATATTTATGTATGACTGTGGTTAATTTAATATTTACATAAGTTCAAACCTCTCCTAGCTCTTATACAATTTTTTCATCTTATTTTTTGGTCTCTTTATATAAATCATATCATTTAATGATTGTAATTAGTGTACACACATAGTACCTAATCTATTATATATAATGGTTATCTTTTAATTAGCTCAGAACTCTTTAATCTTTCAGTAATGGCTCTGTTCATGTTGTGTCATATCATAATAGTCATTTATTTTTTCTAATACAACAACTAAATTGTTATTGTCCTATTTGGTTTGGATTCCCAAAGTAGCATTAGATATTATTCTAACTTTTGGTAATATTTTCAATTACTTTTACACAAGTTTATATGCTATATTTTTCATAAATAATTTGTTGGTCATTGTTTGTTTACATTTGGTTTTCTTCATAATGGTCATTTGGTTTTTAAATGTTTGTAGATAATATGACTGTTTTTATGGTCATTATCTGTTCTCAGAGTAGCATTGAGATTTCCTCTTACTACTGGTAACAATTGTAACAAGCTGTTCTTAATATTTGATACAGTATTTTTCTTAACTAATTAGCTATACAATGGTTCAGCTTACTTCTGGTCATATGTACATTGTTAGTTGGTTTACAATAATTTAGTTATAATACTGTTCTTATCATGTTCAGAATCTGTTCTCAATGTATTATCAGATATTTATCTCACTACTGGTAATACTCTTATAAACATTGATATTGGTTTTGATACTGTACTTTGCTTAACTAAACTGGTATACTTTTCTCATTTCTGCTATTCTCTGTGTCATTATGTTTGACTTGTTCTATTTACATTGTTTTGCATTATATTACATTGTCTCTTAATATTTATTATTATTACTTATAATAAATTCTCGTTTGATAACATATTTGATGATCAGATATTTATACTAATATGTATCATTTTCTGTTGTAATAGGTCTCTTCCTTGTGGGTTGTGTAACAATGTACCATCTGTTTTAGTGCAGTATTTTTCTACTACTAAACTGACTTCACTACGGTATATTAACATAATACTTTAACTAATTTGTTACACATGTTTATACAATTCCTTCTTAAACACTAACACAAATTTTTCTTGTATTATTTACAATGTTTTTCTGGTCAATGGTGGAATTTAATTCCTGTCATGTTTGATACTTAACAAATGTCTTTTATTTGTTGTCAGTTCTGTATGAACAATAACATAATTGTTCTATTTTGTTCTAATCTGGTGGTCTTATGATCATGTGTATTGGTTACAACTTTATTAAATCAGTCACACTCATTGTCTGTGTTTATTTGACTATTTTTAATTTTTGTTGTTTCATCATGAAATTAACATATTTTTCACACTGTAAACTTCATCACTGTAATTGTTTGTGTGGTTTATTCAGTTGAAATAGTTAGTTATTCACAGGTTTCACATTTGTATTAAGTACACACTGTAATTGTTTGTGGTTTCTTAAATGTTTCACACTGGTTTTCTTGTCACACTTATAATCATTTCTTTTGTCACTTACATTGTTTTTAGTACATGTGGTTTATGTTGAGTCCTTATATCTTCTGTCCATCTTCTTTCTTCTTCTTGGTGCTCTTCCTGGTCCTTCTTCTTTCTTCTTTATTCTATATTTTCATTGTAGTTGCTATTTTTATTTATCTCCATTGTTGTTGGAGTTTGTTGATCCTTGTTTCGTTGATTCCCCTCACTGTTGGATCCTATTGGGTCTAGTTACTGATATTTTGTTTTGGGCTTGTGGCATTTTCTTTCTTCATTTGTATTTAATGTTGATATATTCGTATTCTCTTCTTCATTGTTGGATTTTTTATTAATATATTTGTAGATACACACTTATATACACTTAGGTTTATTTATCTAGATATATTCCCATGTTTTTCTCATACTTGACGTTACATTCGTTTATATTATGTAACTACCATATTTTTGGTACTGTTACAATATCTAGAATACAAGGAGCGGAAATGAGGTTTTTGAGGGCTGTAAAGAGTTTTACTAGGGGAGATCTTATCAGAAATGATCATATAAGAATGAAGCTAGGCATACCTGAAAGCTTAAATGAGAAAATCTCCCGGTACAAAACGGAGTGGCGGTTACACGTAGAGAGAATGGATCCAACTAGATTTGCAAGAAGAGCCCTTGAATATTATACAAGGGGGAAGAGAACTGTGGTAAGACCCCGTATGTGATGGTTGGATGACTTCCATTGAGACTGGAACAGGCTACTAGCCTAAGCCGTAAAGGATGACGACGACAACGACATTCCCAGATACCGCAATAGCGTTAAGAATATCGTTTGTATTAAAGATATCAGCTGCAGCTGGCAAAAGATCACACTTAAAATGCTATTTAAGATCGACTGTGGCTTGGAAACATTGAGACAGGAGACAGCCATGGGGTGGCAAATTAAAGATTGCACGTAGGAACACGAACGCCTAGCGGATGTTGTGTATATAATTAATATAAGGGTAAGAAAATATTTACTGTTTTAAATTTCTTTTTTTTGTACAACTAATGCTCTCCACTAGTTCAGCGACTCCTGTTAAGCACTTTTGAACAATTTAATTAATAATCATCATCGAAATCATTACATCGTATTGAAAACCAAACCATGCGAGGAGCTGAAGTGTTCAAAAGCGCTTACCGAGGCAGATCAGACTCGTCAAAGGCAACAAGTGGAGTCGTGCAGATCTATATAAAAGTCTACAATCTAATAAAAAGTTCGTAGATAAAAAAAAATCTTACATCAAAAATGTAAAATACAGTACAGGACGCTTTAAAACGCCGTCTTTGATTATATACAAAAAAATTAAGCTTGAGAGAAAAAACAAAAAAACAAGTACCTATATGATTTTCTCTCAATAGGTTTATGGAATAAGGTTTTATAAAATCATATCGGCGAAAGGGAAATTTCTCTTACTTTTTGGATGCCCCCCCCCCGTAAATCAACCCCTATTTTATTACTGATTCAAGAGTCCCGTACCGCGTTACCTTCAGTCTCAATACACAATGCCAAATAAATACAACTAGACATAAATAAAAAACAGCTAAACAACAATAACTATGAATATAAATTGGCGGAAATAATAATCCAATTGTTTAATATTTCGAGCACGCCGGCACGAAATTTGTAGTTTATCGAAATTATTCAGTTTCTTTACCAGTTTACCACATCATCGACTGTAACGATACCGACCTTGACACTACGTAACCACCACATCGCCGGCTGTTGTGACAACACAGGAACGAATACCGACCGGAAGAGGGACGTTGGACCCCAGGCGCCTCCAGAGGATTCTAGTAGAGCAGTCTGGTGGCCTCTGCAGAGTCGTGAAGACGGAGGACCCTGGGCGCCTACGAAGGGCTCCCGGACGGCAATCCCCTCCCCGAAATCCAGCGATGTACGACGTACGGGAGGGAATTACACCACCGGCCTTGACATTACACTCCACCATTTCGGTTTCCGGATGTGACGAAAAATAACAGCACCGGACTTGTACTTCACCTATCAATAGTAAGTTCAATACTTTAAACACTACAATACTATACTATCAAACAATAAACTATTTGAATAAACTGAAGGGTGTGTTATCAAAATATTAATTTTTTGTACTCGTGGAATAACTCTGAATTTTCCATTGAATGTGTCTCCTAAATATTATTTCATTAAATGTCGTTTTATTGTGTTTCAGGCTGTGAGAATACTGGCGGCATCAGACTTTGACGAAACTATCAACTATCTGTGGGAGAATCAATAAAACAACATCATTATTTTTATTTATTTGTTGTCTTAATTAGAAGTTCAAAAACAAAAAATAAACAAAATTCACAGTACTGTTGTTAATTTATTTATATTTTTAGGAACCCAAAAATCCATCCATCCAGATAGGGAGTATGTAACGAAAAATGTTATTAATGATTGCGAGCGTGGATTTAAGTTGGAGAGAGGATAATTAACAATGTAGGATGTAATCTGAGGTCTGACAGCTCTGAAATTAAAAAAAAAAGTAGAAATAATGTTAAGATCAAACAACTGTGGTAGAGATTACAGTTTTTGAACTTGAATCACTTTAAGACACAAGTCATGATAACCGATCATCGCAGTTATAATTCAGACAAGAAATCAGGTTCAGCCAATATCAGTCAAGACAGGATACGTGAAGATGTAAACAAATTTATATATTTGCATTCACTAATGTCTTACAACCGAATTAGCGTTTTGAAATTACAATAATATTAGCTAAAGCCTGAATAGCAACAATAAAGTATAAAACTTGTGCAGAATAGGTAAACGGAATTATGCAAACCGGAATACTGCAAATAATAGAAGACAAATTAAAGACATAATGGATAACGGACGCCTCAGAATATTTAAATAACTCTATTCAATTTCAAAAGCAGACAAAGCTGACCGAAATGATGAAACTATAGTGGCCATTGAAATATCCACTTTTATGAATATTTTTGAAGTAATGAAGATTTAACTTGGAATAAAAGAATAAAAGAGAAAATTGTCATGTAGTAAAAATGTACATGCAAACAAGTGCTTTGGATAAAATAATTAAAGAAATACTTGGCACTTTAGAAGATATACTCATAAAAAATATATAAGACAAGTTTTGTTAATCGTAATGTGTGAATTTAGTATAAAGGAAGAAGAGATATCCAGCCGGCAGGAATTGTATATGGCTACGCGATAACCTCATCATGGCATACTGCGTTTCGGGTTGAGCAGCAGCAACTCAACCGTCTATATTTTCAGAAGCACAGACGGTTTAGATGATTTTCATATCAACAGATTGTACGTCGGACAGTGGATATTTTTGTGAAGTCATTAAATATAAACTCGCGGATTATAGCATTTAATGTACTTTACACTATATTCTGAAAATCTAGGAGATCATTAACGGAAACAATACTTGCTGAAACAAATAGACGTGCGAAGAAGGAAGACGTCTCCAGCGTACGGAATCTCTCAGAGCAAGAACTGACGGATTAGTGAAGAAGACAAAAGGGAGAACAATTTTTTCAAGTCTGTGCTCACTTTGCCGCCCTCCTGGCTATGCCGCCCGGGGCGGCTACCCCGTTGGCCCCCCTATCTACGCCTCTGATGCTATACTAATGTTCACTAGCAAATTGGGATGTTCACTGTTACATTCTTTGTGAGCAAGTCTTTCAGCGTTGTCTACGCCTATAATCTATCCATAAGCCAAGGAGAGGTGATATGGTGATTAAAATATTGATTAATATTTTTACAAGAATTACATAATCCTCTACTTGACTTCAAGGAAGAAACCATATACAAAATATCAATAATTCTAGCCCTCCTTCTTCTTCTTCTTCTTCTTCTTCTTCTACCACCATGCTTGAGGCATTTATGTGGACAAGGATGTAATGAATGCGTGGACTACATATGTTAAATCGTTGTTTGAAGATAATTGTGAAGATATGATGTAAAACACAAATCTCAAAACAGAATCGTATGTTCTTAAATATGAAGTTGAAAACAGCAAAGCTTCAGGACAGATCAATTGCCAGCTGCATGGCTCTAATTCTTTGATGAGAAAAGCATATCGATCCTACATTTCTCTGGCCATTTGTCACAAAAGTGGGTCAAGTCCTCATTTATTCCTATGTGAAAGAAAAACAATGCTAAAATGTGTAGTGATCATAGATTAATTAATCTTATGAATCATCTATTAAAGCTACTTTTACAAATCATCCTAAACTGCAACATAATAAATGTGAAGAATATATGGGCATAGAGCAGTTTGGTTTAGGAGTGGATTTGGAACCAGAGCAGCCCTTTCTATGTGAACATGCTTATACAAAGATGTCGCGAAGCTGCATATCTATGTTTCATAGGTAACAGAAAAGCCTTCGATAGAGTTAACGCCAAAAACTCATCGAAGCGTTACAAGTAACAGAACTAGACAGGTAAGAAATTAGACTTTTAACCAACTTATAATGAAATCAACTATAATATAATCAAATCAATTTATAATGAACACACCAGTGGCGGCGATAAGGCCCCCGCAGACCCCGCGGCGCGGGGGGGCCCCGCCACTCTGGCCCCTAGAAAAAAATATGAAACGAGCTATAATAGGAAAAAAGTTTTAATGGGGTCCGACTACCGGCAAATTTGTATTTAAAATACGAAATATACGTTTTATTTAAGTGTATAGACATGCAAAAAAACTACGTTTTCCGAAATGACATTACTGTTTGTAGTTTGTAAGCGAAGCTTATCTTATCTCTTGTGGTGCCCGTACGTCCGTGCGATGAGTCACTCGGCACTGAGGAGACGTAAACAAACACAACACAATGTAGTTCAGTACTCAGTAGTGCGTCGCATCTCCTGCGCGATTGTACTGTATTGCATTCATTTCGTAATTTAGTGCCGTTTAAGTTTAATGACTTAACATTTGATTTTAGTGTTTGTATTTTGTGTAGAGTTAGAGTGTTAGAGACAGAGTTTATAAAATGGAAAGTAAGCGTGAATATTTAAGTGGTGCTACGAAAAGGAAACTGCAAAAACAACGAGAAGAATCTAAAAGTAAACTTTCAAAACTCGACCAGTTTATAAAAAATCATCAAAATGTGAAGTTGAACAACCCAAACCCGAGTCAAGTGCAAGTAATGAAAAAGAAACAAAAATCGGACTTGAAGTTGATTGTGACAGTGACAATAAACCTTATTTAAACATTAGTCCGTCGGATACAAGTGATACAACTACGGAAACAAATAAGCAACTGCAACATGAACAAGAAGAACAACTGCTAGGCATTGAATGTGTTCGCCAGTCCGAAGACATACCTGGACCAGAAAATCAGTTTGAACCAACTGAAGTTATAAGTAATCACGCAAATAAAACTAGTTTAGCAGGCCCTTCCGATCCAAACTGCCAAAGTTTTGAGACAGATATTGCATTCTATAAAAATCAAGCTACAATGACAGACGAGGTGAAAAAGTTAATAACGTTAAGTGAACTTTGTCAAACAAAGGGTCCTTTCCCGAAGGATTCTGTTTCTAAGCGGTCTTTCAGTACAGCATATTATTCTTTCAAAACTGCAGCAGGCCAAATTGTTCACAGGTTTTGGCTTTGTTACTCTCGTAATCTAGATGGAGTCTATTGTTTACCATGTTGGCTTTTCACCCAAAGTGCTGATGCCCAAAGCTGGCGTGAAGGCGATATTAGAGATTGGAAAGGTCTCAGTAAAAAAATTAAAGTTCATGAAAGCAGCAATGCTCATTTACAATCTTGTCTCACGTATGCCACTTGGAAAAAGAGTAAAACGGTAGCTGATCAAATTTCCGATGAGCGGAAAAAATGGAAAGATATTTTCATACAGATTGTGGATGTCATTCGAACCATGGCACTGTGTTCATTGCTGTTTCTTGGCCATAGAGAATCATTACATGAAATAAATCCTGAAAGTGGAAATTTTTTGAACATACTATCTTTAATTTCTCGCTACGATTCTCTCCTTAGTGCACACTTAGAAAATGAAAAAAACAGATCAAAATACCTCCACTATGACATTCAAAATGAAATCATTAACTTGCTAGGAAAATTAGTATTGACTGCCTTACTAAAACAGATTCACTCGTCTCCTTTTTTTTTCTATAATTGTTGATAGCACACAAGACATTTCTAAGATTGACGAAATGATTGTTGTAATCAGATACATTAACATAGTAGAAGAATCTCCTGGCAATTATAAAACTGTGATTAGTGAGTCCGTTTTGGGATTTCAAGAAATAAAGGATCCCAACAGTGAGGGGTTTCAAAGTAAGATTTTAGACTTTTTGAAAACAAATGAAATTGACATTAGTAAGCGTAGAGGTCAAGGTTATGACGGTGCAGCAACAATGAGCGGGAAATACTCTGGGTTACAGAAAAGAATTATGGATATAGTCCCAAACGCGGATTACGTACACTGTGCTGCACATAACCTGAACTTGGTGATCAATGATTCAGTATCAAATATTTCTGAAATAAGACAATTTTATGACATAGTACAGAAAACTTATGTGTTTTTCAGTGAAAGCTTACATAGATGGCAAGAACTTAACACTGCCGTTAAAGAAGACAGCTCTGCCAAAAATCTAACTTTAAAAAAGCTATGTCCAACAAGGTGGTCTTCTAGACACGACTGTCTGTTAGCTTTAAGAAATGATTTCAAAATTGTGATTAAGTGTTTGACATAAATTATTCTATACAGCTCAAAAAACCCCGAGGCAGAAGAAGCATTAGCAATTAGAAACCACCTGGAAAACTTTGAATTTATTCTTGTGCTCTGCCATGAAACTAAGATTTTAGAGAATGTAAATATAACTTCGAAAGCACTACAGAGGCCAACTGTTGACCTAGGCAGAGCGTGGCAGTTTCTAAGCCGCGCTTGTGATGAGTTAAAAGTTTTAAGAAAGGACTTTGCCGGCTTTCTTGCTGGTGATAAACAGTTGGCCCAGTCATGGGACATAACTTGTAACATGAAAAATAAGCGTAAGCGAGTTGTAAAACGCTTCTTTGTTGAATTATCCGTTGACCATAGAATTGACGACCCAGTGAAATCATTTGAAGTAAAAGTTTTCAATCCAACACTAGATATTGTAATAGCTCAGCTACAAATGAGATTCGAAGGATTTCGTTGCATTGGTGATAGGTTTTCATTCCTGACGTCTCAGAATTTAGTAAACTTCTCACAAGAGACAATAGTGGAGAAAAGTAAGGCTCTGGTAAATGTGTATCCTGGTGACCTTTCCACATCACTGCCTGACCAAGTAATATCCTTCAAAGCTCTGATGGCCAAAGAAATTGTACACAAGAAAAGCATTCGAGAAATGATGATTTTACTGGTTGAAGAAAAAACAGCTGCCTTATGAGCTGCCTCCCAGACTTAACTACAGCTTTGCAGCTTTATTTAACCATACCTGTCACGACAGCTACAGTGGAAAGAAGCTTTTCAAAACTTAAATTAATTAAGTCATACTTAAGAAGTGCCATGGCCCAAACTCGGTTGAGTGATTTGGCACTGTTAAGCATTGAGCATGAAGAGACACAGAAAACTAATATCAACGAAGTGGTTGAAAAGTTCTTAGCTATTAAAAAAGAAGACTAGGCTTAGGAAAACAGTGAACTTTGGTTGATCCTCATCTGTAAATATTGTACATTACTTGAGTTCGTGTTATTGAATTGGATTAGACTTAAGGAGAACGTGTAGGCCTATAGAGTATATTCAAGAATTTCACAAATTCAGTTACAAACTAATTTAAATGTTTTAAAAATGCTAGAATGTTACTTTGATATTGTTTTTAAATAATAAATAATTTTTAACACTCTGCGTGCGGTACTGTTTCATAGTCTGAATTTAGATCTTTGACGTAAAAATAAATAATTCTTTTTATTTTGGTTTTTTATAGTTTGTATAGAACTTTGTCTATTTAGCAACAATGAATTTTAAGAGTTTGTATACGTGTAAAACATCCTTTGCAAATTGCAAACGCTTTGTGATAAACGAGAAAGTATTCACAAACCATTGTTGTGAAACACACGTAAATAGAAACTCATTTGAGTGTTTTCCCCTATTACGTATACAAAATTTAACCATTTTTATAGGACCCCCTAATTAGTTTCGCGGGGGGCCCCCGTTTCGCTAGCGCCGCCACTGGAACACACAAAGGTACTCCACACCACTACAGAATCCACCTTTGCAAACCACCTCATTGAAGCAAACCACACATACAAAAACATCGAAAATAACATGAACATTCTACACGTACACTGTAACGTGACAGATATATGCATGATATTGAATGGCATTTGATCATCAGAATAATAAAATTATAACATTTAAATCTGGAAGAAAGCATTAAGTTTAATATAAAAAAATTAATTCATCGCAACTGTGGAAAGCAATCATTATTATTTAAAAAAGACAAGTTCAAATAAAATGAGTTACTAGTGATGAGTCATCCAAAACCAGTATAATAACCAAAGGTTTTCAAATTATAACCCAGGAAGGTAAAAAGTAAATAACAAAGCAACACAGAATATGACCAAACCCACAACGAGGAAATATAAATGGAAAAGAAACCCTGAATAAGCCAAGAGCAAGCAATACAGGTGATGTATTTCTAAAATTACGAAGAAGATGAAGAAATCCCAAGAAACCCGAAGAAGATGAAGAAATCCCAAGAAACCCGATGGCATCAAGAAGAAGATGGAGAAGATACCAGTCCCAGAAGACAGAAGAAAAGAAGACAGAAGAAAGAAGAAGAAGGCAGCATCATGAGGAAAATGTCATGCTCTTATAAAAGACACCCAAATCCCCATACCCCGAAAATAAATAGTAACCAATAAAAGTATAACGAAATAGTAACAACATGTACATAAAATTAAGAGAGAGAAGTGTGTAAAGTAAGAGTTGCCAGTGAACCAAGATGAAACAATAATATAGTACCCAAGGAACAAATCTCCATTGTAAAACACTAACCAATTTATTATGTTAATAAGACTACACGACCATTTAGAAATAACATAAAATAAAAGTGTAAAGTGAACCAGTGATAGTTTTGGGTATTATAGAAAATAAACCTTGTGTTTCATTCTTGGCAATCACAAACATTGAATACAATGAAATATGCAACTTTCAGTGACTTAAAATGTGTACTATGTGAATATGTTACTTACAAGATATAAATCTGTTTAAAGTAACATTTTGTTTTATATAATGAGAAAAAAAAACAGATTTAATTATACTAATGACAGGGTACAATTCCCCAAAGACAATATTTAAAAGACAGTGTAAAAACTGTATAATCCAACTTAGTATAGTAGTTAGCAAATAAGAATATAGATATAAGGTTTTTGTAAATATAGGATAAGGATGTTAAAAATGTATTAGATATAAGGTCATTTATTTAAATCTACAACAACTAACATCAGAACTGTAAACATAATTATTACTTGTGAATAGTAAGAAGTAATTAAGATGTTAGTTGGTAAAAAAAACCTTTTCTGTGAACAATATTTCAATGTTAGAAATAAGTATTTAATTGTAAAATGTCTGAATGTTGAAGACAACCATTGATTTGAAAATATTCTTTATTTGTTTAACTGTTCTTTGTATTGTAACCAATACTAATTGTTATTGTGTAATTTGAAAAAATGTTTAGTTTATAATACCATATTTAAAAGTCAGAGAGGGTATCACACATCATATATTGTTTGTAAAAATATTTTGTAAGGAAAAATTGTTAAAAAACCTAGGCCAAAGAATGAAAACCAAACTTCATCAAAACAGAGAAATTACTCATTTAAATGCAATTATACAAAAGGGATTTAGATAAAATAAACCTGAGATGAAGCCATATAATTGCACATACCATTTAGAAAGATTTTATAAAATTATATTCAGAATTATAAATAAAAATGAAAATGACTAAACTCAGAAACTTGAAGAGGGGAGTCATATATTCCAAAATAATATTTTAGAATTTAACCAATTCAATTAATTACAAGAAAATAAGGGAATAAAAACCTTTTAATACAATATAAGATTATTAATAATAAATATAACTGAAAAATGGCTGAATTTGCATAATGACAGGAAGTTCATTTTTAATTTTTCATTGAATACAAAATGAAAGTAAAATTACTAATTTTGGACAGAAAACATTATAAAACGGCATTAGTCAATCTTAAAATACGCCGAATAAACTGAAGGATTAATTTAAATAACATCTAGTAAATAAAATTGATAAATAACCAAAGTTTAGGCAGTTATATAGTGTATTTTTAAATATGTACAGGATGCAAAATTATATTTGAACAATGTTAAGAATAATATTATATTGGCTAAGAGTTTAGTCGAAACTGGAGGAAATAAGATAGTTGATTATTGGTAATTGTACGGTGAACTTGACAAGCGTTTTATAACCAATCTAACCTAACAAAAAACGGTAGTGAACGGTACGTTTTTGTGAAATCGCGAGTGGCGTATAAAATCATTCTGAAACGTCCACATAGTGACAAAATCAATCAAGAAAGACTAAATAACACTGGACAGTACATAACTACCCCGAAAAACACTACAAAACACAAGAAAACTGTACATCACATAACCATACATTAACGCCTGAATCATAAAAAGTGAATGAACTTATAAATACACAGATACACAAAATACAACCCGGAAACTTCACACAAGGCACTACACAACATCAAAAAAGAGATTTGCAGACACCAGGACGGGAATACTGCCAGAAAATATCTTATTTGGAACATCGCAGATACGGATGACATTTTGACCAACTTGACGGCAGCCATTTGCATTCATCATTGGAAACGCCTACTTGTCCACGTCAGCTGTTGGTGACAACAAATTATATTATTTCAAATTTATTATTCAATGTGTGTATCTAGTATTAGTAATTAACTTGTTGTAACGTTATACTTTTTAAATATTGGCCCGATTTCTCTGACTTTGATAATAATTAGCTGTTTAAAGAACCCTGTTGAATTTTATATACCATACCTTGTAACTGTTTCGATACCCTGAGAGTCGATATTATAATCGAAAAGAGTCTATATTTCAATTATATAATAAAACATTAATACTTTTCACCACAAAATAGTTCTTTCTTTCATTAATATTACAAATTACCATTAATATAATTTTAAATAATGAACTACCAGGACTTTACCACATACAAGGGAAGATAACCTACAAAACGAAAAGGTAAACAAGTATCGATTGTCTTGGAGACAATCTTATGAGTGGTTGTAGTTTATTTGAAAAATACAAGAACATCAATAAAATTTCTTAGAGGAGTGATACACATTTTAAAACTTCACAGCACCCTATTAATTAATTGATTTTAATTAATTAATTAATAAAAAGAAAATTTTTTTTTATTTTAAATTATAAAAATTTTTTTTTTAAAAACAATTTTTTTTAATTTTCTTCAACAACCAACAATTTTTGTTTTAAAACATTCTGGTGAAACTACACATATATCTTTTCAACAGCATAACGCTTTTGACAGTTTTTGCTACATTTGGGACTCGACCAACTGGAAAACTTAAGGAAGTGTTTCAGGCCAGTAAGACTTCGAGAGCCACACCAATTATTATTAAACACCAGTATTCATCTAACGGAGTAACAGAGTTTAGTTACAAATTGTCGCACAACTGAGGGGCTTTAATTAGCGATTGATAGGCCACTACAATCTGCCCAATCACTAGTTGGAGCTAGGCAGCAGCTACAAAGCCAGAGAAAGACGGAAAAATGCAACGACGTGCAACATCCAAGAAACGGGCGGCGGAGGCCGAAAAAGAATTAAAAATTTACATGGACAATAAAGAGGCAACGCCAGTAGAGGTGGAAGAGTTATTACCGCCGGTGTTGTCCAAACAAACTGAACAACCAGAGGAACAACCGGAGATACCCACGCAAAGAGGGGAAGTCAATCTCCAGGAGAAGGAAATGGAGAAATCCAAAACAACGGAGGAGATTAGGATGGATAAGATGATGGAAATGTTCCTACGGGAATTCAAATCTTTGAAGGAAGACAACCAATCCCTGAGTAAGAAAATGGGAAATGATAACCAGTCTCTGAAAGAAGATATCAAATCCAGCAAGGAAGAAACAAATAAGAAGAAGGAAGAAAACAGCAAGAAGATGGAAGAGAGGATGGGAGAAAAGTTAGAAGAATTGAAGAAGGATAACCAATCCACAAAAGAAGAGTTGACTGGGATGAACAAGAACATGGAAGATTTGAAGGAAGACAACAAGAAGATGGAAGAAGAGATGGGGAAGAAGTTAGAAGAATTGAAGGAAGATAACCAATCGTTCAAAGAAGAATTCAAGTCGACTAAAGAAGAATTGATTAATAAAATTGAAAACACCAATCAAAAAATCGATGAAACCAGGAAGAAGATAGAGAAGAACAACCGACAATTGAAAGAAGAGTTGAAAGAAGATAACAAGAAGTTGGAAGAGAAGATGGGGGAGAAGTTGGAGGAATTGAGAGAGGACAATCAAATTTTAAGAGAAGAATTAAGAGAGGTCAATCAGGAGAATTTGGACAAACTGGACGAAAGAATGGAATTGTTGCGAGAAGAACTGAATAAGGAAATCAACGTTAACAAGAAAGCAATGAAGAAGAAGATGGAAGAGGAAATCATAATGGTAAATCGACAGATTCGAGAGATTGACGGGAAGTGCAACCAGACCGAAAAGGAGGTGCAAGAGTTTAAAGAAGTGGTGAACATCAAGTTCACAAATATCGAAGAACATAGCCGCAGGAAAGTAGAAGAACAGAGGAAGGAAACTCAAGAAGAATTCGGGAAAGTACGCAACCAAGTCACGGAACGGTGTAATGATATGCAAGAGACCATGGCCAATATCACCGGTCAGGTGCGACAAAGCCGAGAAGAGATGGAAGCGATAAGAAACAGACCGACTTATTTCACCGGATTGCCCGTCAACGAAAGCCGAGAGTGGCTCAACTTCCGGCAATACAAACGTAAGCCGATGGAGTTCCTGGCTAGGGTAGAAGAATATTTCGCCAAGCATAAAATCACGCAATGGAGCCATAGCAGGGAAATCTTAGATGAGTCCTTCCGAGAAATAACGGATAATTGGTGGATGGCCAACCGGAGTGAAATTCCCGACTACCAGCAGTTCCGGAAAATGTTTAAGACGAAGTACTGGTCTGAGACTACCCAGAACTTGATCCGTGACAATATATGTAACGGACGATACAGGGCACAACTAGGCAACAGCATGACAGCATATTTCTTGGGGAAAGTGTGCATGGCAAAACACCTCGAGCCGGCAATACCAGAAGAGTGTCTAGTGAATAAAATATCATATCACTATGATGAAGACATTATCAGGGCCCGGAGAGGTAGCCAGATCAAGACGATCCAGGCGATGACCGAGTTGTTAGAGGGATATGAAAACGAGGAGTATTATCGGCAGAGCAGGAAGAGAAATGAGAGACCAGAAGCAAGGCCGAATACATACCCCAATAACAGCAATAACCATCCCAGTAACCGGAACCAGCCCAGTAATTACGACGGCCCTAACAACCCGCCGCGTAACAACCATTTTAACGGCAATTTTAACGGTGTTAGGAATAACAACCCCTATCCGAATAATAGAAATAATTTTTATCAGCCTAATAGTGTCCCATACAGTCAGAGAAATCCATACCCCAACAATAATGGTGACAGACCTTACCCACCTAACCGAAATTACTATAATAATAATTATAGTAATAATAATAGTAATAATAATAATAACCGAGTGTCGCGACGGTTAGGATCGGAAGATCGCGGACCCAGGAGATATTATCAACCACGGAGGAACAGCTTCCACGGCGCCGACAGGAGATGGAGGAGTGCGGAACGGGACGGCCCAAGACACGAACAGGGAAGAAGAAGTACAAGCCTGGAGGATCTTGGCCGACAACAGAACAGGGCGCTAAACCTCGCACCGGGTACAGAGCGTCAGGAAACGGATCTGAGTTTCCCGAACGATGCCTCGGTCAATACTAACACTAACGATGACCAAAATGCTTTAAACGGGAGGAGGCAGTAATCAACAACAATGACCCGTTACTGCTTATACTTCCTGGGTTAGAAAAGGATGAATTGCAACAAGCAAACAATCATCAAAACATCACTATAATAAGTAACCACTATCTAAAAGATATTAGAACGGAACTTTTGGAAGAGAACGAGAAGAGTCTCAGCAACAATAATAATGAAATACTTTATATAACAGCGGAGGTGGAAGGAGTTCCCGCTAAAATAATGATAGACACAGGTGCCAATATTTCAATAATAAACGCAAATGAATTGGAGAGAATACAAAGTGCATGTGGAAAAACTTTGCCAATGTTACCAGTCAACAACATTGTGTTAATAGGTGCAACTGGCCGCCAGAATAAAACCATCAGGAAGCAAGTTTCTTTAAGTGTCGTTAGCCGTGATATAGCTTTAGACATGGAATTTTTAATCGCCACCGGATTACCATTTGACATCTTAGTCGGTTGCGATATTCTTAGAAGATATTCTGCAGTAATCGATCTTAATTTAGATAAAGTATCACTTTTCCCAGACGGAGTAACATGGACCGCAGATCTGGTAGGAGGCACAACTATACTTCCCAGCCCTATACATCAACAACTTCGTAAAATTAATATTATTAGAAACAGCCCTCTTTCTAAACCCATTATATACAACCATGGAGGAGAGGATTTATGGTCAGTTAAAATCCAAGAAATACGGGACTTCCAGTGCGGAAGCGATAACAAGAAAATACCTATACATTTAGCTGATCGTCTAATCACAATATATGAGAAGTACAAGGCAGTGTTTTCAGATGAACCAGGGAAGGTAAAAAACTACCAGTGCCAACTTCGATTCAAAGAAAACTTAGAGTTTAACCGGAGGTCATATCCAATCGCGCAGTCGCTCAAAGAAGCCGTGAGAACAGAAATAAATAAGATGATAGAAAATGACATAATTGAGATTAGTCAATCACCTTACACTAGTCCAATTATTGCTGTTCCAAAGAAAGACGGACAAGTCCGGCTCTGTTTAGATGCGCGCGAGTTGAACAAGACGATTGTGAATGACAGAACCTCTCCCGGTGAAATAGAGGAGATCTTAAAACGTTTTCATGGCACTAAGTTTATTAGCACCTGGGATACTGTCTGTGGTTATTGGCAAGTAGAGCTGCATTCACAAAGCCGCCAGTACGTGGCGTTCATTTTCGAAGGGCGCAATTACCAGTTTAAGAGACTGCCCTTCGGACTTGTCAATTCTGTCGCCATCTTCGTGGCATGCATGGACCAGATTCTTGGACAAGAAGCGCTCCAGTTTACCACCGTCTATGTTGACGACTTACTCATCACATCCGAAACCTGGGAGGAGCACTGCTACAGAGTAGATTATGTACTAAGCAAGTTAGCGCAGAACAACATAACTCTGAAGTTGGAAAAATCCAAGTTCATAGCGCGCGAGGTACAATTCTTGGGTTTCAACCTAGACGACAGAGGTATTACCCCGTCAGCAGAGAAAGTGGAGGCAATTCAGAGGTTCCCGCAACCAAGAAACAGGAAACAATTACAATCTTTCCTCGGACTCTGTAACTATTACAGGAAGTTTCAGAGCCGATATTCCGAGTTGACCGCCAAGTTTCAACCACAGTTATCTGCTAAGAACAAATGGACTTGGGGTGAAGATCAAGATCTTACTTTCCGCTTGATAAAAGAGAAGTTTCTGGAGAGTGGTTCGTCACCCAGATTTTAAGAAACCATTCTTTTTAAACTGTGACGCTAGCGATCTGAGCTTAGGAACGACTTTATACCAGGAAGATGAGGAGGGACAACATCTGGTAATAAGCTTCGCTAGTCGCACACTGAACCAGTGCGAAAAGAACTACAGTGTGACAGAAAAGGAATTGCTGAGCGTGGTGTTCGCATGCAGCAAGTTCCGGACGTACATTCTCGGATATCAAGTCACGGTACGAACTGATCATAAATCCATCTCGTTCCTTCGTAGGTGCAAGTTGAGTCACGGCCGACTGGCTAGGTGGGTACTCGCCCTACAAGAATATGACCTGAAATGGGAATACATTCCAGGAAAAAAGAACGTGGTAGCGGATGTGTTGTCACGTATAAACCTGGAAGATCAGACTTTCGAGGGAGAGAAGGAGAGCTTGGTCAAAATTTATAACATATTCAAGACCAGAGCTGATCTACAAGCTCTATTAATAAATATTCGAATCCATCAGCAGTCTGATCCTAAGCTGAAAAACATCATGAGGCGATTGGAAGCCAATGATGATACCATTTCCAAATATTACCACCTTAACAAAGGGATCTTATTCATAAAAACGGCCTTGGACGATGAGACATGGAAGGTGATAATCCCACACCAAATCCAAAAGGAGGTCATCATCGATTACCATGTCAGGTATGGTCACATGGGAGCATTAAAATTGATACAGGCTCTAGAAGAGAACTGAAAGATCAAGAATATCAACCGCAAGGTGAGAACGTACATCAAGTCCTGTAAGATCTGCCAATGCGCCAAAATAAACAATGAAAAGACAGAGGATATCATGATACCGATAACTTCAAACGCAAAACTGGAAAAAGTGTTTTTGGATATCTGCGGGCCATTTCCCCGTAGCGGTGGTCGACACAGGTATAAATACCTGGTAATCATAATGGACCACTACACCAAATATGTAAAGCTATATCCGGTTAATCGGGCAACAACAGCAAAGGTTCTGGCGGTGATTATCGATTTGTATGTGCCAGAGATCGGTAGACCATCTTCCATTATTACCGACCACGGTACACAATTTAAGGGGAGGAGGTGGCGAGACACCTTATTAGCACTTGGGATCAAAACTTATAAGACGTCAGTCTACCACCCAAGTAGCAATCCGGCTGAGAGAGTACTGAGAGAAGTGGGTAGGATCTTGCGCACGTACTGTCACAACCAACAGAAAAAGTGGCAAGAGTACCTAGCAGCGACAGAGACATTCCTAAATTTCGCCCACCATCCAGCTATAGGAATTACACCATACTCAGCCATATATGAGAAGCCGACTCCCAGAGAAATTGAACAAATCATTGAATTTCCAACAAACAATAATCGGAAATTCAACCAGTTGAGGTTTTACAACAAGGTAGCAGAAGATCAAGAAAAACGGCAAGCCAAATACCAAAAGGCAATAGGGCGTATTATAACATATAAAGAGGGTGAGAAAGTCCTAAAAAATCGAGAGCTGCCCAGCACTTTAGAAGGCATAACCAAAAAATTATTATTACTGTATATCGGACCATATGTTGTGGTAAAGGATAAGCATAACAATACCTATGAGTTGGAGGAAATCGTTTCAGGAAAAATCAAAGGTGTGTACAATCAAGCATCTATGAAAAAATATTATGAAGAATGAGTTGGGAGTCTTGAATTTAGAGTTTATAACAAAAAAATTCTAAAATTAGTAAGTACATCTTACAACCTAATAATTTTGAACAAACTTTATGGAAGAAAAAGAAAGAATTTTGAATTTAACTAAAAAAATTCAAAAACATATGTAAGCACAACTTACAACCTAATATTTTGGAGAAAAACTTTATGGAAGAAAATAGAAGAAAGGAATTTTGTGTTTAACCAACAAAATTTAAAAATATATGTAAGTACATCTTACTATCTATGATTTAGAAGAAACTTTATGGAAATGAAAAGAAAGAGTTTATTAACCAACAAAATTTAAAAACATATGTAAGAACAACTTACTACCAAATATTTAAGAAGAAACTTTATGGAAAAATAGAAGAAAGGAATGTTGAAGTTAATATACAAAAAATTTAAAAATGAAGTAAGACCAACTTACTATAACTAATTTTGTGAGAAAACTGTATGGTAAATAATTAAGAAGAATTTGAATTTAGAGAAATACCAAAACATTCAGAAATAATAGTAAGATCACATTACTATAAACAATTTTGAATGAAACAATTCTGGGAATAAATGAATTAAACAGAATTTGAATGTTGATAGAACGTCATAACTTTGGAACAAGATAAGATCAACATATTACCATGATTTATGAGAAGTGTTTTGCCTTTAAATAAAAAGAAGAGTTTGAATTTTGAATAAAACTAACCAAGTTCCAAAAATAAATATGTTCCATTGATATTTGAATTTAGAAGAAAATAAAATGATTAATTCAGAAAAGAGAATTAACTTTAATCCAGAATAAATGCTAGATATTCACATTAGCATTTGAAGGAATAGAGAAGAAAAACAAAAAGAGTGTAATATGCCAGAGAAGGAAACAAATTTGGAAGCAAAGAGACTAATTAATTATGAAACGATAATGAAAACAGTTAATTAAGAGCAAAGAAAAACAACTCATACCAAACATATGGAGAAGATGATTTTGAACAAATGATAATAATACAACCTATATGAAATGGAAAGAGAAGAAGTACCACATGAAATATAATATAAATGAATTAATGTTAATGGATGCGAAGGCGAATTAATAACTTTCTAAGAGAAAGGAAAGAACCAAAATGTTTAAATAAAATGATCAAAATAACAACCTGTAGATCTAATATAAAGATACAATTTTAAAAATTAAATATAATATATTAAGACCATTCAAATAATGAATAAGAAAATGCTATATGTAAAGACCATGCTAACACTGTAAGTAACCAGGAGGAAGTATAAAGAGAATTAAGATGTAGAAGAAAAAGAGTTACACTATGACCAGTAACAAGAATTCTAAATAATAAAGGTTTTCAACCATAATTAAAATAAATATATCAGACAAGTTAAGAGTTTAGAAAAATATATATATAATGAGTATAATAATAATTATGAAGATTTATTAAGATAGAAAATGTGAAATAATCTGAGAAACTACGAAGTGAAGAATCCAAAGATATTTTTATTAGTCGAAAATGAGACTACTTTTTATTTATTTATTCGATGACTGACTGAAGATAATTCCAGCAGCATTATGTTTTTTGAGCAGAGATGAATATGCCTCTGTACTCAATTTGTAGAAGTGGTGTATGGCCAGCAGAGATTGTGTAGCGTACAGTGCCCCTCTGATCTGCCCCAGCCCACGTGATAGGGAATGTTAGGGAATTAATATCCCAAGGATGCAACACGAAGTTTATAAAGAAAGAAAATATATTACAATAATAATATATCTCAGAAGACACTAACTATCCGAAAAGGATCAGTAGTAAAATAAGTAACTATATATATATAAAATTAATTAAACTCTGATATAAAAAGTCGATATAAAAATGGAGAAGAAAATGAAATATAAGAAATGATGAAATTATCATAACAAATTATTTCATCCATAAACATGTCTGAAATAATTACTTCTGGAGGAGAGCAATCTGTAACGTGACAGATATATGCATGATATTGAATGGCATTTAATCATCAGAATAATAAAATTATAACATTTAAATCTGGAAGAAAGCATTAAGTTTAATATAAAAAAATTAATTCATCGCAACTGTGGAAAGCAATCATTATTATTTAAAAAAGACAAGTTCAAATAAAATGAGTTACTAGTGATGAGTCATCCAAAACCAGTATAATAACCAAAGGTTTTCAAATTATAACCCAGGAAGGTAAAAAGTAAATAACAAAGCAACACAGAATATGACCAAACCCACAACGAGGAAATATAAATGGAAAAGAAACCCTGAATAAACCAAGAGCAAGCAATACAGGTGATGTATTTCTAAAATTACGAAGAAGATGAAGAAATCCCAAGAAACCCGAAGAAGATGAAGAAATCCCAAGAAACCCGATGGCATCAAGAATAAGATGGAGAAGATACCAGTCCCAGAAGACAGAAGAAAAGAAGACAGAAGAAAGAAGAAGAAGGCAGCATCATGAGGAAGATGTCATGCTCTTATAAAAGACACCCAAATCCCCATACCCCGAAAATAAATAGTAACCAATAAAAGTATAACGAAATAGTAACAACATGTACATAAAATTAAGAGAGAGAAGTGTGTAAAGTAAGAGTTGCCAGTGAACCAAGATGAAACAATAATACAGTACCCAAGGAACAAATCTCCATTGTAAAACACTAACCAATTTATTATGTTAATAAGACTACACGACCATTTAGAAATAACATAAAATAAAAGTGTAAAGTGAACCAGTGATAGTTTTGGGTATTATAGAAAATAAACCTTGTGTTTCATTCTTGGCAATCACAAACATTGAATACAATGAAATATGCAACTTTCAGTGACTTAAAATGTGTACTATGTGAATATGTTACTTACAAGATATAAATCTGTTTAAAGTAACATTTTGTTTTATATAATGAGAAAAAAACAGATTTAATTATACTAATGACAGGGTACAATTCCCCAAAGACAATATTTAAAAGACAGTGTAAAAACTGTATAATCCAACTTAGTATAGTAGTTAGCAAATAAGAATATAGATATAAGGTTTTTGTAAATATAGGATAAGGATGTTAAAAATGTATTAGATATAAGGTCATTTATTTAAATCTACAACAACTAACATCAGAACTGTAAACATAATTATTACTTGTGAATAGTAAGAAGTAATTAAGATGTTAGTTGGTAAAAAAAACCTTTTCTGTGAACAATATTTCAATGTTAGAAATAAGTATTTAATTGTAAAATGTCTGAATGTTGAAGACAACCATTGATTTGAAAATATTCTTTATTTGTTTAACTGTTCTTTGTATTGTAACCAATACTAATTGTTATTGTGTAATTTGAAAAAATGTTTGGTTTATAATACCATATTTAAAAGTCAGAGAGGGTATCACACATCATATATTGTTTGTAAAAATATTTTGTAAGGAAAAATTGTTAAAAAACCTAGGCCAAAGAATGAAAACCAAACTTCATCAAAACAGAGAAATTACTCATTTAAATGCAATTAAACAAAAGGGATTTAGATAAAATAAACCTGAGATGAAGCCATATAATTGCACATACCATTTAGAAAGATTTTATAAAATTATATTCAGAATTATAAATAAAAATGAAAATGACTAAACTCAGAAACTTGAAGAGGGGAGTCATATATTCCAAAATAATATTTTAGAATTTAACCAATTCAATTAATTACAAGAAAATAAGGGAATAAAAACCTTTTAATACAATATAAGATTATTAATAATAAATATAACTGAAAAATGGCTGAATTTGCATAATGACAGGAAGTTCATTTTTAATTTTTCATTGAATACAAAATGAAAGTAAAATTACTAATTTTGGACAGAAAACATTATAAAACGGCATTAGTCAATCTTAAAATACGCCGAATGAACTGAAGGATTAATTTAAATAACATCTAGTAAATAAAATTGATAAATAACCAAAGTTTAGGCAGTTATATAGTGTATTTTTAAATATGTACAGGATGCAAAATTATATTTGAACAATGTTAAGAATAATATTATATTGGCTAAGAGTTTAGTCGAAACTGGAGGAAATAAGACAGTTGATTATTGGTAATTGTACGGTGAACTTGACAAGCGTTTTATAACCAATCTAACCTAACAAAAAACGGTAGTGAACGGTACGTTTTTGTGAAATCGCGAGTGGCGTATAAAATCATTCTGAAACGTCCACATAGTGACAAAATCAATCAAGAAAGACTAAATAACACTGGACAGTACATAACTACCCCGAAAAACACTACAAAACACAAGAAAACTGTATATCACATAACCATACATTAACGCCTGAATCATAAAAAGTGAATGAACTTATAAATACACAGATACACAAAATACAACCCGGAAACTTCACACAAGGCACTACACAACATCAAAAAAGAGATTTGCAGACACCAGGACGGGAATACTGCCAGAAAATATCTTATTTGGAACATCGCAGATACGGATGACATTTTGACCAACTTGACGGCAGCCATTTGCATTCATCATTGGAAACGCCTCCTTGTCCACGTCAGCTGTTGGTGACAACAAATTATATTATTTCAAATTTATTATTCAATGTGTGTATCTAGTATTAGTAATTAACTTGTTGTAACGTTATACTTTTTAAATATTGGCCCGATTTCTCTGACTTTGATAATAATTAGCTGTTTAAAGAACCCTGTTGAATTTTATATACCATACCTTGTAACTGTTTCGATACCCTGAGAGTCGATATTATAATCGAAAAGAGTCTATATTTCAATTATATAATAAAACATTAATACTTTTCACCACAAAATAGTTCTTTCTTTCATTAATATTACAAATTACCATTAATATAATTTTAAATAATGAACTACCAGGACTTTACCACATACAAGGGAAGATAACCTACAAAACGAAAAGGTAAACAAGTATCGATTGTCTTGGAGACAATCTTATGAGTGGTTGTAGTTTATTTGAAAAATACAAGAACATCAATAAAATTTCTTAGAGGAGTGATACACATTTTAAAACTTCACAGCACCCTATTAATTAATTGATTTTAATTAATTAATTAATAAAAAGAAAATTTTTTTTTATTTTAAATTATAAAAATTTTTTTTTTAAAACAATTTTTTTTAATTTTCTTCAACAACCAACAATTTTTGTTTTAAAACATTCTGGTGAAACTACACATATATCTTTTCAACAGCATAACGCTTTTGACAGTTTTTGCTACATTTGGGACTCGACCAACTGGAAAACTTAAGGAAGTGTTTCAGGCCAGTAAGACTTCGAGAGCCACACCAATTATTATTAAACACCAGTATTCATCTAACGGAGTAACAGAGTTTAGTTACAACACACAAAAGGCCGAAAACTAGACACTCTAGAACAATTGGAAATATACAGTACAAACACACGAAAACAAATAAAAACGACATCCTAAATGAACAGACACAATTCAAATAACACGCATTATTCGAACATATCACACCCCACACACACAACATCGATCTTTCGAAAATCGATTCCGTCGCCAACAACATGACGGACAGTGCTACCAGTGGCAACCTCTGAAGAAGCTTTTTAAAAGTGAAAACCGGTTCAGGTTATAAGGTAAAACTTTTACGTTTTTACCCATAAAAAGTTTTGTGCTCCGAGTCGTAGTGAAATAATTATATTTAGAAATACTATATATTATAATGCTAAATTTCAAAAAAAAAATAATGAAAAATTTTCTTTTAGTTAAGGTAAGTGTCATTGAACGTGGTGGCAATTGAGGTATGGAGTTATTCGTAGGAGTGTGGCGAACAAAAAACGGGTGAAAGCCGCCCGCTGCCGTCTACGCAAGACTGATTGACACGCCATAAATCTAATGTAGCAAGTGGCCACGTGTTAGAAAGACAAGGTCATTGTGCTGGGTGTATCTAGAAAGGACGCCAGTGAATAAAAGCTTACAATCCGGAGAAAAGTATACGAGGGTGTGAATAAACTCATCAAGTGAGAAATGTTTCGTTCTGACAAAGGATGAAAGGGTCTTATGTTACACGAACATAACAACTGCAGACAGAAAACAATGAAGGGTGTTCCTTGACTGAAACACATCAACAGAGGATACACCAGAACAATACTATGACACCAGGAAAGAAATCGTACTCGAGGTTAACACACGAACTAAAGGGATAGGTTTTTGCTGGGAACCAGACAAAAAAATACTTACGGAGAGAGTTGGCGAGGCCTTTGTTCAAGAAAAGATAATACCATAGGCGCAACTAATTGGAGAGGCAGCTGTTGGAAGAGAAATCGAAGGGGTGTTTTTGTGAAGACTAAGAGATACGACAGCTAGATTTATTACCAGAGTATTCGGAAATGTCGTTGACCGAAGGGTAAAAGACCCAGGAGAAGAGTTTGGTGGGAATCAGAAGACCTATCAGAACTTACTTTTGAAAAGTAGGTGGTCTCTGGAGTAGAGGGTACGGAAAAGAGCCAATTAGGAAACGGTACCGCCGAAATCAGAAGTCTAGTGAGGAAATTCTCATGTTCGATATAGGCAAGCGACAGAGACACGAAAAAAGGAGTCTTTACTATATTTTCGAAGGAATCGGAAGTAAAGGGCGTGATAAAAGTGTTACGGGAGTTCGTAAAAATGACTTAGAATATATCGATACGATATGAACTGTTTAACATTTTCTAGCGTTCGAGTTTGTGATCGTATTACAGTAACTGATAGTGAAACGAAATACAACGGCGGTATTAACAATTCGAAAATGTTGTATAACAATTTTTCGTGTACGAATAGCCGTAACTTACCGTCAAGTGTATCAGTTAAACAAACCAGAAAACCGAGTGTAACATCCATCTTTAAACAATATCGCGAGTAAATTAAATGATATATTTACAGAATGTCAGTGAATAACCGAAGTAATAACAACAATAATTTAGACTCACAATAAATCCAATACGAACACGCGTTGTGTAATGTGCTGTATATGTGAAGGAATACAGTGAGGTCCACGCAGACCACTCGAGATTCTGGAGGTGACTTATCATCAATACTCCAAATGCTGATCAAGAAGCGTAGCTTACCACACGTGCGACCTCTACAAGATATGGATAATTCGTACCACAAGTAAATTTGTTATGTATTAATTAAATTTTACACCCACTTGTCTATCACTAAAAGAACTCACTAAAGAAATTTATTTAAAGTATTAATTTTGAGACTTCATTATAAGTACGGTCATGTTGAAACCCATTGAGAAAATCGTAGGAAGTCTAGTATTTCATAAAATACCTATTTTACAATCGCTTTGATTTAAATGAATCCGTTATGATACAATATGTTGTACTAAACTTAAGTTGATCAAATATTGAAGAATGAAATATAGTAAGAAGTAAAGTTTTAGAGATTGAAGAATTATTAAATTTGTTAAATCTGTATAAATTAATATTTATAGTAATAATTAAATGTACAATGAAATATGATGATATATAATGATATTTAGTTAATAAATTAACTACTAGAAAGTAATGAAGTATTGATTTTATTGAATTGAACCCTGAGATAAACAAAAACAATATAAAAATATAGTTATATTTGACCCCGCAACTAGTGTGGCATAAAAAGTAGAGTCATAACATTGTATTAATACTTTTGAAATGTGGCTCTATAGAAGCCTTTTGAGAATTACTTGGGCAATTCACACTAGCAATGACGCCAGACGCCATACTCAGTAGAATGGTGACATGAGCTCCAATTATTTGCGGCTATCAAAAGAAGAAAAATTGGATACTTGGAACATGTACAAAGAGGACCCCGATATATACTAAGACCCATTCTAAATGGAAATATTAGTATGGAGAACCATACATGACTTCCATGTTCTAAGTTTTATATTTAAAATCATTTACTTGAATTCGGTTTCATAACTTCTAACAAGTTAGGTGTGTTTCTTGTAAATCGAGTTTTATGTCTGACAAATTGAAATGAAATATTTCCATATAAACTACTTCTTTGTTGCCTATAACGTAGTACACATATAAAATATCGGCATGGAGAACCATACATGACTTCCATGTTCTAATATTTATATTTAAAATCATTTTCGAAATGAAATATTTCCATAGAAACTACTTCTTTCTACTTAATGCTTCAGCCTTAACCACATGTGGTCATTAACATATACCACCACACGTTATCGCACTCGATTTTCACTGATAATGGCAGTCGACGGCTCTGCCGAAAAGTCTGGTTTTGCAGAAAACATTGGACTACGGCCAAACAGCCCGGGAAGGAACTTTAACAACAAACTACTTCTTTGTTGCCGATAACGTAGTACACATATAAAAATTATCCCCTCCCCCTTCAACTATAATTTTCATTTATAGAAAATTACCCCCACCCCGTTCAACTAGCTTCTTCATTTATAGATATTTCATCTACGTTTCTACAGTGGATTATTAAGATCTTCTTATCAGGATACTTTATTTATCAAAATTAAGTACTTTACTCTTGTTACAACAAAAAAATGTTGCAGGTAAACTGCCCTTTCCCCGTAACCGATCTTCACCAAAATCAATAGGCCTTGAGTATTCTACAACTCAGGCACATATGTAGAAAATTATTTGAGTCTGTTTGAATTTACGGCAGTTATCGTTCGTCATGAAAAAATTTCTCTTGTTACAACATAAAATGTTGCCGGTAAACTACCCCTTTCCCTTAACCTATCTTCACCAAAATCAACAGGTCTTGAGTACTCTACAATTTAGGGATGTATGCAAAAACTTATTTGATTCTGTTTGAATGTGCGGCAGTTATCGTTCGTCATATAAACAATTACTCTTGTTAAAACATTAAAAGTGGCAGGTAAACTACCCCTTTCCCTTAACCGATCTTCACCAAAATCAATAGACCTTGAGTACTCTACAAATCAGGCTCATATGTAAAACATTATTTGATTCTGTTTGAATGTGCGGCAGTTATCGTTCTTCATGGAAAACGTTCTCTTGTTACAACATAAAATGTGGCTGGTAAACTATCCCTTTTCCTTAACCGATCTTCACCAAAATCAGCAAGCCTTCAGTCTTTTACAATTGATGAACGTATGCAAAAAAATATTTGATTCTGTTTGAATGTGCGGCAGTTATCGTTCGTCATAGAAAAAATTACCGTTGTTAAAACATAAAATGTTGCAGGTAAACTACCCTTTCCCTTAACCGATCTTCACCGAAATCAACAGACATTGAGATCTCTATAGCTCAGGAAGGTATGCAAAACATTATTTGATTCTGATTGAATTTACGGCAGTTATCATTCGTAAAATAAAATTACCCATGTTAAAACATAAAACGTTGCAGGTAAACTACCCCTTTCCCTAAACCGATCTTCAACAAAAACAATATGTTTTGAGAACTCTACAATTCAGGGCTGTATGCAAAAGATTATTTGATTCTGTTTGAATTTGCGGCTCTTATCGTTTGCCTAAAAAAAAATCTACAGACAGACAGACACACAGACACATAGACAGACACACACTCAGACACGTTTCGAAAAATGACTTTTTTTCATGTTTTGAGGGTAGTACAATCAGAATTTGTAATAATCTCGAACACGATTTTTTTTTGCCATCACCATACTTCCATTTCCTTATGGAACATGGAACTAAAAATTACCCCCTCCCCCTTAAACTGTCATTTTCAATTATAGAAAATTACCCCTCTCTCTTCAGCTACCCTTTTCATTTATAGATATTTCATCTACCTTTCTACAGTGCATTATTATGATCTTCTTTTCAGGATACTTTATTCATCAAAATTAAGTACTTTACTCTTGTTTAAACGTAAAATGTTGCTGGTAAACTATTGCTTCCCCTTAACTGATGTTCACCAGAATCAATAGGCCTTGAGTCCTCTACAACTCGGTAATATATGCAAAAAATTATTTGATTCTGCTTGAATTTTCGGCAGTTATCGTTTGCCATAGAAATAATTCTACACACAGACACTTTTTGGAAAATTACTTTTCTTCTTGTTTTGAGGGTAGTACAATCAGAATCAACCGTTATCTCGAACACGATTTTTTCGCCATCACCATAAAAATAGGAGGTAAAAACTGGATTAGTCGGAAAAAATATATGGGGTCAGTAACTCCGACAGTAGGCCCCTACTCTGGAGTAAACGTTGAAGGACTATTACACTGCACAAGATCGAGAAAATATAAAGACATAATTGAAATGGGAGTTGTCAACGCCTGATTAGGCAGAACACTAAAAGAAGACGAAGATACTTAGGCCTATATAAGCATAAGAATGAAAAAAATTGTCTCAGTATATCTGTGGTTTATGTCCGTGTGGACAGTCAACTTACTTAAATCGTAAAGATACTTATATAAGTTGATACAAGGACATTAGTCGGTATGTAGACCTACAATTCGTATAAACATCCTCTATACATCAGTTACTGAAAATTGTCATTAGGTCTGAGTTGGTATTTAGTAGGATTGTTACGTTGCATTCTCTATTAATAATCGTCGAGAGTATCTGGAGTTATTAGTTAATAGGCTATAACAGGGGCGGATCCAGAAAGGAATTTGTGGGGGGGAATAGTTGACATTGGGGGGGGTATGAAGAGTTGGACTATTTTTTAATCGTCTAAAGTATAAATTATAGAAATGATAAATTTTGTATCATAGTCACAATCACTAAACCATTCTACAGTCAAAAGGCGACAAAAAATATTTTGTCGTGAGTGGCCATTTGGGGGTTAAATTCCCCCCCCCCCATGGAATCGCGCCTGGGCTATACTGTATTTTATTCCGAGCACAAAGATGTAAATTTTTTTTGTATCGGCCATCTGAGGACCACATGCCAATTTCAAATCTTTATTTCTTGTTCTTTTCTTTTTGTCTAATATTCTTTCATCTTTTCACTATGTCTCTTCTTCCTTCCTTCAGTCCACTTTGAACCTGCGTTTTTCTCTCTACTTCTTCCATTTTTAACACTTTTGCCCGATAAACTTCTCTTTCAATTGCTTCTTCTGCGTTTATATTATTTTTTTTTCTAAATCCTTTTGGACTTCTTTAATCCAACTTGATGCTGACTTCTTTCCCCACAGATATTTGAAGATCTGCCTTGTTAAACTATTGTCCTCTATTCTATATAAATGTCCAAAAAATAATAGTCTTCTTTTTCTCATTGTTTCTGATACATTTTCTATACTTTGATATACTTCATCAATACTTCTTAATTTCTAACCTTCTGAAGTTTTTCGTGGGCCTAATATTTTCCTAATAATTCGTCTTTCCGATATTTCTAGTTTGCCTAAATTATAATTCAATGCTAGACATTCACTTACATATAGGCATTCTGGCGTCACTACTGTACTGTAACGCCTTATTTTCGCATTTTTAGATATGCACTTTTTATTGTAAATATTATTAATTAAATTTTAATAATTAAAAAATATTGGTCATTAATTTCATTTAATTTATTCAAGTTTTTTGTAATTTACATTCTCTTACACAACTCTTAATGGTTTATTTCTGCGGAGCACGTTTTTAAGTAAGCCGGTCTATAGTGAGGAGAGTTTTAAATAAAATGATGTTTTACAAAAAGTGGAAACGATAGTTCAGTTTGGGCGCGGGCCCGCTACGCTTCAGTGTGAATCAACAAGGTCACTGACATCGAAAAATATTGACAGTGCGGCACGTCTGTAGTAACGCCGATATATAGTAAGTTTGTTATTGCATGATACGCTGTGATCACTAGACCGAAACCATGAACTCCGATAATTTACTGGAAATTGTTCGAAATAAAATATAGTATACCTATAGTCGTTTCTGTACGTAATTTATGAATGTAATAAATTTGACATAGGAAACGATACGAACAGGTAAAACAAGAGAACGAAACAGCTAGCTATTGAAAAGGGAGAGAACTGACAAAACGTTAAACTCAAATTTACAAGCCACTGACCGCTTTATAAATCTGATCAACAACTTGACAGGGTTTTCAAATATTGTAATTGCCTCTTAAAACTCTTCTGGCAGGCATCTAGCGGGACATTAGTTCTGTTTGGGATAATATAAAAGTAAACATTCAAAATAAATATTCAAACTTCTGCTCCAACTACTACAAGTAACAATTATTTGGAGTGTTGACACAACTGTTAGCAAGAAGGTGAGATGAAGCCAGAAATAATGAACTGCCGGTAACTTCAAAATCAAGAATTCGTACCGATAAGGATTTCTACTGGTGTTCGGATGGTTTGCTCGTAAAACTTGGCATTTTTTTATCAGTTTTGTTCATTTATGTGGAAAGCCTGACTTAAATCTTTAACTCTCTAGGGCAGCAGTCGGCAACCGTGCGCCTGCGAACCAATTCGTAATTTTTTTTTTCTGAATGAAGGAAAGCACCCGCATTGTACCTGCTTCCAAGTACTTTATTATAAAATAGTACAAGCCGTTTCAAATTTTGCCTTTTCTAATACAATAATTACTGTTAGTTTTTCAAGAAAAAGAAATTGAAATTCATTTATGTTTTAAATGTAATTTTTACTTCCATGTTCCATAAGAAAATGGAAGTATGGTGATGGTAAAAAAAATCGTGTTCGAGATTATTGCAGATTCTGATTGTACTACCCTCAAAACATGAAAAAAAGTCATTTTTCGAAAAGTGTCTATGTGTGTGTCTGTCTATAGATTTTTTCTATGGCAAACGATAACAGCCGCAAATTCAAACAGAATCAAATAATTTTTGCATGCAACTCTGAATAGTAGAGTTCTCAAGACCTGTTGTTTTTGGTGAAGATCGGTTAAGGGAAAGGGATAGTTTACCAGCAACGTTTTTTGTTTTAACAAGGGTATTTTCTATGGCAAACGATAACAGCCGCAAATTCAAACTGAATCAAATAATGTTTTGCATACAGCCCTAAATTGTAGAGTTCTCAAGACCTATTGTTATAGTTGAAGATCGGTTTAGGGAAAGGGGTAATTTACCGGCAACGTTTTATGTTTTAACAGGGGTAACTTTTTCTATCACGAATGATAACTGCCGTAAATTCAATCAGAATCAAATAATGTTTTGTATACCTTCCTGAGCTATAGAGAACTTAATGTCTGTTGATTTTTGTGAAGATCGGTTAAGGGAAAGGGGTAGTTTACCAGCCACATTTTATGTTTTAACAAGAGTAGTTGTTTCTATGACGAACGATAACTGCCGCACATTTAAACAGAATCAAATCATTTTGTGCATACCTTCCTCAATTGTAGATAACTCAAGGTCTGTTGATTTTGTTGAAGATCGGTTAAGGGAAAGGGGTAGGTTACCAGCAACATTTTATGTTGTAACAAGAGAACGTTTTACATGAAGAACGATAACTGCCGCACATTCAAACAGAATCAAATAATATTTTACATATGAACCTGATTTACAGAGTACTCAAGGTCTATTGATTTTGGTGAAGATCGGTTAAGGGAAAGGGGTAGTTTACCTGCCACTTTTAATGTTTTAACAAGAGTAATTGTTTATATGACGAACGATAACTGCCGCACATTCAAACAAAATCAAATAAGTTTTTGCATACAACCCTAAATTGTAGAGGACTCAAGGCCTGTTGATTTTGGTGAAGATCGGTTAAGGGAAAGGGGTAGTTTACGTGTCACTTTTAATGTTTTAACAAGAGAACGTTTTGCATGAAGAACTATAACTGCCGCACATTCAAACAGAATAAAATAATGTTTCACATATGTGCCTCAGTTGTAGAGTACTCAAGGTCTATTGATTTTGGTGAAGATCGGTTAAGGGAAAGGTGTAGTTTACCGGCAACGTTTTATGTTTTAAAAATGGTAATTTTTTCTATGACGAACGATAACTGCCGTAAATTCAAACAGAATCAAATACTTTTTTAATATGTTGTAGTATATTTTTTTATGTTGAGTTGTAGAATACTCAAGGCCTATTGATTTTGGTGAAGATCGGTTACGGGGAAAGGGCAGTTTACCTGCAACATTTTTTGTTGTAACAATAGTAAAGTACTTAATTTTGTTAAATAAAGTATCTTGATAAGAAGATCTTAATAATCCACTGTAGAAACGTAGATGAAATATCTATAAATGAAGAGGCTAGTTGAACGGGGTGGGGGTAATTTTATATAAATGAAAATTTTAGTTGAAGTGGGAGGGGATAATTTTTATATGCGTACTACGTTATCGGCAACAAAGTAGTAGTTTGTTGTTAAAATTCCTTCCCGGGCTGTTTGGCCGTAGTCCAATGTTTTCTGCAAAACCAGACGTTTCGGCAGTGCCGTCGGCTGCCATCATCAGTGAAAATCGAGTTCGATAACGTGTGGTGGTATACGTTAGTGACCACAGTACTGTGGTTAAGGCTGAAGCAATAAGTGGAAAGAAATACTTTCTATGGAAACATTTCATTTCGTAAATGATTTTAAATATAAATCTTAGAACATGGAAGTCATGTATGGTTCCCCACCGATATTTTCAACTCTTACATTTCTGTGCACTTTATAAAAATAAATAGTGTTATTTAATTTATAAAAATAAAGTTCTTTAATTTATTTTTATTAAAATGTATTCCTGTTTAACCATTTTTTCGTTTAAAGTTTTGTTAGTATTAATGTGCGTGTGCATGATAACAGCTTGTTGATGACCTACTCCTAATGTGAACAATTTTCACAAATTTACCTGAAAAATACTGCAAAGCTTTTTTGATTCGGTGTTCCACGTCGCTAATGTTTGTATTTTACACGACAGTTAATGTTTGTAACGTCCAGCTATTGACCATTGATGTCCAATGTCCAGCTCCGCACCTTTCTATTTTCCATTGACGCGGTGGGGAGGGGTAAGCCCATTGAACTGGTCCTGAGTTATATATGCGCCTCCATAAATTCAAAGGTTGGCTATGATTGTTCTAGGCTGAAGAATTTTTTGCGCCCTCCCCCCATCTCAGTTTCACCTTCCTTCCGGTCCCTTAAACAACGAGTATTACGCACAATTTAATCATATATTATAGGTGGGTTGTATAAATAAAAATTCGTCTTATTTCATTTTATTCACGTAAATTTATTTATTACAATAGTATGAGCACACTAACAAATTATAAGCAGAATTTGCACTGTTGCACACCATTATATAAAAATTATTCCGATTAGCGCTTTCAAGCTTCACAGCTCATCGTCAGATCGGAAATGAAACAAATAACCTGAAAACAAACCCTTCACCCCCACCACACCCCACCCTGCTCACACACAACAAACTATAATTCAATGTCCCTTCCCCACCCTCAGCCCTGTCCCACCATCTGGACAGTTACATATTTTTCTAGCAAATTCCTTGTGTTTCAGTGTTGTGTGTGTGTGTGTGTGTGTGTGTGTGTGTGTGTGTGTGTGTGTGTGTGTCCCTTTTAAACCTAGTCTTTCTCATCCACACATGTGGGCCAATGCCCCGAAAATAATGTCATATTAATCCGCTGTAAAATGGTAAATGAGATAATTATAAATGTAGTGGGTAGCTGAAGGGGCGGGGGTGATTTTTCAAAATTGCTGTGCTGAAATCAAGTAAAGTACGAATATTTAATTTTGAAGGATAAGAAATCACATACCTTAGAAATTACATATGATAAAACTATTCTTCTATGAAAGTGTAAATACCATTAATGGTGGGGGATCGGTTGAGGAGGACGGATGATTATCTGCGTAGTTCAGTTTCTTTATAAGAATAAAATAAAGGCTACTTTAGAAAAGGCTTCGCACAACAAAATTTTGACATGCTTTACATTATACGCTTAAAAGTCAAATTTAGACTTTTAACATTTTTTAGACCCTAACATTCTTTACTGAATATTAGCGTATAGTGCATTCGCGAAATACACTTTCCATACCAATGTACAATATTTATTTTTAAATTACAAGAAAATTCACTCTAATTTATTTGTCTTTTTGTTCTTCGTTCTAAGTGGAATCATCAAAATTATATTTCGCACACAGAACTTAATCTTAAAAAAAGACACCTATTTTTGTTTGTTTAAAAATTTTGTATCTGTAGGCCTAGATATCAAAACAGTTTTTTAACAATTTATTTAAATATTCCACGAATTCATTACTTACATTATTAGTATCACTAAACTGCGTTAATGATTTTAAACGAATGTTTAAAATGCTGAATTGTAACGAACTTTTTTAGAACTTAACCCACGAACAAGCCTGCGATAAAATGCTCGTTATAACCAAGTCTCTAATGCGTTCCTCCTCGTTAAAAGCGAGTTTAATATTATAATTACTAAGATACAAAACCAAACAAATCTCGCACTTTTCCTTGTTACATCCGAGTTCTCGTTATAAGCGAGTACGATATTCGCGACTTCCACTGTAATTTTAGAGCAATACTTCACATCAGTAACAGATTTCATATACTTATAAAATATCTTAAACTCCATCATCAACACATCGTTATTAGTAGAAATATTAGTGACAGTATTATTGTTTTTACAGCAGTACGATTGTTAAGCATTTTTAACAACCCGAATATCGACGTGTTTGTGGAATAAATAAATAACAGACTACTTTGTGTAGAACTGACGATAAATGTGTACATTTTCGTGTCTCGTGTGCTGTGACAGAGGTCGTAGACGTAGACGTCCGTCAGTCAAGGAAAGAGCGTTCGGCGGTACCGATTAAAAATTTATTCACGTAAAATATTAAAACAGGCGCTTTTAGCGTCTGAATCCGCCCAAAACATAACATCAGAAAATAGTCTGATTAACGTACAGCATATCAAGCGTACGTTTACTCAGAATATAAAAGTTCACCCACTCACATGTTGAATGGTATATTACTGCTTTTAGTGTAGGCTAATACTAATTTATTGTAACCCAATTCTGTAAATTGTCAGAGGTAAGGAAATAAAAGAAAAAAAGAAAGTTAAGATGATATAAAGAGTAATTGCTTTAGTAGCCTCTACACACACACACACACACACACACACACAGAACAGGAAGTAAGTTTCATATAATTGAAATACTAATGCTGTAACACATTTTCTGACGGCCATAGACATGTTTTAAATTGTAAATTATTCCTCAGGCTTTCACGGCCGGTGTCAGATGAATTGTTCATGATATCCGGGCTGTTTGGCCGTGGTCCATGGTTTATAACAAAAACAAACGTTTCGGCAGCTCCACTGGCTGCCATCATCAGTGGTATAAAAATCCTGCACGCCGGGTGTTTACGTACAGGCCCACAGTACTGTGGTATAGGCTGTACCACAGTACTGTGGGCCTGTACGTAAACACCCGGCGTGCAGGATTTTTATACCACTGATGATGGCAGCCAGTGGAGCTGCCGAAACGTTTGGTTTTGTTATAAACCATGGACCACGGCCAAACAGCCCGGATATCATGAACAATTCATGTTTTAAATTGGTTTTGTTCTTTTCTTTGTAAAGTAATCACAAGTTTTGAACCAAGGTATGTTTGAAAATATCGGTATGGAGAACCATACATGACTTCCATATTCTAAGATTTATATTTAAAATCATTTTCGAAATGAAATATTACCATAGAAACTACTTCTTTCTACTTACTGCTTCAGCCTTAACCACAGTACTGTGGTCACTAACGTATACCACCTCACGTTATGGCACTCGATTTTCACTGATGATGAAAGTCGATGGCATTGCCGAAACGTCTGGTTTTGTAGAAAACATTGGACTACGGCCAAATATCCCGGGAAGGAATTTTAACAAAAACTACTTCTTTGTTGCCGATAACGTTGTACACATATATATAAAAAATATGCATAAAATTAATGGCTTGTATAAGTTAATGATTGATCTCCATTAAGTAGTGCTCAAGTTTCCAAAGTTTTAATATTATGATGTCCGTAATTAAAACATCAGAGCAGGTTTAGTGTGTATGAGGGTACACCGTGGACAAAAATTTTCAACATTTCCTATTGAGCGTTGCTTAGAGTAAAGCTGCGAATCTACAGTGTACGTTTCACAGAACAAACACGTGGAAAAGAAGGAGTGCTCCGATGTCACTCATGGACCCTCAGCATCTTGCAGAGGGTTCATCGAACCGTTCTTCTGTAAACACATGCAGTTACACTGCCCAGCGATCCACAGGAAGCAAATCGCTATCCACGCTGGACACTTTTTCGGCTTGCACGCGTTATGTTGGTATGGGTTTCGGCACTTTCCATTTAAAAAGCGTGCAAATGTAAGAAAATAAACATGAATGAGGCCAGAAATAACGCGAATTTTGTTTGTGTGTGTGTGTGTGTGTGTCTTCCCTGCCTTTTTATTGCGGTAGTCATAATAATAAAATGGAAACGTAAACATTACATAACTGAGATATGCTTGCCTGCCACGAACGATATATTTTCTCTCATACATGATTTACATTAAAATGAAAAAATTATAATTTTATTGCCTGGCAACAAAATTAATTTATTTTTAACAATTACCATTGTTTGAAAAAGTTTAAATGAATTTTCAACTACTTTACTCTTGTTAAAACGTAAAAGGTTGCAGGTAAACTACCCCTTCCCCTTAACCGATCTTCACCAAAATCAAAAGAACTTGAGTTCTCTACAATTCAGGGGTGGATGCAAAAAATTATTTGATTCTGTTTGAATATGCGGCAGTTATCGTTCGTCATAGAAAAAATTACCCTTGTTAAAACATAAAACGTTGCAGGTAAACTACCCCTTTCCCTTAACCGATCTTCACCAAAAACAATAGGTCTTGAGAACTCCATAATTCAGGGCTGTATGCGAAACATTATTTGATTCTGTTTGAATTTGCGGCTGTTATCGTTTGCCAAAAAAAAAATTACTCTTAATAAAAAAAAACCGTTGCCGGTAAACTACCCCTTTCCCTCAACCGATCTTCACCAAAAACAATAGGTCGTGAGTACTCTACAAATCAGGACTGTATGCAAAAAATTATTTGATTCTGTTTGAATTTGCGGCTGTTATCGTTTGCCAAAAAAAATCTACAGACAGACAGACACACAGACAGACACACAGATAGACACACAGACACACACACAGACACTTTTCGAAAAACGACTTTTTTTCATGTTTTGAGTGTAGTACAATCAGAATCTGCAATAATCTCGAACACGACTTTTTTTTGCCATCACCATACTTCCATTTCCTTAAGGAACATAGAAGTAAAAGTATGTTATGTCAAAATATGCATAATTTTATGCTCTTTTATGTCAAGTGAAATATGTGTGTAAGTGCGCGTGCGATTCACATTTTACTTAATAACTTCGTTGATAACTGACATTTCGTTCTGAAACTTGGACAGGGTGTCCTCATGGTTGTAAGCTACATTTTCCATATATTCAATTCTCCACAACTATAATTTTTACATATTTTTTTAATGAAATCAGTTCTTTTATTTCGTTATCTCCTAGAAAGTAATAAAATTTGTAGATTAAATCTAGACAGGCTTTTGCAGAATTGGACAGAGTTTTAACGTGAGTTCGGTCTATCAGTGTGCATATCTATGACGTTGCTAGATTTTCCACCAATCAGAAGACCTGAAATTTATTTGAGACGGTCTCTTTACAGAGAACGAAGTCTTGCCATTGAAAGACGTACTCGCTGTCACGAGAATTTCGTGTCAGGACTAGTCGATTTCCAGAAGACTTTGTAGTGGGCTGGCGGTACGAGTTCTTCGTAAGCATTATATGACATTATAGAACTCAAATAATTAAATAGAACATATTCTAGTGCTTTTTCGCGAAGAGTGGAAGATTTCCGTTAGGGTGCAGAATACCTATCGTGGTATTCTGAGTATTAATGCGAGAACACATCAAGAAGCCGGGATTATGTAAGCCTAATACACGATCTATTTATACCCAGTTTTTATCCCTGAGATTAAGATTATTCAAGTTATAAACAATAACAGTCCCACATCGCAGTGCGTGTGTGCTGAGACGTGAATATTCAGCGTTAGTGATCTTCGGTCGACGTGCAGAGTAGCAGCGAGCGGAGCACCTGGTGTCTACGTAACATTTGGAATTCTACGCACAAGTAACTTATATGTAAAACAAGCCAATAGACTCATTTGTTGAAAGACAATTCTTTATTAAACAATTTTATATTATAAAGCCATAAGACAATAGTAAATTTTAATGTGTTAATGAATAAAATTTTCCTACCTCCAGATATAGACTTTGTTGTAGTAATTTCAAATTAACCTATCCATGCAGTTATAATTTGTATTGTTGCAAATATACTCTAGACTCTCTCTCTATATATACGTATATATATATTTTTTTTTACAGGACAAATGTCATGTAATTTTCTATCTGCTGTTCTCCTAATAAAGCAGTCTTTTTTATAATAAAATAGTTTTCAACTAATTTATTTAGTTGCCATGATGCTTGAATAGGCCTACATAATCTTTAATTCCTTTCTAAGTATTTCTTGTAAATGCTAACTGATAGGTATATTATATTACCAGAATAGGTCACAATATATCGTAATATCCTGATGGCGTCTAGGATTATAATAGCCTACTCGAAATACTCAACGAACGTACCTACTAAATTAAGTATATCCTGAGGAAACTAAAATGTATTACTTGATAACGGTTTTTGGAATGGTGGACAAATCGACACCAGGAAAAAACCTTATTTCAATTTAATTAATTATTACTTTTATACGAATTAATAAAGTTTGCTGATGACATGGCTGTTTTAGCAGAAAAGGAGGAGACAATAAATGAAATGATAACAGATTTAAATTTAGTATGCGAGGAATATGGAATGAGGATTAATAGGGAAAAACCTAAGTATATGGTGATTAGCAGAGGAGGAAAATGGACAAACATAAAGATAGGGCAAGACAAAATGCAACAGGTGAAGTTGTTTAAATATCTTGGAAGCTTGGTAAGTGAAGAGATGTCCTGCACTCGTGAAATTAGAGCAAGAATTGCTATAGCGAAAGGAGGCATTTAATGGGAAGAAAAGACTGTTGTGTGGCAAAATTAATAAGAATTTAAGAAAAAGGTTGGCCAAATGTTATGTGTGGAGCGTTGCCTTATATGGTGCAGAGACATGGACACTGAGGAAGGAGGATGAGAAAAGATTAAAAGCATTTGAGATGTGGGTTTGGCGAGCAATGGAAAAGGTAAGGTGGGTTGATAAAGTAAGGAATGTTGAAGTTTTAAGAAGATTATGGGAAGAGAGAAGAATCCTGAAGGTAATAGAAAATAGAAAAAGGAATTGATTAGGTCATTGTTTAAGAAGAGGCTGCTTCCTTACAACTGCCATGGAGGGTGTTATAGAAGGAGAAAAAAGAAGAGGTCGTAGAAGAATGAAGTTAATAGATAGCATTAAAATCAGAGGGTGTTACGAAGAAACGAATAGACTGGCATGTGATAGGACAGCTTGGAGAGCTTTTACCATTTGAAGGCCAAATAACCATTTGGCAGAACACCATATAAAATGAAAATATAGAAGCTAAGAATAGTTACACTTAATAAAAGTCGTAATGACCTATTGTGCCCAAGTAAATATTCAGTATTCACGTTCCGTTATTGTAGCAACAAGAAACTTTCACGAAGTATTATTGCCTTTATTGTAAAAGATTCAACAGAAGGTGACTTCATTTACATGAAGTGTTATATGATTACAAACAGAATTATTATCACTGTTGCACACCACTATAGGAAAATTATTCCGATTAGCGCTTTCAAGGTTCTCTGCTCGTCAGATCGGAATTCTGATCTGACGAGCTGAGAAGCTAAAAGCGCTAATCGGAATAATTTTTCTGTAGTGGTGTGCAACAGTGATTATAACGACCAACACAACTTTCTTAATTAAACTTGTTATATGATTTTTAAATTTTACGTTTTTTAATTTTTTCACCATCTTTGTGAAAAAATTACTTTTATAGTTTTAAAATGCAGATAAAATAAGAAAATCAAGAAAATCTTGCAATAAATTTACACAAATTTGAGATATCCTAATATAGCAGGCTGTCAAATGATATTTCGTATTTGGTTACGAAATATCTACTCGATTTCATACTAAATAAAAGTATAGACCGTTTTTTTCTTCGCTCTTTCTTAAGAACAAAAGGCAAACCAATCCAAACAATTAATTATGTTACCACGGTAACTATACGAACGAATTCTGTAGCAAGTTGTAACCAAATAATACATCATGATTCTGTAAAAACGTTACAAACTGAGTACCTATGGTTTTCCCACTAAAATATATTTGTTCATTATATCTAAAGATGGTGCGTTATCCACACATAAAACTTCTACCTCCTTCATCAGTTGGGCCACAAAAGTGCATAAATTTGCGAATTGTACATGGACTTGCTTCCCTCGTCGCAATTATAATCCTTAAATAATTTACACAGTTCATGAACACGAATGCAGAGAAGTATCCGTTCTGCCTGCATCTCCCCCACTTATCTAAATTAAGTAGTTCTGAATTCTTGATATAACAATTTGTTAAGTCAGGAGGTAAAGTAATATTGCCACAATAAGAACACCCTATAAAATAATATAACTTATTACTTAAATAAAAATACGATAAACTGAAAATTCAGATCGAAATTTTACAATCAATAAACTCTTTATTACAGAAACAAAATCGTAGATCACAATATAAAATTTAAAATTTACTTTTTCAACTACCAAATAGTCTCGTAACCAAATGCTGTAGGTCGTAGAATCGCGTTGCACCCTCTTCCATCAGCTACTCTCTGTGCATGCAGAGAGCATTGCCCGGGAGTCACGAACTTGGAAGTTGGAAGTAGGATTTGCTGGCAGAGCTGACTCGAGCTGGCTAGCTCGAGCTCTGACTCATTCGTCAGTATCAGTGGGCATTAACCGAACCCTCAGTTCGGTACCCGTTACCAGCCTTTGACTCCCAAAAACAGACGTACGTGTACCTGCATACATATGTATATATCTCATTTTTTCGATTTTAAGCATATATATATTTGTCTGCTTTATTTTTTTAAGTGTATATATATACCGTACATATGCAGTACGTCATACGTAAAAACTGATAAATACAAATCATAAATACAATACATAATACAATATATAAATACAATACATAAATACTAATCTACCGCGTAGCGTCGGTCGGCTCCCCTTCCGTGCAGTCAGTGGGCTTTCCTTCCGTGTGGCGTAGGTACCTATCGCTCGGTGGGTTCCCCCTCCGTGTACCGTCGGCCGGGCCCCTTTCCATGGAGTCAGTCGGCTTTCCTTCGTGTAGCTCGCTCGGCTCCTTTCCGTGCAGCGTCGATTCGTGTAGCTCGTCGCTTCCCTTCCGTGCAGCGTCGATTCGATGACACTCTTCAAGCGGAAGCACCTCGTTCGCCGCCGGTGCCGGTAATCAGGACTACAACAACTACTTAAGGATAGGAATTTAGTAGACTACAGAAACTTAAGTATACTTAAGTCGGGAACGCGTGGAAAGAATGGGCAATCATTAAGTGGTAGAAAAAGAGAAGAGATAGGTAGTAGGCCTAGAGGTAGAGGAAAACCTAGAACTCGCTGGCGAGATAACAAACGAAGCAAACTGATGAAGGTTATAAATTGGTAAGCGATGGCTAGGGATAGGTTTTTGGGGAAGAAGTAAGGGACGCCATGACCTAAAAGACCCGTTAAAGCAGGGGAAGAAGAAGAAGAAGGTCCAGTACGCCTATAGAGTCTTCCATGACACAACGTGGTGCCTGTGGTACAGGACAAGTGTTACTCTTTTGGTCGTCCAATTGATTATTTCATAGGTTACTGTGATTTGTAGCTAATCAGATAATTAAATATAAGTATGTGAAGAATATAATGTAAAAATGTCCACAAATAAATCTAAGATATGGTTTTCAAAAGGAAAGGAACCAGTCAGGTTCAAAATAATTATTAACAATCTAACACTGGATCAAGCAAATTACTATAGCTATTTGGGTAATATTGGTAGTCATATAAATATAAGGGACATAGGTAATACAATACAAAAAACAAATGATATGTGGAACCATCAATAGAACCCTTAAGAGTATAGTGCGACCAGATACTACAATTAAATTTTGTGATAGCTGTCTCTCTTAAATTATATGCTAGTGAGGCAGGTTATCGACCACGATACTGAAAACAAAGTATAATCTTCCGAGATGAAATTCCTCCGAGACCTGAAAGATTTACGAAATTTCTAAAAGACCTGAGAATTAGAAATCAAGACATAAATAAAAGCATAAAATAAAATATCGTTAACAAAAGAAAAGAGCACTAAGTAAAGTTGTTACTACCTAAACACGGTCTCAAAAGACAAAGCAAAAAGGGAAGGATTAGAGGACGACCAAAGAAAGAAGAAAATGACCAGATACTTACTTGAAGACGGAACACAGATATCTAAGCCAGAGAGCGAAGAAGATGTCCAACCGATCCGTACCAATTTCGAAAATAAAGTGAAAAAAATCAGTTCGTATCCTTAGTTACGTAGCCTGAAATTAAACGTATTGTTGCTTAATAGCAAATAAATAATTTTATAACTAGAAAGCAAAATTAATGAAGAATGTACAGTCGTAATAACATTAAAACACACTCTTACGCGAGGACACAAATTAATTGTGAATCCTACCGGCTAAATATGTTGTCCAGTTCGTTTGCGGACGGGATTAGCCAAGAACTATGCAATCATATTTTTCTGTTGATTTAGCATGTGTTTGTTTACTGTCCAGGGTGTTAATCCCGAATCAGTTATTAACTACGAGTGTAAAATTATTAACTGGTAGTTCGTATAAAATCAGATATAAAATCCTATTTAAAAAAACATGAAGTCTATTATCTTTTTGACCTCGTTATGGAAGATTTCTTTTTTAGCATTACTTGTTGTCATTGATGTAAGATTGATCCTTGAAGTTCAGGCGACGATAGCCGAACGCCCAGGTAATTCACCGATTCGATATCGCCCGTCGGTCGATTCTCACCATCAGTGATCATTTTATTTTACTGGGAACAAATCAATTCTGTGTGTGTGTGTGTGTGTGTGTGTGTGTGTGTGTGTGTGTGTGTGTGTGTGTGTGTGTGTGTGTGTGTGTGTGTGTGTGTGTGTGTGTGTGTGTGTGTGTGTGTGTGTGTGTGTGTGTGTGTGTGTGTGTGTGTGTGTGTGTGTGTGTGTGTGTGTGTGTGTGTGTGTGTGTGTGTGTGTGTGTGTGTGTGTGTGTGTGTGTGTGTGTGTGTGTGTGTGTGTGTGTGTGTGTGTGTGTGTGTGTGTGTGTGTGTGTGTGTGTGTCGTAAGTGGCAAAATTTCGAACTATGTAGGCCTACACCTACTGAAAGTAATGAACAGTCTAATAGCGTATATATAGGCTTACTATATCTGTTGGTGAAAGAGTGATGGGAGAGGTTAGAGATTTATTTTAAATTAAAAAGAAGCAAAGCCTTCTGTTCACATGTCCTGTGGGTAAGTCAAATTACTGTCCAACTAACAAAACTATAAAATTTCACTTTCATTCGTTCTCATGAACAACGAAAAAAGCAAAAATTACAAGTTTTTGTATTGTATTTCATTACTCTTTTGAATATTTTGTTTCTTTACAAGAAAACATTGTCTTGCGTGTGTGCATTTTTAGTTAAATCAATGACACAAGCGTATTATTTTTTAATCTTTTTTTGTTAGTAAAACGCTATGGTTTTGTCTTGACATTGAACATCTTAAGGGCGTCAAGAAGTGTGTTCCTCAGATTGGGGATCCATTGCTTATCCTTAGGTCACGGTCCCTTTGGTAGCCGAAAGTTAGAGTAAGTAAGGGTCCGAGTGTCTAGCAAATAAGGGAACAGAGGTTTTTTAAACAATGTAATCGTACCGAAATGTTTCCAGAAGTGCAAAATTATTTCTTTAAATAATTTAATTTCGTACGAGAAGAGAACGGGTGTGTGTGTTTGCGTGTGACGATACTGAAGTTTCAGGCCACCATATCACCACACTCCTATTTCTTCACATAGCATAAAACTCTGGATGTAATAATTATAAATTATATTACTTAATATAAGGTGGTTGGTACAAAAGCATAGTTTTTTATATCCAAACAGTCAGTATAAAAATCAAAATTAATGTCAGTAAAAGTCAAAATTTAAATTCACACTGTTTCTAAAAGAAGACTTGTAGCGTATTTAAAACATGAAATTATGGATTGAAAGTGTTTACTTGTTAGTCTTCAAATTTTCTCTTTTCAACTAAAAACAATGTCTAAAACTAACTCTACTACAATTTTACAATTTATCCTTCTTTGTTTTTACGTCAGTGTAATGACAGTTAAGTCTCTAATAACATACATTTATTAATGTTATTTAAATAATTGATTACTCAAGAGTTAAATATGAAAAAAATAAATACTTATACGATGTCTTGTTAAGCATTCTCTTCTCGGATTCCTACTTCCTTGCCTGGAAGCGTTGATTTCGCGCAGCCTCTGAAACAAATACACGTAAATCTTCTGCTGGATCTGTACTAAATAGCAAAGGGAACGAAGATAGAAAATTTTAAAGTAGAACATTTTTATTTTTCTATTCTTTGATGTTAGTTTCCGTAATTTCTCCGAAAAGTGACCGGGTGACTCGGTTAATGTTACACGCCCTGCCACCGAGTTTCAGACGAGTAGAAGCTCTTCGTCGGAAGACAGACGTTACCTCAGGTAAGAAAAATGTCGTGGCACTGAAACCTCTCTTCATCGCCAACGGTTTTCTCCGAGCTTCAATAACAGCAACAGTAAAAGGGGTTTTTAACAAAAATAGAATCATTTACCGGTATATAGTGCTCCAAACCGGATGCCACCTAAGGGATTAGAAGACCCTTACTCTCGCACGCGCACTCACAACCGGCCCGGCCAGGCCAGGCACGACCCGGGTCGAATTCAAAACTATAAAATTTTTAAGTTAGCGTATAATCCAAATTAAACTATAATTATTGTAATCTACGTGAAATTGAATAAGAAAAATGACTTCAAACAACACATAATTGCGATAAATATGAGTACTTTAAGGATTTCTAAAGCAAACGCAGAATTGGAGTACTTAATAAAGATTTTATTATAAAGTAGTAAGTACGTTGGTGATATACTGATGATTATAAACAAAAATGTATTTACAATTTACATTCATGGTGCAATATTACGTCGGTAATATGAAAATGTGTATTTTTGCTACAATAACAAATGCTGTTTTGTATGAAATATTCATAAAAAATATTTTATTTAAAAATGTATCCTATTGAAAAAGCAAAAAAATTGATTGATATGATAACTTATACAATTAGGCCTACCTATGTACATACTATATTTACAATATAAATATCATATTGAAATTTAACACACAGTACTGCGAAATATTATTTCTAAAGCCAAAATTAATATTAAATTAGACTTAGTTGTACATCTAAAATATATCACAACCACGTCGTGTTTGGTCTCATTTTCTTTAAAATTTTATGGAGGTTACAAATATGCTAAGCTCCTTTGTTAAAAAATTCGTATTATAAAAGTTGCAGTTACGTTGTGGACGCCCTAGTAGATGGTTCATACCCCAGGCGCGCGGGCCAGCTGCGTTTGTGTGTGTGTGTGTGTGTGTGTGTGTGTGCGTGCGTGTGTGTGTGTGTGTGTGTGTGTGTGTGTGTGTGTGTGTGTGTGTGTGTAAGGATCTCCTAATCCATCCGGTGCCATACGACTTGGAACGCCGTATAGTTCCGGACTTTCAAACAATAAACATGCACAGTGAAATCGAATAAGCACTGAACAGCAAAAGAAAGAAGATGTTAATCAGGAATTCGGATAATACATTTGGATTTCAAGTAGTGTTAAAAAGTGATCTGAAGTGCTATAAAAGCCATTTCAAAATTATTTCTTTTGAGGATACCGTTATCGTGGAAAGTGAATAATATCATAATTACCCTGAAACATCCTCTGAAAGTTTCGGTGCCATAAAATACGACTTGAACTGAAGCGGAAAGCTGCAGATATAATTGTTGCGGGCCCTATAAATTAGAGCCCTTGTCCTGAGGGAGCCAAGGGCCATACAGTAACCCACTAAACACAACCCCGAACCCCGAACTGTCCTGAATGGCTGTTTTAGCCGCTCTTGGCCTCGGAGGGACTGTCTCATGTCAGTTGTTGTGCAAGAACCTTCTTTCATGAGGCGCCCGCCCCGGATACACGAGCTGGCTTGGGCAGGCCACCACTGAGCGGTCAGGGGAGGCGCGTCGGAGGCACCAGCGCTGGCCAACCAGTACTCAGATGTACCAGGACTTATCCCCGCTCTTACTCGGACGCGTCACCAATGGTTCAGGGCAATAGGATACACCAAAAAACGATCGGTTGAGCACCTCACTTGCTGAGATCCTCTCTCCCTACCTTCCAACAAAAGGAACATACCTATCGACAACCACACGACCTTGAGAAACTTAACGCCCTTGAGAGAGTTTGATGCTTGCAGTCATCGGAGGAATCACTCCGGGCGCTGGTATCTCGCAGGGGTCTTGAGTTCCTTCCCTCCTCCATCAGCTACAACTATATCCCTCTAAATTAATATATATAACCAATATCGATATATTATTTGGCGATATATCAGAAACGGATATCTATCGCATGTACAAGGTTGTGTATACAGGCAATCGTATCATGAACCTCAAAGTTCAACCAATCGGATACAGAATGGCGGTAATTTTTTTTTATGAAACTCGTACAAGTAGATACTTCTATCATTTACATATAGAATATGCGCTCTGTGTGTAGATATGAAGACAATAGTTATGACTGCGTGTTTTCATTATTGTAAACATTAACATTCAAACAGTACTTTAAAATACTGTTACGTAATACGGAACGTTCTAAAAGTATCTCAGCTGTCCCAGTAGAGCCCAGCTATAATGTGTGTGTGCGTACATATTCCTGCTACTTTGAGATGAAAGACAATTACGTGACACTTATCACGCGTCAATAATCGAGGCTATTGCAGACCGAACCGGTCGCCACACTGTGTTCAAGGCCAGACAGTTTGCACGGTTTCTAGTGGAGTCTAGAGCGCCTGTTACAATATGCAGTTTGCTCGACACGTCATCCAGAAAGTGACCGATTATTCTGGCATTTCAGCGGGGTATAAATATAAGCATCCAGCGACGGACAGTTTAGTTTATTTCGGGCGATTACTCAGTGCGTTTCGAGTAACTATTAGTGAAAAGTGATTATTGTGCGGGACTCTATTAGTTGACATTATTATTGCGTGTGGACAAATTTGATTTGAATTATTGTACGAGTATAACTTGTTGATTACAGACTGTTAATTGTGATAATTAAAGCTGGTTTTTAGTGACTTCATTGGTGTCTTGTATTTTGTTTTCGATTGTACCATAGTGAGACCGTCGTAACAGTATTCTTTTACTATAGCGATAATTCAGAAGACATTAATTAATCTGCACAGACACTACCGAGGTTGCAAGTTGTAAACTCGTACGTTACACACATGTAAATAATATGTGTAGCCTACTTGAAGCTTAACACGTACCGCCGACGAGGCAAGTAAACACGATGTTCCAGTTCCGTCTAACAAACTGTACACGCTTGCAAACTCCTGACACCGCCCGATTAATGTACAGACATCTGGTAGCTTCTCGTATAGATTTCGCCGCAGATGACGTTGGTTGGGTGTATAGACAATGTACACGATTGCAAACTCCTGACACCGCCCGATTAATGTACAGACATCTGGTAGCTTCTCGTATAGATTTCGCCGCAGATGACGTTGGTTGGGTGTATAGACAATGTACACGATTGCAAACTCCTGACACCGCCCGATTAATGTACAGATAGACATCTGGCAGCTTCTCGTATAGATTTCTCCGCAGATGACGTTGGTTGGATGTATAGACAATGCGTACAATATGTAAAGCTTCTCGTATAGATTTCGCCGCAGATGACGTTGGTTGGGTGTATGCGTACAATGTGTAAAGCTTCTCGTATAGATTTCGCCGCAGATGACGTTGGTTGGGTGTATAGACAATGCGTACAATGTGTAAAGGGTACGGCCGTAGCCGCTTCATTTCAGCAAAGAGTTTAGACAAACGACTAGAGATTATGTTTTTGAATTCTTCTTCCGGTATGGACCGCGTCAAAAATGTCTTGTATGACAACGTTTCACTCATATTGCAATGAGTATCCTCAAGCGATAAAAACGCCGGCAAGCGAACTCAGTTAGTGTAGAAGTGGCGGTGGGTGGTGCGGTAAGTGGACCCTGCCCTGTAGGCGCTACGCTGTGTGCATTATTTGTGCGGTCAGTCAACCCGAGTGCAGTCAAACCAGAAAGTAAGGGTACCAAGTCGTACTAAGCGTGGCGATTTCTCTGTTGACGTTAATTTCTATTGCTTCTAGGATCAATCAGTATACATGGCCTTATTACAGATGCGTCTTCGAAGTTTACCATGTGATTAGTTAAGGCTGGATGCTCAGCAACTGCAGAGTTTTCAACTGCCGAGTTCTTCGTATGTCTGACATGTTCTTGGACTCAACATAATGTACATCGGCCGCGGAAGCCTATGCGAGGATATAAACGACTAGAGAGCCGTATTATTGCAATTGCTAAGTGTCTAACTGTTTACTGTGTTGATATGTGGTAATTTACGAACTCACTGTTCGTGTGTAGCTGTAAGCATATTGGGCAACACTAGTATGACGATTTGTAGTCGAGTTAAAATAGAATAGTGACTTGATTTCTCTGGTGCTTAATGATTTAATCCAGTATTGTAAGATCACGATCCACGAGTACTGACAGGTAGGTCATTCAACCATTATTATTAAGCTACCTGTGACCCCAAATAGTTTAATACAAAACTTGTGCTTACTCTGATTGATAAATTAAGTAGAAGCTCAATACCGCATATGTCTACAAAATGTTAGAATTAGAGAACATGAAGTCGAATCCCTGTCGGTACTATGATCTCGTGTTAAAGGATCGAAATGTATAGATAAGATAATAAACTACATAACATTACAATATTTAAACATTTACGTAAAACAAATTATACAGTAATTGTATTGTTTTGCTAACAATTATTACTAAATTACTAAATAACTTATACAACAAAAATTACTAAAATTATTTTAAAATTAAAATCGGGACATACAAAGAGACCCCTGTTAAGCCTATCTATTCCTGTTGATCTTACACAGTATGTTGCGATGGTCTCACTCTGATCGTCGTATGGTAGGCTACAATGGAAAACAAAACACAGACACCAGTGAAGTCACTAATCATCGGCTTTAATTAACTTGTAATCAATAAGTTATACTCGTACAATAATTCAAATAAAATTTGTCCACACGCAATAATAGTGCCAAGTAATAGAGTCCTGTACAATTGTAACACAATAACACTTCGCCACAATACTTCGAACTTCACTTGAATAAATCCCCGCTTTAACTGAAGTAACCGTCATTAGATGCTTATATTTACACCCCGCTGACATGCCAGAATAATTGTCACTTTTTCGATGACGTAAACAATCTACTAGGAGCAGTGTCACTGTCTGGCCTTGAACACAGTGCCCGACCCCTGCGGTCTGGAATAGCCTCGATTTTTGACGTATGATAAGTGTCACGTAATTGTCTTTCATCACAAAGCAGCAATATGTACGCACACAAACATGTGCTCTGCTGGCATAGACGAGAAAAGAGTTGAACAACGCACTCCACTGTTCGGGAATGTTCCGTTGCGTAACATATTTTATAATTATTTCAGAAAATGCTTGTATTGTATCCGGTGTATCCTTGTGTACAGAAATGCTTGTATTGTATCCGGTGTATCCTTGTGTACAGAAATGCTTGTATTGTATCCGGTGTATCCTTGTGTACAGAAATGCTTGTATTGTATCCGGTGTATCCTTGTGTACAGAAATGCTTGTATTGTATCCGGTGTATCCTTGTGTACAGAAATGCTTGTATTGTATCCGGTGTATCCTTGTGTACAGAAATGCTTGTATTGTATCCGGTGTATCCTTGTGTACAGAAATGCTTGTATTGTATCCGGTGTATCCTTGTGTACAGAAATGCTTGTATTGTATCCGGTGTATCCTTGTGTACAGAAATTAAAGCCAAAGGATTTCGTTCACTTATTACGCCTTAATTCTATAAAATAAATAAATAAACCTCCGCTCCACAGTCCGTTAAGGACCAAGGCGTACCGTGCACCTTTTTTTGTGTTAGTGTGACGGTGTATGGCTAGTACTACGGCGCCACCAGCCGCTAGTTGCGGTATTCACGGCCAGGAGGCGGCGCTGTTATCTCAGCGCCTACTCAGTTTGCCTCACGACGCTGAGTGCACGCCGTATGGAGCCTCCGCCGGGAATTGAACCCGGGACCACGAGCGCATCAATCGCCCGCGTTAGCCACTAGACCACCTGGAGGCGCCGCCTTAATTCTATATTATTATATAATTATTTTTCTTCGGTTATAATTTTCCTCACGCGGTTATAATTTTCTGTCCTTTGTATACTCACGCGTCTGTCGGCGACAGAACAGTTTGTGTTCAGTTCTCAACACTCAGCTCATAAACGGAGTTGTTTCACAACTTGGCACTTAGCATCCAACTTGGAATCACGAAGTGGATTGAATTTATTTACAGAACTCTACTGGTTGCATTTCAGTAATTGAACTCCTCAGAATTTATAGTGTCATCATCTAGTAATCCCGTGGTTGGAACGTGCAGGGAAAACATAGACCGTAGAGCTAGATTTCAAACCTGCGACGAATACTCTACTGTTTTTGTTATTAAAAATATTCTACGTTTTTGTATTTGAACACTTATTGTTATTATTATCATTATTATTTGTTTGAAAAATACTATTTGCAACTGTTGGAGTTATTCTGAGATTTGAACGAGGTGACACAATTTACTTACATAAAAATGTTCGAGTATTAAAACCTCAAAATTCTGAATTACCATTTTTACATGTAAAAGTGCATTTACATAGAAATTCGCTAAATTACTTTAACGAAGTTCGTTACATTACAAATAATAACGTGGTAGTTATTTTATTACGTTTTGCAGTTTTTATTTTATATTTTAGGAAGATAAAAATAAAGACAATTATAAGAATATTTTGTTTTAAGAAAAGCAATTACAATATTAGCGTTAAAACAAATTCTTCTTCTTCTTCTTCTCCTCTTCAAGGATTAGCTTATATAAACCTGTTCCGGCATCCATCTCATTCACGGACGACCCACGTCTCAGCAAATTCTGCGCGAAAAAACGAATTTGTTTAAACCCATATCCTAAAAATGACATACTGTCACTATCGTAATAATTATACTAACGTATTTTGTACACGTATTTTTATAATTAAATTTTTAACATTATTATATTTAAAAAATGAATAAAAATGATTTTTGAGAATATATCCTTCCAAGTTCACACACAAAGCACGTAACACTGCAATGGAGTGGAATCTTACGGTTCTCAGTAGGACCGGGTTGTTAACTGTGAAATTATTAAAGACACCTAGTTCGTGTTTTAAATAAAACTTCTCATAATTTGTTGTTCTACACAGACTTTTACAAGTATTTTTTTTTTATTTTGAGTTCCATTCTTGATCCGTGGTGCCCTAAAGTTAAAAAATTTTAAATTTAAATGTTACATTCGGATTTGGGTTTAAATTCTCTTTAGCCCTGTTATTCGGCTTGCATTGTTACAATTTTTAAAATATCTTTTATGGGCCGTGGTGTCCTATAGTTTTTAAATTTTCAAAATTGAATCCGATTTTGGTTACAATTCTGTTTAACTTGATTTTTGGACTTTTCAAAAATGTTGTTACTCATTGGGTCCTAGTGTCCCAAAACTTTGAAAATTCAAAATCTGAACGCTACATTAAAATTTTAGTTAAAATTATTTTAAATTTGATTTTCTTCTATTCTGATAAATTTCAACTATAACTTGATTAAATTTTATTTTTCTAACTTTTAGTAACTTTTTGGGACTTGGTGCCACAAAAATTTCGGAAACTGAACACTATATTGTGGTTAAAATTCTCTTTACTTTGATACCCCACATGGATTTTTGCGATTTTTTACAAATTTTACCCCTCACATTCTTTCCTTGCCCCCAATTTTTGGGAGGATCAATCTCAAAAACAATAGGGATCTGTGGGGGTAAGCTTATGAACACATTTGCGAAGTTTTGTGAAAATCGGTTGACGCACTCAAAACTAAACGTGAGATATATACCGAACAGATGGACAGGTAGACACACAGACAAATTCCAAAGGTCCACTTAAAACTGAGGACTCGTTCGTTAACAATACGAACCACACACACAAAACAGAATGAGCTAGAAAATCAGATAGAGCTTGCCAAGAATTTATTGAAGACAGAGGAACTACTAATCCCCGAAAGCGCTATGCAAAAATAAAAAATATATTATTTGCTATTTAATATTGATCAAAGTATAAATGTAATTGTTTTTGAAAAGTGGTTTGATATTAATGTAACAATAATAATTTTATATAAATATTATCAAGTCATAAAGCCACGTGGTGTTATAATATTAAATTATAATATTTAATGAATATAAAAGCATTTAATGTATACTTGAAATACATATTGTTCACGGTCTCACTGATCGTCGTATGGTACAGTGGAAAACAAAATACAAGCCAACAATGAACTCACTAATAACCAGCTTTAATTATCACAATTAATAATTCGTAATCAACTCGTACAATAATTCCAGTTAGATTTGCCCACACACAATAATAATGTCAAATAATAGAGTTTCACACAATTTATATCACAATAACACTTCACACCATACTTCAACAAACACTCGATCCGCGCTAAGGAAAATCGCTCACGTAACTGAACTCATAAGCCGGCTGCTATGGCTTTTTATAGATAGCGCACGCCTTCTAGAAAAATCTTCCATCCTCAATTTATATCCCACTTAATGCTAACGCTAATGCATATCTTAAGTGGCCTCTTGAGAGTCTAGAACAAACTTGAACGCGGCCTTACTAAAGCAACACCTGCCACACTGGCCTAGAGGACGGGCTGAGGACACCCTCTCGGCTATTCTAGGTAGTTCCATTCGTAACAATAGGAATATAATAATTCTGCTTCTTACACAGTATGAGTTTTCCGAATTTCTACTAAACGGTGCGAATGTAATATTTCTATGTTGATATGGAGGCAGTTTTTTAACTAACATCTTTGAGGGCAAAGTAGTGTGGAAGAAGCCCAAAGGAATACCAAGAACTGCATACTTCCGCAGCACAATGAGTGTCGTGAATAGTGGGTCCTATGGAGAAATATCGCAAGGGATAGAGTGACGTGGCTACAGCGACAAGGCATTGCCTTTAGGAGTTAATAATATTAATAATGGAGGCAGTAAGGTTAATATTTATATAGCATTTCTTTAATCACTCATTTGCTTAAGCTCTGATTCCATCATTACGTACCCCATGGCCTACAAGCCGAATAATTGGCTTTATATTATCCTAAAGTTTCGTTAAATTTAAGTACATAGTTAAGTAAATTAAATTATACAGTTTAATATTATTAAACATTATTAAATATTATAACGTTTGGTGATGTTACAGTGTGCCCAATCATGTTTCATTTCATGTCTGCGAGCTACCTGTGAAAATGAACACCGAGCTGACGCCTAGAATAAACTATAGGAAGAAAAGTTCTGGGTATCCTTGAACTGAACACGGTACGGTTAGAGCGACCGACCCTCTTTCTTCTCCTAGACCACTTCACTGGTAAAAGTTTTTTTTATCAAGGGTAATTTTTTTTATGGCAAACGATAACAGGCACAAATTAAAACAGAATCAAATAATGTTTTGCATACAGCCCTGAATTGTAGAGTTCTCAAGACGTATTGGTTTTGGTGAAGATCGGTTAAGGGAATAGGGTAGTTTACCAGCAAGATTTTATGATTTAACAAGGGTAATTTTTTCTATGACGAACGATAACTGCCGTAAATTCAAACAGAATCAACTACTCTTTTGCATACCTTTTTGAAATATACAGAACTCAAGGTCTGTTGATTCTGTTGAAGATCGGTTAAGGGAAAGGGGTAGTTTACCAGCAACGTTTTATATTTTAACAAGGATATTTCTTTATGCCAAACGATAAGAGCCGTAAATTCAAACAGAATCAAATAATTTTTTGCATACAGCCCTGAATTGTAGAGTACTCAAGACCTATTGTTTTTGGTAAAGATCGGTTAAGGGAAAGGGGTAGTTTACCTGCAACGTTTTATATTTTAACAAGGGTATTTTCTATGGCAAACGATAAGAGCCGCAAATTCAAACAGTATCAAATAATTTTTTGCATACAGCCCTGAATTGTAGAGTACTCAAGACCTGTTGGTTTTGGTGAAGATCGGTTAAGGGAAAGGGGCAGTTTACCGGCAACGTTTTTTATCAAGTGTAATATTTTCTATGGCAAACGATAACAGCCGCAAATTCAAACAGAATCAAATAATGTTTTGCATACAGCCCGGAATTGTAGAGTTCTCAAGACCTGTTGTTTACTTCCATGTTTACACCCACTCCCATGTTTATCATATTTAGCTCTTCCTAATGAACCACTGGAGTATTGGACATCTTTATCAGCTCTTGCCCGGGACTCGTCCCCCGCCTGGACAGTACTAGAAACCAGACACAACCGGTGAATTTGTCAATCTTGAACGTGAGATCGTTCACGCCTATTTATGTATATGTAACGTTGCATAAATTTGGTGCTCCAAGATCGTGGGGCTCCACAAATTTAAATTATATTAAATTTGCAATTTGTTACGTCGCAATATATTGGTATATAACTTTACAATCCTGAATTGACCCGACCGAGCACACGTGTCTGGCCTGATCAAACAAAGAAGAACACGTCCGGTACCTGCATAAAACTGCCTCCCCCCCCCCAGGTACCTGAATCAGTAAAAAAAAACAATAATCCCTTAAGACTTCCAACCCCCTATTAAATGAATGTTTATTAGTGTAGAATAAAGAGAACCAAACCCAGATACATGAAAAATTTCAGATTGGCCGCAACTTTTACGACATCAATTTTTACTATTAAATTATTATAAAAAAAAACTTGAACGCCGGACACGGACCCCTTGGCCAGGTCCACAATTGCCTTGGGACGTAATTACATAATGAATTTATTCTAATAAAGTTCATCACCCCGCCCAACTATGTCTAGTTAGACGCGAGCACCATAGCGTAGAACTTGTTAACAGCAAAAAAAATGTCCCACACAGGAGGTCTGCTGCAGTGGCCAAAGGTAAATAAAAAGATTAAATTTCACCTTCGTATTGTCCTAGAATGTCTCATGGGGCACTTTCGGCATGATCTGCAGACGCTCTTCCAACCGCAACCCGCATCGAGTCTGGTTGTTGTTGCATTATGGCAGGTGATCAGCCATCTGCTGGAATGGGTTGTTCCCCGGTGGAGCGGAAACCCGGGGATCACAGTAGCCTTTACTCAATCATAGTAGATAGTGCTTGTAGATTTAAGCAACTTAGGTCGGCTGGCAAGAACGTCTGTATCTGTACGTAACGGCTGTCCAGTCCAGAATGCCGCCCCAGCATATAGCTACATGTCGAAAAACGTAACTGTTCGCTCCACCACCAGGTAGCGACAGTATACAGAGCAATTCATAACGCGGAATTACCATATCGCCCGCATACGCGCAATTACATAAATATTATTTCGGCAGTTAGACCCTTTTATTTTTATTCACGTTTATGGCAGGCCGGGTTTTCACCAAAACACGGCACACCCCCACCCCAAAAGGGCAACATGGTTGCCTCACTCATGAACTCAGAGGTACCCTGCAGTGTACCCCCATTTGTGTTTCAAACTACGGGTAGCGATCGGTAATCTCTCTAGTCATGGCTCCCAGGAGAACAGAAAAACTCAACATCGCTGCGACCATCCCCATGCGACCCTCTCCGTCATGCCAACCCCACGGGACCGCCCCAACACGTCACCCTCTCTGGTGACCACCACCTACCTCTACTGCGGCCACTCACATACCCATCCGAAGACCAAACAAGGCATCACCAACCTTGGTATGTGAGTGACTGTACTACACCTCTCGTCCACCTCTTGGACCGACCAGCCATATGTACCAACACAAGGCCTCACAATCCTTGCCATATGACTGGCTCACATCACTACACTAGGGCGGACGGCCCCGCTTAGCCAGACAGAGAAGACCGCATAGAGGGCACGCCCACATCAATCCCAACTCTTACTTAACATTTTGATCACCCACCGTAACTAGCAAGGCGGGATTTACTTCTCTGCCAACAGTCGATACACCATATATACAACCCAGTCTCAACCCCAAAAGAAACACAGGGAAAACAACCGGGGAATGCATCATGGCTCGGACCCTAAAATAATTTCCCAAACAAAATCTACAACAACTAAAGCGAAAACAACACCACCCTATCACACTCCATCATAACTTCTCAAAACAGGGGAAACTGATGATCTCCAAGAGACCACAATCCAAGGGTGCGCTCTCGGCAAGCTCTCTAACTCCTTATTGATATTTTTTTTTCTTTTTCCTTTTCTAATTTTTTTGTTTATTTTATATTTTTCTAAGGGGAGGGGTAGGAAAATCGGGAAGATGAAAAGGGCAAGGATAATTGAAAGGTCAATAGCCAGGACTAAGGGTAGGGACATGGCTCCCTCCGGAAATAAGGATGAATGGAGGAAACCAAGGCTCGCGTGGGCAGGGACGCAACCCTGAAGTAGACGAACACCACTGGGACTGTGGGGAACATCTACCCGCTACCCGTTAACCGCTTCTTCTCACCTTTCTATGACGCATTTTTAGGTACTCGTTCCTTTCGGACACCACTCTCTGAGAAATTATTTCGTGTTGAGCTGTACTGATTTGTTTCTTCTGAATCAGAATCAAGGCAACCTACCTCACTACCTTCACCCTGAATTGGATTATCATCATCATCTAACTCCTCTTCTACAATTTCCCCTTTTTCATCCCCATAATCCAAATCAACAGCATGACACTGCACCTCCTCCTCACCGCCTCCCAGTTGCTCATCTGATCCATCTTCAACCGCATCTTCATTCAGTTCCTCATCAATTTCTTCATCACCCTCGTCACCAGCTCCTTCACAAACTTCTTCATCAACCTCTTCTCCAATCTCATTTTCACCAACACATTCATCATCAACATCATCGCCATCACGTCCACTACCACCATCAGAACACTGCACATCTTCATCCTCTAGTTGCTCATCTGGTTCGCATGAAACCTCTTTCCGTTCTTCGGAATCCTCAACACTACTTAGAGAAGGCCTCTGCACATCTTCACACACTACATCATTCTCACTCGCACACTCCACAACGCTGCCACCAAATTTCTCCTCAACTTCTACCTCATCTCCTTCCACCACACTTGCAGCATGGACATCCAAACTCAGACTTTTCAGTCTCCCTAACTCAGCTTACAACTATACTCCCCTGCGCAGCATCTGCAGACCGCTCTTCTGCCTCTTCCTTCGATACCTCTCCTTCACCACTCTCAGCAACTACAACGTCCTCAACATTTCCCACCCTGGAATCCAGCTGTCCAGGTCCATGTGCAATGTCTAAATTAAATTCTACTGGCGATGGTAAAGCTACACCATCAAGTGACTTCTCATATCCCTGCGTAGGCGATGATGATGTTACAGAATCTGGATCCCTCATGAACCGAGATGGAGATACCGGAACAAATTCTGCGGCATCTGGATTCAACTGTGACGTCCTCTCTGAGTCCTGTAATTTAGTATCAACAGACGTTTTCTTGTCGTCTTGTATTGATCCACAGAAGTTATTCCGCTTTTCTTCTTCCGCTTCACCTTCTTCATCGACTACTCTATTAGACACTGGTAATTCCTCTGGAACCTTTAAAGATTCCTTTCTCTCCAAATAGGAATAACTTGCTACAGGATCCCTACTTGCCGATGTTTGTTCCCTAATATAACTTCTTCTTCCCCTGTTAATTTCACACTTGTGTCGGTTTAGTCTCGTCTGTAGAATAGATAATCGAAGATACTCTAGAATAGCGTGGGAAGCAAAACCAGAAGGTAAAAGGAGGAGAGGCAGACCCAGGTTGAAGTGGGAAGATAGTATTAAAGTAAGTACAGAAAGGAGACTTCCATGCACTCATGTGCTTATAAAACTACAAAAAAAATAAATGCTGATTAGATCAACTGTGGAAAGGAAAGTTGGATGGGCACCTGCTACGCCGTTCAAACTGGTTCGCCGCCCCGACCGAGGGCGTAGTGGGAGGGGAAGGCCCAGGCCCAGGTAGGACTACACGGTTCGGGTAAGAAAAGGAAAAAGGTATGTGGTTATCAAAAGGCTGTTTACGTAAAGGAAGAAATTGCAAGGCCACTAACCTCTGGGTTGAGGAGGAGGAAAAGAAGAAGAAGAAGAAGAAGAAGAAGAAGAAGAAGAAGAAGAAGAAGAAGAAGAAGAAGAAGAAGAAGAAGACGAAGAAGAAGAAGAAGAAGAAGAAGAAGAAGAAGAAGAAGAAGAAGAAGAAGAAGAAGAAGAAGAAGAAGAAGAAGAAGAAGAAGAAGAAGAAGAAGAAGAAGAAGATTAAATATATGTAATTTAACTTTAACGTAAAGTTAACTTTCAAGTATTAAAGTTAAGACTTTACAAAGTACAACATATATTGTAGGACACCACCGTCTACGACTCCACCAACAACAGAAAATTAAATATATTAACGAATTTTTTACGAATCTATTAAAGAATATGGAAAGTATTAATTATAGAAATATATTAAATGAAGTAACAAGAAAACTCAAATTAGTATTTTCTGTTAATATACTATTATAAGTGCAACATGGTGTACGTCTTCATCCACCAGAAACAAATTATATTTATTTTGTCGAATCATAGTCCAGAACATGTAATGTTTTTTGTATGTTGTCTCTACAATAAATTCAACCCTGGCTGAATTTGCCCATTGCGAACATACTCCAGTTGCAAAATTTTACTACTATGATTGCCACGATTAAAACAACGAAACGTGTGTACACCGCGAGCGCACATGCGTGCGACGTACCAGAGTGCGTGCTGGAGTCAATGCAAGGCGCGCGCTTGCACTGACCCGCAACACGCAGACTGCATCGCAGGACATGTGTCGGCTCAGCGGTGCGGTGTGAGTCTGTACGCGTGGGCAACACACGCGCGCGCTTACCAGAGTACGTGTTGAAGTCAATGCAAGGCGCGCGCTTGCACTGGCCCCCAACATGCAGACTGCAACGCACGACATGTGTCCGCCAAACGGGTGTGTGTGAGTGTGATGCCCGTATCCTAATATTGACAGAGTAGCAGAAATTCCATTACCTGGAGTATTTCACAGTGGATAAAGGAGCCACACGCTGAATTTATCTGCAGAGACACCGACAGAACACATCTGTTATAGTTGCCGTTTTGAATTAAACTAAATAATTTCATTTAATTTCTATCAATTGCTTAGAAACGAACAACTTATTGTTATTAACAATTACAACAATGAAAAAGTTTAATTTTTTGTTCTGTAAATGCTTTACTATTATACAAATTAAAAAGTAAACACAATTTAGTGGTTAAGTCTAATTTTTACTAAACTCTTATTGCAACCACTAACATTCTATTATACTTTCCACAAGCACTTTCAAGCCTCTCGGCTCATCTTCAGATGTAACACAACTTTATGTTGTGGAAAGTATAATTAAGTATTAGTGGTTGCAATACAAGTTTAGTAAATATTATACAAATAGTGAGAATTAAGTGCTGTAATTTGGGTTTTTAGGAAACATGACCTACTACGATCTCCACTATGATGTAATTCCTTTAAACATTTGTAAAAAATAATTCTTAAATACAGGATCAGTCAATGATGTGGGTGACTTTAAAAATTCAGTCGTGTCTTTATTTATGGATTGTAAATTAACATTTACATAAAATTGAATGTATACATAATAGCATTTAACTAGACGGAGAAACTACAAGTTTTTGAACACTACGCCCCGGATGTGACGACAATTTCAACTTACACACTTTTGAAGTAGTTTTTATGTTTTCCATTACACAGTGTAGCATGTGAACAAAAATTACACCAACTTTGAGTGTTTCGATGTTTCATGGGAGTGGATCATTGTACACCACCTTACTCTCAAAATATCCCCAGTAGAATAAATGGCACGTCGGCAACCTCGCGGGCCACGAAATGTTGCCACTCCTGAAGTAACTCGTTAAACTGCATCCATTGAGCGCCTAGCCCCATGGCTGGTTGCTCCCCATACTGTTTGGTGTGATTTTAGACGTTTCTGCGACTTGGAGAGACAAAAATTCGTTAATCGTTTGGACATATTGATCTGATATGACAGTAATTGAATTCCTATTCTCATCCTCAAATAAGTGAGGACTGATTATTCCAAAGGAAGCTATTGGACACCATACAGTACGTTTAGCAGTGTGCAATGGTTCTCGAAGCATTTCTCGACGGTTATTTGGCTCTCAATACCGAAAGGTTTGTTTATTTACATATACTCTCATATGGAAATACGTTTCATTGCATATTAGTGTATTGTGAATAACGTCTACGTTGTTATTTATGACATACGAGAACTGGCGGCAGAAAGTCACAAGGTTTACTTTATCACTGTCACTTAAGGTTTACAATATTTGACTTTTGTACGGCTGCATGTTTAAATCATTATGACGAATTTTTCGAATACTGGTATTCGACAGCTACGTGAAACTGTATGGGGTCAGGCAGAATGTTTAGCATAGGACAGCGTAGGATAGCAGCACTTGTGCGCGATATGTTTTCGGGCGTATATACAGTTCTATGTTACCTGGCGGTTCCTTTTTACTTCCATTTTCCGTAAGGAAATGGAAGAATGGTGGTCGCGAAAAAAATCGTATTCAAGATAAGGGCTGATTCTGCTTATACTATCCTCAAAAGATGAAGAAACGTCATTTTCCGAAAATTGTCTCTGTATGTGTCTGTGTGTGTGTCTGTACATAGAATTTTTTCTATGGCGAACGATAACTGCCGCAAATTCAAACAAAACAAAATAATTTTATTGTACATGTGTTCGAGTTGTAGAGGACTCAAGGCCTATTGATTTTGGTGAAGATAGGTTAAGGGAGAGGGGTAGATTACCTGCAGCGTTTTACGTTATAACAAGAGTAAAGTACTTAATTTTGATAAAGTATGCTGAAAAGAAGGTCATAATAATCCACTGTAGGAAGGTAGATGAAATATCTATAAATAAAAAGGGTAGTTGAAGGGGAGGGGTAATTTTTGAAAACTACCTTTTTCATGACGAATAAATTACTTAATTTTGAAGGATAAGATACGTTAGTAATTACATATAATGAAACTATTATTCAAAAAAAGTGTAAATATCAAAAATGGGGTTGTTCGATTAAGGGGGAGGAGTAGTTTGCCTCCATTGTTTTGTGTTTTAATAAGAGTAAAGTACTAAATTTTGCTAAATAAGTGCCCGAAAATGAAGTCATATTAATCCACTGTAAAATGGTAAATGGAGGGTAATGTAATATTTTTTAAAACATTGTATTAAACGACAACCACATAATTACAAAAATATCTTTAAATAGTGAAAATAGTTTGAGGGTGGGAAATATTATTTAGAAATTATCGAACCGAATTCAAGTAAATGATTTTAAATATACGCTAAACCTTGGAACATTGAAGTCATGTTTTGTATGGTTCTCCATATACCGATATTATTTATTTGCGAAATGATATTGGCTATGATAGGAATTATGGTGTTGATGTTAAATTAGGTAAGTTTCAGACGATTTGTGGGACAATCAACCGCAATTTTAGAAACAAAGTACGACGACATATAAAATTAAAGTTTTCAAAGTTAGGGCAGTCTCTGTACTGTTCTACGGGCGTGAATTATGGACAACAATCAAGGAATAAGTCAGAAAAATACAGGCCTTGGAATTGGCATTCTAAAAAGGAGTTAAAAGGTTTGTAAACTCGACCGTATACAGAATGGGGGCGTAAGAGAAGAATTACAAGTTTTAACTTGAATGTAAAATTAAAAGATTAGAAACAACTGTGGAAAGAACACTCAGAAAGAATGCCAGATTCCAGACTGGCCAAACAAGTCTGGAAATACAAACCTTTAGGACACAGGTGTGTGGGTAGACCCAGGAGAGATGGCTGGAGGATCTTTGTAGGCGGAACAGGCAGGACCATGCCTATGCCGTGTTATAAAGATGATGATGATGATGATCTTGACTATTATTTCTCAATACTGATGTGTGTGATATTGATCTCTTCCTGTACAGGCTATACTATATATGCCGAACACTGCTCATGTCAAATTACATTACATTAATTTTGTATTTACAGTAATTAAGCAGTATTGGTTAGAGGCTTATTAACTAACAAGAACAAGCCATTAGCTAAGTGCTGACGCGTCTCGTGTAACACGAACTGAGCCAATCATAACGCGGGGTGTGTGTTTTGTTTACAATATTGTTCCCCCCCCTTATTGTCAGTTCCGGTATCGTTGTATAACGACGTTTCTTTCTGCGTCTTAATCTCACAGGTTTACGATTATCAGCAGCCGTGGAGCTACAAGTGTGGTCTGGGCCTCCGACATTCCCACTCCGACTTGAAGTGAGTGGGCCCTCTCCAGTATTTTCATCGTTTAAAATTTAATTACCTTCCTCATAATGATTTGTTTTACAGTCATTATTTTTAAAGGCATATTATATATTATGTAGGTACTACACGAATTCAGTCTCAGCAGTGGTTTAACTAGAAGCTATGACATATCTAAAATTTAGCTTGGGGGGGTCTCCGGCCGAGTCGCTTCATACTAAAGCAAAAAAAAACTTAAGACTAATCAACGTTACTATCTTTAAAGTGGTTGAAAAAACTTGATCATGAAATCAATCCCATTAAATCGGTAATAACACAATAAAAATACGCGTTGTTGGAACATTGTTTAGAAGATACTCACTGACTGAGTTGATTTTCCTATATTTCTTGTTTCAAACGTTTACGCAAATGCTGTGCATTAAACCTTTTTTTATTTAAAAAAAAAGAGTTATTACTTAATTAGCATACAAAGCTGAAAAAAATATTAAAATAGTCCAATAATTAAGAGATTAACAAAATTCGTCAATTTTTTTCGATCTTATGGGGGGCAGGGTCCGGTTGCCCCCCCCCCCTAAATACGCCTCTAACTAGAAGCTGCTTCAGGAGGGGGTATGAGACTATCTTGAAGATTGGATCTCCATTTTCCTCAAGCCAAATGAGAAATTCATTACACCCCCTATTATTTTATAAATACATTTTATTATTCTTAGCATTTAAAAGTTTTTGAGTAAACCGACGTGAAAAATAAGGACTGAAAAAAGCATGAAAAAGCTCTGACTTTAAAATATTCTGTCTTATTAATTGTTATTCAAATTAAAGGTAATAAATCTCATGTCGTTAGGAATCGCTTTAATTCTAAATCTGTACTTTTTGTAAATCGTGAAAATGAGTCTTTCTGAAGATATTTAGAAAAACCCAGTTGTATTACCCCTTTGAAATAAAATTTACGGATTTTGTCCCAAGAATCTTTAAAGCGACTTAAAGTTTTGTTGAAGTACGTTATTATTTATGTAAAATCCAGCAATAAAATATTCTTATATTTCTGATTTAAAGTGAAGAAACAAGTGTACCTGTGTAAATAATAATTATATAATAAAATAATTATATTATAATATAGAATCAAGGCGTGGTAAGTAAACGTATGCCTGTAGCTTTAATTTCTGGACACAAGAATATGTGCAAGCATTTTCTTAAATAATTATAAAATATATTCCTTAATATCAACAGGAATAGATAGGTTAAAAAGGGGTTTCTTTGTACCTCCCAAATTCAATTTAAAAATAATTTTAGTAATTTTTGTTAGTACAAATTATTTAGTAATTTAGTAATAATTGTTAGCAAAACAATACAATTACTTAAATTATAATTTGTTTTGTGTAAATGTTTCAATTTTGTAATGTTATGTAGTTTATTATATTAACTACACGGTGAATTTCGATCCTTTAACACGAGATCATAGTACCGACTAGGATTCAACTTCATGTTCTCCAATTCTAATATTTGTAGACGTTGTAACTAAACTCGTGTAAAAAATAATATTTATGTTTTTTTTTAACTTCGGATTTCACCCAACTATGCCGGCTCCTGGTTTTTTCCTCTCACCAAATGTAAATGTGATATTTTCTTCTGCGATAGTGTAGTTCCTCTGGATTCTTCGAGTGTAATGTTCTTTTTCGCTCAGAGAGGTAGTTTGATGCGGTATTACTAGTGTCGTATTAAGTGTTCGAAATCTGGCTAAGTTCGTTGTTCAATGGAATAGTATTAATTTGAAAATTCCAACATGGCGGTCTTTGGTGTCTTTGGTGTTTAATTATATGCATCTTTTTACTGGTTCTTCATTTCGTTAATTGGTTGAGTTGTTTTTATTAATTTTATGTTTATAACCTCTTCTGTAACTCTTCATAGGGTACTTTCAACTTAGTTCAAATTATTATATTTTTTAGATCTCCCTTCTGCACGTTCCCATCCGTTCTGGTTCGCGTTTAACAATCAACTGCTAAATGAAATCGTTATTTAATATAGTAATTCCAGAGATATTTTGGTTCCTATTCCATTGTATGAAATCAGCTGTTCGTCTTTGTCCAGATCTGATCTCATAGAAATATATGACATTTTTTCTATTTTATGGCTATAATTTAATTATTTTTTAATTTCATGAAAATTTAAGTACTCCTGTTCTAATTTTACATAAATCAATATCCAACATGACCTATTTTAGTTTCAATTAAGCTTAAAACTGGCATTTTTTGACATTTCTTATAGGCCTTATTATAATTCACATAATTATAAATTAAATGGCTTACAAGTCGTTTTATGTTAACATTGTCCTTAAATAAGATTACTTATTACATCATTATTCTTTGTCTTTAACAATCTGTTGTTACAACAAACCGAAACTGATTAATTTACATTTTATTTGTACTGTGTCCTCTGTTAGGCATTATATTACACATTTCCAATAAAGTCAATTTTATCCTCTGATCATTACATTTACTATTATATATTTCTGTGATAATTATAATTAAGTATCTTTATTCTTAACTGACTAATCTCTGTTAATTTTATACAGTTTTATCTAACTTATCCTTTTGGATCTGATTACATAGTAAAAGTTAAATTTGGCCTAAAAATCAGTTTTGCTTTGCTACTGATATTATAACTAGTTTGCTTCCTTATTATTTCTCTGGTTTACAATTTAAAAGATATTATGATTACTTCCTTGCCTTTCCTACCTTAACAAAACTTTAACACAAATTAACATTATTTAACTATAACAAAACATCTTATCATCTAACATTTTCGATTACATATAATGAAAGTTCATGTTCCCACATTTATATTATTATGAAACAATCCTTACGTCTTATATCTAAATACTTTATTACAATTAACAACATTTCAGTCATTTTCTGTCTTTTTGTTTGTTTGATTGTGACTTCACTTTAAGCTACCTCCTAACCTCATTATTCTCTATTACAGTTTGTTATAATGATTTTTTTTTTAAGAATAGGGAAATTCACAATTTATTATCACTAGTTTGGTATTTCACTATTATAGTTTATAGTTGATACCACTTTACTTCTCACTGAGGCATTCTTTATCACCTACACTAATGGTAGTCTTTAATCTTTTCTTCTTAATATTCTACTTTCTACACTGGTGTTATATCTATATTTAATTTACATTCTTTATCTTGTAGCGTCATAGAACGTTCCATAAAAAGAAATCATTTATATAGTAAGTTAGCATAGGAGGAAAGTGAAGTGAACAGTATCGAACCCAAGTAGTCCCAAAAAATTGTGTAATTTTGTATAATAATTATTTCTATCAACTTGAAAAAACGACCAAACTATGACTAAGACAAAACCCCATATATATTATTAATGTGAATAAGAGTGAAAAAACCATAAGACACTATAAGAGAGAGAAATAATGTCAGAAACCACCAGAATAAAGTCAATAATTATTAAGTTTTATAACTATGAATATAGTATTAAAAACTATTTTTTGTGAATAAATGGACATGATCCATCATTATATTATGTGATGTAAATAAAATAAATGTATTAAATGACTTAAATACATTATTAGAAAGAGTTTAAGTTAAAATAAAAATTGTATATTTGCAATGACAAAAAATATTAATGTGTTGGATTTGAGACCATACACCAAGATTTCATGGAAAAATTAATTATCATCAGATTTAAATAAAAACTATATGTAATTGTCAAGCAGACAATAGTGAACAATTTATCTTAAATAAAGGAAGCTGTCAAATGAATAAAAGGCAGCCAAAATAGCCAAAAACAGTGTTAACTAAAAACATGTAATAGGCATCTAATATTGTATAATTTATGAATTTAATGTTGTCAAAATGCAACCAAACTGTATTAGAAAGCTGTAATATGATATAAAGCAACTATACTAATATACCTGACCAACTTTAACATTGTAATAGTCAAGTCAGCAAAATATTTACTTATACCATGTATGGCTGAAGCCAATTATCCAGTACAAAAGAATCATATCTGGCTAAAATACTTACATAATACTAACAAAAATAAGATAGAAAGGTACAATACATCAGAATACCTTAATAAGAAATAAACTCAGTTGAAAGTAAAATCAATTCTAAAAGAATTTAACTAATTAGAGTGAGATTTGTCACACCATAAAAAAATGACATCTCAAGACAATCAATGATGCTATGTCATCTTGTGATAAATATAATATATGTACAAAGTAACCAGGTATCACAAAAGATAGACAAAATAATAAACTCTGTGTGTATAGTGGTGAAATAACACATATATTAAGGAAACAGACTAATCATTGTATTAGAAAATTGACAAGAACCTAGGCCATGAGCAGAGGCCATATAAAATTGTATTTATTTGTGTTTTATTGATGTTAAAATTTGTTTATTTTGTTGTAGGAGAGTAGTAGTAGTAGATGTCCAGCTTGTGAAGGGAACTTTATAACTCCACAACAATTTTTATTATAAATATTGAGTTTTTAATGACTACAACTCAAGGTGAAGGTTGTAAATTGTAATGTTTGTTAGACTTAAGTTAATTAGATACCAATCATATTTAGTATCGCTAGATTCAGTTAAAAACAAGGAATTTAAATACATTAATGGCATACAAATTGTAAGTACTAATGTGAAACTGTTTGATAAATACCAGTGTAAATTTTGAAATACCCATTGTATGAAGAATAAGAAATTCGTTCTAAAAGCTTCTACGGAAGTGAAAATTGTTCTATGACATTCCATTTCGTTTATTCTCGAACAATCTAGAAAGAATTTTACACAAATATACCGGAAGTCGACGAAAACAGTCATCCCGATTTAGTATAAAAGCGAGACAAAATTTGACCACAAAACACTTGAAGATTGAACGCCAGAACTGATGCATCTCACACAACACTGATCAACGCAGCTAAGGCGAAACCGAGAGGCGAAAAATCGACAAGACACGGCAGGAAGGCTTTTCCCGTACATAGACATACCCGACTGACTTAACCTCAACGAGAGTCGCCAAAAAGTATCGCTGAAATAGAGCAGCGATACGGCAAATTCTAATAGAAAGCACGCAGCCAGAACGTCGACGGCCCAGGAGGGTCCCAACATTTAATAGAGAACGAATTCTGCTGTGTTCGCATTGACTGACTAACGTGACAAATAATTCCCCCGAACGTAAACAAACAATACATCTAAGCCTTCCTCAAAACTGCATGGGGATCAGCGCTGCGGTGGCAGTTTTCTGAATCAACGCTAAACAGATGATTCGTAGTGGCGGCGTTTGAACGAGATTTTACTGCCAAACGTTTTGACAAAAAGTGCGGAAAAAGTAACGATCGAAAAAATTGACTTTAAATAGATTCAGTGTACACCCGAAGAGGCGAGATCGAGAAACTACCCGAAGGAAGTGTCCAGTGAGAGAATAAACGACCATTGGAACGTGAGTTTACCAAAATTAAAATCATTGTTACCTGGTTACAATTATCACACAGTTGTACTTTACACGCCACACATACATCTTCAAATCACTTAGTTTTTTCTTGTAAGGCATCTAATTGATATGTCTTGGTAGTTCAAAGGAGTCACGTCCTGAGATTAAAGTTTTTTCACATATTAAACTCATGCTTGTCAACTGAGTCAGAAAAAATTGTCAATAATAATAACTTGTAAAATTTTTTCTCTGCAATTTTATAATTTTTATGAATGATAGTCCTTCAGACGATTTGTTTGTTGTTATTAAAGAATCATTAAACATAACTGATTTTTCAAAGCTAAACTGACTTGTTTAAATTTTTTTGTAGATTTAAAAATTTTATCAATCACATTTAATTTTTTCTTGGAACAAACGTTTCCAAGTGGCGCCCACAAAAGCATAGTTTTAAGTTGTATTACAGGACTACATCACTGCAGAGGATCCAGTCAACAGAGTAAGTAACAAAAGTGCGCGGAGGTAACGCCCGACAGATTACAACACTTTTACAATTACACACACCTCTATATTTTCTTTTGTTATAAATTGGCAGCCCAACTAGTGAGGCTTGAAAAAGACGGAACAAGCCCGGCAACTACCAACATATTAAAATGCCGCAACCAAAGGGAAAAAAGGTGAAGAAGACTGTGGAACCCGAGTTAAGTGTGGAAGACGGAGAGGCAGTACAGGTCGAGGAAACGGAATTAGAACCGCCCACACTAGAAATGGAAAGACCAGTACAAACAGCAGAGGAATTAGAAGAACAAACGGGAGAAGAACCCATACAAATGGTAGAACAAACAGAGAATCCCGAACCAGAGAAAATAACAGGAAGCGTTGACGCGAATATGATAATGATGATGTTCCGAACGCTAAACGAAAATATGAATAAAAACAGACGGGAAGATAAGGAAGAGAATAATAGAAATAGACAGGAAGACAAGGAGGAGAATAAAAATAATAATGAGAAAATGTTCCAAAGGATGGAAGAAAAAATGAACAAAAACACAGAATCTTTAAAGAAGGATATAACCAAGAAAATAGATGACAATGGGAAAAAACTAGAGCTATTTCAGGAGGAGAATAAAAAAAGTATAGAATCCCTGAAAAAAGAAATTAGCATAAAATACGAAACAGTAAACAAAACGATCAATGATAATAAAATCGATAGTGACAGGAAGGTCGAAAACATGGAGAAACAATTGGAAAGGTTACGGGAGGGAAACAATACACGTTTCGAAAGTATAGAGGAGCAAACAGTAGAGACCAAACAAGATATTATAAATCTCGAAAACAGGGTAAGGCAGAACCAAGACGCCATCATGCAGGAGGTAGGAGAAGTCCAGCACATCGCTAACAGGCTGGATGAACAAATAAAATCTAACAAAAATAGTATACTGGAAATAGACCAGAGAGAGAAAAACCTGCAGGAAAGATTAGAGGCGTTGAGAGACACACCAATACTAAACACTCATACGTGTCATGGTGAAAACAGGGAAGTAATCAACTTCCAGGACTATCGACGAAACCCAATGGAATTTTTGGAAAGAATGGAGGAGGTTATTGGGAGAAGTAGAGAAACAAGGTGGGACAGGATAAGAGAGATGCTTGACGAGACGTTTAAAAATACTAAGGATAACTGGTGGATAGCGGTACGACCCGAAATAACGAATTTAGCAGAATTTAAACGTCAGTTTAAGGAAAAGTATTGGTCAGAGACCGCACAAAACAGGGTAAGAATGGACATTTTCTATGGCAAATACGACGCGTCCTATGGACAGTCCCCGACGTCTTATTTCCTGGGAAAGGTATGTTTAGCACGGAAGTTGATACCGCCGATCCCAGAAGAATGTTTGGTAAGGCAGTTAGCTGGACATTACAGCTATGGGATCAAGGATGCCCAATTATACCAACAGATTAGCAAAATAGCCGATCTGGCCAAATTATTGGAAAATTGCGAATCCACAGGAAGGTTCCAGGATTACCAACCCCCCAATCGTAAGGTAGAGTACAACAACAATAATAACGGACCAAACCGGAATGGAGGTGGGAACGGTAATAATCTAAACACCAATAATCAGAATAATAATATCCCACCAAATGGCCGGAATGATACCACTCAGGGCCCAATTAACCGCAACTATCCGGGACCAAACAGAGGTAATTACACCGGGAATAACTACGGTAGGAACTACCACCAGGGAAACGGTTATCGCGGGAATAATTATAGAGGAAGTAATTATGGTCAACGTAATGGTTATCGCAACGGGGGAAACCAAGGAGGAGGCGGTTGGAGAAACCAAAATGAATATAGGCCCCAGGTAAATTATATGATGGCCGATAATCGACGACCATATCTACCCAATTTACCAAGTTACGGGTATATGACTCAACAGGCGCCAGGTAGCCAAGGTGATACGGCGAATAACCGGCAGCAGTTATCAGAGGGTAGGAGTAGCGAACCACCCCGAAACGAAAGTAACAACCAACAAGAGCCAAACGCTAATCAAAATAATAATGAGAATCGGGTAACAGTTCACGAAAATCCAGGTTTTTCATTGCAGCATAATCAGGCAAGTAAAGACGAAAAACCCCGAGTATTTTATGTAAACCATGTATTGGCAGAAACTGGCCGAGAACCAGATAATGATCCCCAAAATGAAAGTGAGAGAGAGGAGGAATTCCGCTATGCAGAAAAATTATGGCCCAAACATGTGATGAGATGGTAAGGCCATGAAACGAATCATCCAGAATAAATGTCATAGACCAGGCATTTGAAGGAGTAGAGGTGATAAACATCGAAGGTCGAATATTGAAAAGAGAAGGAATTAAAAAGGAATGGGAATGATAAATAAGGACATAATATAAGGGACACACAACCAAAAGGAGTTGAAATAATTAACCCAAACTAACAAATATAACCCAAATATTATCAAACATGAAAACAATACCTACGAGGTAACTGACACAATCAGGAACAAGGTAAAAGGAACGTATAACCAGACTTCATTAAAAAAGTACCATGATTAAAAAAAATCACAAGTCGAATACGCAATCAGTAACCAAGTACCATGACCAAAGACCCAAGTCAAATACAGCATCATAGAGAAGGTACCTTGACTAAACATGTCAACGTGAATTTTTCAACTTAGCCATAATTAGAAAGGAGATAGAGATTTTTAAATAAATATAAATATTATTGTATTATGATTATTATTAATAAATATTACGAGAAGGACACATTACACCAAAGGCATAAAGATATATATAAAATATAGATTTATTTCCAATAGCCATGTCAACGTATATTTACCAGCTTACCCGTACTTAGAGAAGGAGAGAGATTATTATAAATTAATATTACGAGAAGGACACCTTACACCAAAGGCATAATGATATATATAAAATATAGATTTATTTCCAATAGCCATGTCAACGTATATTTACCAGCTTACCCGTACTTAGAGAAGGAGAGAGATTATTATTAATAAATACTACAAGATGGACACTTAGTAAAGGAGAAAAGAGGGAGAAATACTGTCATATATTTGATATTTAAATGGAAATGATAAATGAAAAAAAAAGGGAAAACAGTGTGTTACATAAGGAGGTAATGATTTTAAACGATAATTTTAACCTGCGGAGAACGATATATTAATATAATTGTGAATTAATCAGAAGAGTTTAAGAAAGGGAATTTATGTGTAGGAGCCTATGATCTTTGAATATTGTATTTTTTTTTATTATTATTATTATTATTTGTTGCAAAGGTGCAATTATTATTTTCTGAACAGGGATGTGTTGCCTCTGATTTCAGTAGTGATAGACAGGAAGGGACAGAGAATGTATGCCATAGCGAGCCACTCTGACTCCCAACCCTCTATGTAAGTTAGGGAATTGATAGGGAATTATATCAAAGATTAATTATAAAACATCAAGGTAAAAAGGAAAGGAATAGGTGATATGGCAAAGAACGAACTAGGAATATTGAGTTGGATTAATATATTAAAGGAGTAGTACAGGAATTTAATTATAAGATAAAAGAATGAGATATAAAGAAGCTAATAAAGGGTTATTATAGAGATGATAATTTCATCAAAACCAAAGATATGTTTTTCCAAAATTATCAACTTTAACGGTGAGGCATATGTAGCGTCACAGAACGTTCCATAAAAAGAAATCATTTATATAGTAAGTTAGCATAGGAGGAAAGTGAAGTGAACAGTATCGAACCCAAGTAGTCCCAAAAAATTGTGTAATTTTGTATAATAATTATTTCTATCAACTTGAAAAAACGACCAAACTATGACTAAGACAAAACCCCATATATATTATTAATGTGAATAAGAGTGAAAAAACCATAAGACACTATAAGAGAGAGAAATAATGTCAGAAACCACCAGAATAAAGTCAATAATTATTAAGTTTTATAACTATGAATATAGTATTAAAAACTATTTTTTGTGAATAAATGGACATGATCCATCATTATATTATGTGATGTAAATAAAATAAATGTATTAAATGACTTAAATACATTATTAGAAAGAGTTTAAGTTAAAATAAAAATTGTATATTTGCAATGACAAAAAATATTAATGTGTTGGATTTGAGACCATACACCAAGATTTCATGGAAAAATTAATTATCATCAGATTTAAATAAAAACTATATGTAATTGTCAAGCAGACAATAGTGAACAATTTATCTTAAATAAAGGAAGCTGTCAAATGAATAAAAGGCAGCCAAAATAGCCAAAAACAGTGTTAACTAAAAACATGTAATAGGCATCTAATATTGTATAATTTATGAATTTAATGTTGTCAAAATGCAACCAAACTGTATTAGAAAGCTGTAATATGATATAAAGCAACTATACTAATATACCTGACCAACTTTAACATTGTAATAGTCAAGTCAGCAAAATATTTACTTATACCATGTATGGCTGAAGCCAATTATCCAGTACAAAAGAATCATATCTGGCTAAAATACTTACATAATACTAACAAAAATAAGATAGAAAGGTACAATACATCAGAATACCTTAATAAGAAATAAACTCAGTTGAAAGTAAAATCAATTCTAAAAGAATTTAACTAATTAGAGTGAGATTTGTCACACCATAAAAAAATGACATCTCAAGACAATCAATGATGCTATGTCATCTTGTGATAAATATAATATATGTACAAAGTAACCAGGTATCACAAAAGATAGACAAAATAATAAACTCTGTGTGTATAGTGGTGAAATAACACATATATTAAGGAAACAGACTAATCATTGTATTAGAAAATTGACAAGAACCTAGGCCATGAGCAGAGGCCATATAAAATTGTATTTATTTGTGTTTTATTGATGTTAAAATTTGTTTATTTTGTTGTAGGAGAGTAGTAGTAGTAGATGTCCAGCTTGTGAAGGGAACTTTATAACTCCACAACAATTTTTATTATAAATATTGAGTTTTTAATGACTACAACTCAAGGTGAAGGTTGTAAATTGTAATGTTTGTTAGACTTAAGTTAATTAGATACCAATCATATTTAGTATCGCTAGATTCAGTTAAAAACAAGGAATTTAAATACATTAATGGCATACAAATTGTAAGTACTAATGTGAAACTGTTTGATAAATACCAGTGTAAATTTTGAAATACCCATTGTATGAAGAATAAGAAATTCGTTCTAAAAGCTTCTACGGAAGTGAAAATTGTTCTATGATATTCCATTTCGTTTATTCTCGAACAATCTAGAAAGAATTTTACACAAATATACCGGAAGTCGACGAAAACAGTCATCCCGATTTAGTATAAAAGCGAGACAAAATTTGACCACAAAACACTTGAAGATTGAACGCCAGAACTGATGCATCTCACACAACACTGATCAACGCAGCTAAGGCGAAACCGAGAGGCGAAAAATCGACAAGACACGGCAGGAAGGCTTTTCCCGTACATAGACATACCCGACTGACTTAACCTCAACGAGAGTCGCCAAAAAGTATCGCTGAAATAGAGCAGCGATACGGCAAATTCTAATAGAAAGCACGCAGCCAGAACGTCGACGGCCCAGGAGGGTCCCAACATTTAATAGAGAACGAATTCTGCTGTGTTCGCATTGACTGACTAACGTGACAAATAATTCCCCCGAACGTAAACAAACAATACATCTAAGCCTTCCTCAAAACTGCATGGGGATCAGCGCTGCGGTGGCAGTTTTCTGAATCAACGCTAAACAGATGATTCGTAGTGGCGGCGTTTGAACGAGATTTTACTGCCAAACGTTTTGACAAAAAGTGCGGAAAAAGTAACGATCGAAAAAATTGACTTTAAATAGATTCAGTGTACACCCGAAGAGGCGAGATCGAGAAACTACCCGAAGGAAGTGTCCAGTGAGAGAATAAACGATCATTGGAACGTGAGTTTACCAAAATTAAAATCATTGTTACCTGGTTACAATTATCACACAGTTGTACTTTACACGCCACACATACATCTTCAAATCACTTAGTTTTTTCTTGTAAGGCATCTAATTGATATGTCTTGGTAGTTCAAAGGAGTCACGTCCTGAGATTAAAGTTTTTTCACATATTAAACTCATGCTTGTCAACTGAGTCAGAATCTGAATTATACTAGCCGATACTTGATTGGACATATAAAAAATTGTCAATAATAATAACTTGTAAAATTTTTTCTCTGCAATTTTATAATTTTTATGAATGATAGTCCTTCAGACGATTTGTTTGTTGTTATTAAAGAATCATTAAACATAACTGATTTTTCAAAGCTAAACTGACTTGTTTAAATTTTTTTGTAGATTTAAAAATTTTATCAATCACATTTAATTTTTTCTTGGAACAAACGTTTCCAAGTGGCGCCCACAAAAGCATAGTTTTAAGTTGTATTACAGGACTACATCACTGCAGAGGATCCAGTCAACAGAGTAAGTAACAAAAGTGCGCGGAGGTAACGCCCGACAGATTACAACACTTTTACAATTACACACACCTCTATATTTTCTTTTGTTATAATCTATATGTAATGTATCCTGTAACTTGGGTTACTGGGATTTAGGGTTTTGTGTCGTTATTTTGAATCTAATTAAATTGTACCTATCTGTCATAAGATTTGAGAAGTAACCTTCCCTAATACTACACTCTTTGTACAAAGCTTGAATTAGTTGGTCCTTTTATTCTCCTTCAATGAGTATGGTATTGTTTTATGTTTGGATCCTTTGATGTGGTTATCTTAATAATTCATCCGTGATTATCTTTCCTTACTTCTCCTTATCTTACTGGGTATACTGATGATGTACTGGGGTTTTAATCATCATGTGGTTGAACGTATATTGTTTGATATAGATTGTTCATTTTATTTGGACCAAGAGTATTTGTTGTTGTAGAGTCTATTGTCTGCATTTGATTTACTATAATGATCAATTTATTTTTTAATCATTTTGTTATTACTCACTACAGATTGTTTCTTCCTTTTCTTTTCAAGGTTGTATTAAGTTATATTCAGGGTGAAAATTCTGTTATGCTACAACGTATACAGTCTTGAGCTTCTACTTAGTTTAGCAATCAGAGTAAGCATAAGTTTTGGAGTGAACTATTTGGGGTCACAGCTTAATAATAATGCTTGAAAGTCTTGCCCTACCTGTCAGTAATATTGGGGGGGGGGGTGATCTTACAATACTGGATGCAATCATTAACGAATAAAACCATAGAGATATTAGACTAGAAGAGTCATGTTATAGACTAAGGCCTAAATCTTAGTAAAAATTAAAAATTTATAATTTGCATAATAATATTGTCAGCTATCTTGAATGTATGTGAAAGGCTTAGGAGTTTCCAGCTTTAGCGTTGTATAGACATTTGATGTGTAAAAAACTAATTAAAACTCAAAAATTATTGTAATTATTTATAAAACTCATTAATAAGTTGAAATTAATAAGAAATTGTTTCAAATAATATGAAATCAGTTAAGAAACAAATTGTGTTTTGATAGAAGGTCGTAGTACAAATAGAAACTATTTGGAATAACTAATCAAGTTTACCTACAGTTTATGAACAAACTTTGTATTATAACAAATTGATAAGTCACTCAATATGTGAAAATTAAAAGTAAAAGGATTATAACTATGTAAAATTCAGTGAGATTAAGCATATTTAGTAAATCAAGAACCATAATAATAGCTAATTGTGCAAAATTATAAAAAGTGATTGTTGATAAGGAAAAACGTAGGGTAAAGCTTTCTGTTTCCGGGACGCGAGAAATAGACGCGCTTTTGGAAAAAAGCGTCATTTTTAATTTGACCATCACCAAGTTCAGACGTATCTTCAAGAAGTGGAACAGTTAAACTGTATTCGGTAATCTAACCGTAAATAGAGAGTGCGAGAGTAAATAAAGCATTAAATAATTAATTCACGAAACTAAATAGAATAACGTGAAAAAAGAAATATACCCGTCAGGCAACATTGTGTATTAATGACTCAAATAATAGAGAAGAGAACTAACCTATTAGCGTTCACAGTTAAAAGAAAGCGAAATTAAGCACACACACCCACACACACACACCCACAGGTTAATTCACATCCTGTGTACTATAAACAAAAAAATTAAGGCTATAGGACCCAAATCTGTAAAAGATCAGTACAATATCTTGAAGGTATTGTAAAAAATTTTCTCAGGACAAGTGATAAATTCATGATTTTCCCATATAATTTTTTAAATACATAATTCTTTAAATATATTTAATAATTCTTTGTGTCTCAAAGTTTTTCAGTAAAGCGACGTGAAGTATGCAGCAAATACGTAGGCCTACGTTATTTACTAAATGTTGAGTGACTGTCGTTATTAAGAAAACTCTAATTACTTTTTTAATTTTCTTGAAATGTGTTAATGTATTAAAACTTTTTTAAATTTAAGTGATTGTAATATTAAAAATTTCATTAGTTATTATATTGATATTATATCATTATAATTATATTGATATTATCTCATTTCATTATATGACATGTGCCACGGGCCGGCACAGTGGTATTGGTCGTCAGATCGAGTCAAGGTCACGGCTCGGTCTGCCTGCCCTTACCTATTCCTGGGGTTATTAATACAACGGTCTTATCTGGCGCGCCTTGGCCAGATAACTAACAAATGGGCGCTTACACACTACACACACAACATAACTCCTTCGCCATCGAACGTGGTTAATAATAAATAGTTAGGTGATTGCTCTCTGGAGGTGGTGGAGCCTGAGTTTTTCCAGGACGCAACAGGAAGTGGGCCTAATGCTTAAAGGAGTGCTATATTTATATCCCACTGTTCTCGGTAAAGGTAACGTTTGTTTCAATAGTTGGTTAAATTAATTCCGATTTCATTATTTCCGATTTACAAGCTGTGGTGTTTCAGAACAAAATAAAAGAGAAATAGTTTATTTCACATATGAACACAAATAGTTTTATGATAAAAATAGTTTATTTTTAACGTTATAAAATCCAGCTTCATTTAAAGACATACAGGATGCTTATATAAGTGTGTTCACTTTTCACTCACGTAATGATTCTATATAATTTGCATGGAAATGACAAAATGTGTGGATACGACCGATGGTTGGTTTATCATCTGACCAATGGAATATTTTTCTGTATTGCAGTATAATAAAATGATAATATCTTTGAAGAATTTACTCTCAACATTCTTTGAAGGAACAAGAAAAAGAATCGTGAATTGTAATTTGTCCTTAATAAGTCGGAAATATAAAGTATAAATCGTAGCATTATATTAGTAGTATTGAAACTATCAAAACTGCCACAACGCCGGCAGCACGATCACCTCCTTACAAAATTTTTAGCCTAATCTCTTTTTGCATTCTCTTTAACAATTCTTGACGAGTTATTTCACGTAATAACTGATGAATTGTTCATTGTGAACAGTGACTTATAAATTACTTTTCTGAATTATGATTTATGAATTATGAACTATGATTTAATTACTAAGTTTGTAATTAAACCTTTATGTGTTCTCAGTTTGGTCTCATTATTTGTGCCAATTAGTTTGACTGAACATTTAGTTTAAATAAAGTAGGCCTACACTAGTTTTAATTAATACAATTACTTTAAGATTACGTTTCATCAGTTTGACAGCTCCTATTACTCACACGGTAATGGTATTGGATGGGTTGCGTGTGTGAGGTTGGCTGGTACAAGTCAGGACCAGGCACAGCATACAGACCCTCCCCAACTCCCAGCGCTGTCATACTCTGTAACGCGATATCTAGCCCTCTCTTCCTTCCTGCTCCGCCGAGTTTCCACTCGAAAATAACCAGACAAATTGAATAAGTTCTGTTTCACTGTTCGACACAAGCCTTTAATGAAATTTATTGAGTGGAACTCGAACGAAGCAGCGCGATGTGCACACGATAACAGACGGCTGTGTGGGCGCTCGGTTACCGGCGCAACAACGTCGTGCCGCAACTCTCTCCGAGACAAATCTACGTCGCTAAAAACGCTACTGTAGACCCACACACACACACACACACACATACAGTTTCAAGTTAAACAATGTAAGAATTCGATTTTTCCTCCCTTTGGTTAAGATATTGGCAACATACCCCTAATGTCAGGCAACGTATTTTAACAATAAGTTAAACAACGTGGTAAACCCTGATGGACACTACACCAGACCGACCGTACAATCCTCAGCTGATAGAACAGGTACTCATTAGGGTAGGCTGAACAAAGGAGCAGCAGAATCTTAGTGTAAACGACTTTGCGGTTAAGCGTTTTCCACTTCAACAAATTTGTTAGAAAAAAATTTTGAAGTTTATACCCATTCAAAAATCGGACTAAGGACGTCTGACAAAAGATAAACTAATTTGTAGAACCACACTGAAAAAGTCTCAACATTAATAACAATATAAACGGACAAATAATTCAGAATAAAAAAACACGATAATTCAAAAAATCGATTGCGGCCGTTCTGATTCTGTTCTATCGAAAAAGACACTTTTGGAAATATCAGGTTTGTGATTAACGAAATACAAAATTGTACATTATTAAAAAAAACTAAATTTTTTAAAATTTTCTTAAAACATTTGTATTTGAAATATCTGCCGGGCTGTTTGGCCGTGGTCTAAGGTTTACATTAAAACCAAACGTTTCAGCAGCACCATTGGCTGCCATCTTTATTCGAGTTAACCTAACGCGGGGTGTCGTACGTCAGCCTTCACCACAGTACTGTGGGCCTGACGTACGACACCCCGCGTTAGGTTGACTCGAATATCCACTGAAGATGGCAGCCAGTGGTGTTGCTGAAACGTTTGGTTTGAATGTAAGCCTTAGATGACGGCCAAACACCCCGGTAGATATTTCAAATACAACTGACACCGGCCGTGAAAGCCTTAGAACAATATTTCTTAAAACAGGTTTATGTATTAAAACGTTATTAAATTTATGTATTTATAATATCAATGATTTCAATAGTTACATTTTATTATATTGATATGTGCCGCAGGCCGGCACAGAGGTAGTGAAGGTTACGGCTCGGTCTGCCTGCTCACCCCTATTGCTGGGGACATAACACAACGGTCTTATCTGGCATACCTTGCCAGATAACTAAGAAATGGGCGCGTGCGCACACACACACACACCGTACGTGGTTAATAATAAACACGCAATTGGCTGATTTCTCTCTGGCGGTGGTGGGGCGTGAGGTTTACCACGACCCGAGGGCGCAACCCTCGCCTGAGGCTAAAGTAACCTTTAGCATTGTAGTAGCGGGGCGTCTTTGCACCGATGCATGATTGCAGCATCTGGGTCGAGCCCAATGGCTGCCTGGCGATATACATAGGTCTGGTGCAATAGACTGGTTCCTAAAAACTGGAAGGGGCAACCGCTAGCGAGTTAACTCAGAAGGCAGGGGAGAAAGAAAACTTTATTTTTATTTTTATTGATCGTTGCGAACTGCCGCTTGAGCCGATTCAGGCGACAGATGTCATCTGCTTCAAGCTCAGCTAGCAGACACCATGAGGCGTCGGTCGCTCTCCGCGAGGCAGAGAGCCTCCGTGTCAGTTATAGGCGTAACAGCGCGGTCGGCGTGCAAGGAAGGAACAGAGGACAGCTTAGAAGGTTAACTCAGGGGCAGGGACAGATGTTAAATGGTAGTAATGTCTTTATGGCGGGTCATCGTAGCTAATGGGGGGACGGGGCTCAAGGGCGCTGCATGGTAGCAGCGCCCGGAGTGACTCCTCCGATGACTGCTAGTAGGTCGTGCTCTCCCAAGGACTTTTGGAAATACAAGGTCAAGTGGGTGGGATGGTATGCTCCTTTTGCAGTTGGGTAGCGGAGAGGATCTCAACAAGTGAGGTGCTCAGCCAAGCCAAAGTCTAGTAGGTTGTGTGCCCTGAAGCCAGCGATGACGCGTCCGAGTCACAGCGGAGAAACCTCCCGGTACATATTGTAACGACTAGATCCTTGCGTATTCTTAAAAGATGTAAGTATTGTGTGTGTTCGCCTCACACGAGTGGTCGTTACTTATATGTTGCGCTGACGATGTCCGTCGTGATCTCACGAATTACCAGTACACGCGAGTGGAAACCTTACCTGTTCTCCAGTATGTGTGCATAAATCCCGGGTGGCGCCAAATTGTTTATACTGAAAACAATTAAAATACAAAATAGGTCGATTGAGCGTTCGTGGCTATGACGGTCTGGTGAATTCAATTATTCCCGCTTGTACGGGTTTATAAATCTCGCTGATAGTTCGCCGAGTTTCCGACGTGAGCGCTTACCGTCACCTTTGCTCTTTGCTAAATAGTACACAAATTATATAATGCACTTCCCTATGAAATAAAAAAACAGTGGTTACAACTTTGTACTAGTTTATTTAATTGCGATTTGGATTTATTCAGTAATATATAAAATTATATTTTTGTTATTAAACAAATTTGCACCGGCAATTATTATAAGACAAAAATCTCAAGGTTGGCGAATTGACTCTGAACGCATTATTCAGTCAAACATGGCGACTGCTTGGTTTGTTTAAAGTTAATTTCGTTCAGATCCTGGATTCTTGTGATTACGAAAAAAATATTAATAATGATTACAATAAAGTACACTACCTTACATTAATTGTACTTAGATAATATAATGTGTAATTATAATTTGTTCCTGAAGTGTGTAAAGTGTGTTTCAAAAAGTTCGTAATTTTCATACAGGTTATTTTTCTAGTTAACAAAATTTAGTGTTTTAATTTTTATTAATCTTTGAAAGAAATAAGATCATCAGTTTATAGTGAGAGTTCAGATTACTGTGAGCAAAATTTAAAGAGAATTTAATTCAGAAATTCGGGTAAATTAGCAATACTTATCAACTCAGTCGACTAGATGTGTACTGTCATTCAGTTGAAATGGGTTGGGGTCTTCAGTAGTCTTCAATCTTCAATATTATCTTGGAACTTAAGTACGTCTGGCTTCTTTTTCGTATTAGTTGTTGAAATTTATTAATTTGGAATTTGTTAAATCGATCCTTGGCATCAGTTAAATGTTCTAGTCCTTCATCAGCTTCTTACGTCTTCATCTTTTCGAATTTGGATTACCTTTTAAACGTTTTATATTAAAATTTTGGTCATTCACGGCTTGGCGTCTATTCCTGTTGAGCGTCAAAAATGGAATAATGGTTCTAACGGAAAATTCATAAATAACGTTTCAGTTGTCATGGTAACTGATAGATCCTGATTGGCTGAACTTGACTTAAGACCATTGTTATCATATTTGAATTTTTATTCAAAATTACTGTATATCTTCTGATTGCTATTATTCTTCCGTCTTCCTCTCTATGTATTAAATATTATCACTACTGTTCGTACTTTCTTTCAAAGATCATTTTGACATCCCACAAATCTGGATTTTCTTATAAATTATTGTTTGAACATTTATGTTGATATTATCTAATTACATTTCTTTTTTATTTTGTGTCCTTAGTTTAACATTTATCTTTTAATATGATTCACTAATTATCCTTGACTAGTTATTTGCCTTGGATTTGCTAATTTCCTTGTTGATTTTTTAGAATTAGTAATTATTGGTTTTTTACAGTTAGGCTTTTCATAGGCCTAAGTAGTAATTGGCCTTATTTACTTATTTTATACTAATTACTTAATAATTTACTCTCCTACATGTTTTGTGTTGGTATTATAATTGATTTGTTTACTTGTTGATTTGTTCTGGATCTGTTTTATAATAATTGAATGTTTTCCATAGTTTCTACATTATGGTTTGTTTATTATGTTCTAACTGCCCTTCAGTATTATTATTTGGCAATTATCTACTATTCTCTATAAAATATAATATAACATTTTAGGTTTATGGTCTGTGTAATCCCTTCAGCCATATTCCTATTCATAGTTTAATCGAACAATTCTTTAACAGCTACTATGCAACATTTGTTTACAATTTGTTTCATTCTTAATTATTTTTGGGTGATAAACTTCATCACACCCTTCAAATTTCCTTAACTGACTATCCCTTAGAATATAGGGTGTTTATTGATTTTGCTTTTATTTTCTTTACTATATTTTCTTATATTAACTTTACTCTCTAGCCATGGTAACACTAACTTTTGACATTCTATAGGATTCCTTTCCTGAATACTATGGTATCCCTCATTTATAATTAATCTTAATACTATCATTAACAAAATTCTTATTTATTAATAATGTTCACCCTTAAACCTTTAGTGTTCATCACAGATTATTGAGTGTTTATACCTATCAATAGAGTTTCTTATTATTTTGGGGTTTTACACTGTCACTTTGCACTTCTTACATTTTATTTTAAGTGTTATTAGTGGGTAATCCCTAACATTACATTTTCTTTGTCACTTACTTATGTTCACTATCACACTATCTCTCTCTTTACAAAGGTTAGTTATACGGTTCCTTATAGAGTCCTTTTTTACATTTAAACTCTATTTCTTTGGTTAGTGTACTTTTAGTTTGTCATTACTTTATCGGGTTTTATCAATTATCATTTACATTGATTATTTAGTCAATACTAATACTTAGCTTTTAAATTTGTTATTTATTGGTTTCTTTTCCTTATTATATTTGAGTGTAACATTTCTCCTTTTTTTGTCCTATATTATTTGTCAGTGTCCCTTTTTATTTCATTTATACTTGGTTTGTTTCATTTTCTTTTACCTTCTTCTTCGATTGCATTTTATTTCATTTTAATTCATTTTATTTTGGTTTTCCCCTTCTCATTTGGTTTCCTTTTATTTGGTCAATCACTTGGGTTGGGTCATTGTAGTCATTTGTCTCGTCATCGTCATTTTATTTGCTTTAGTTTAAACATTTTATATATATTTTATATTCATCGTTTTTTCCCTGGTATTGGGGTGGCTTATTTGTGTTGTAACATAATGCCTGTCCTTCAAAATTGATCATTTTGGTAAAACACTAGCATAGTTTTTTATGAAATTATCAGATATACATTTTTTCCTTTTCCTGCTTGTTTATTTCTTCTTTCTTCTTTCTCTTCTTACCTGATTCACTCCTTTTTATTTAGATCTGTTTTTATCTATTTCCATTAGTGCGTTCTCCCTGTTATATAATTTTTTCCCTAACTTTTTACTAGCTGGTTTCTTCCATTACTACCATTTTTTCTGAGACCAGAGCAACAACATCTTTGCTCAGTTAATTGATTGCTGGACCTATTCTCAGTCAATCTTAAATACCTTTTTGTCATCTTGTGACTTACATTAATAATAATATTTTGGGGATTGTCCACTTCATGGCTTTTTAGATCATTTAACCTTTTACTCATTCTTCCTTCTGCTGTACCTTTGCTATATTCTGTTATCTACTCACACAGTTGATTGTTTTTATTTATTTAGTTGTTAATTTCATTATTTCTAACTTTTCATTAGTTTGTTTTTCATTTCTTCTTGTGATCATTTTAATTATTTCAGACATCTTTTTCCTTTTCTTCTTTTTTGTTGATTACCATTATTTTGCTTTAGCCGTATGCTGTATATTTGTTTTATACATTATTTTTTTTTGTACCAGTTAAACATTTTTTTTTCTTTGAATATTCTATATTCTTTGTAATTTTAGGTATTTGTCTTAGCAGTTCTTGCTTGGTTTTATATTTGTTTTTATTTGAATCGGTCTCCTTTCTAATTCTCTTACATTATTTATTCTTGTTTTCACTTTATTTGTTTATTTGTTTTGTCTCATATTATAGTAAGTTGATGGTTCTTACTTTATAGGAATTTTTGTAACTTATTCCTTTATTTTATATTTTATATTATACCTCATATGTTATCTAAATATTATTGTAAGTTGATCTTACATCTTTTGAATTTTGTAATTTTTCATTTGTTTATTATTGTTTATGTTTCCTCGTAAAACTTTTTTATAGAACTTGATTATACACTCCTTTTATCGTTTTTGTTGTTATATTGCTTATTTCGTAGACTATGTATTGTTGCCATTGTCCTTGGTTATGACATAGGGTCCTATGTATAATAATAATAGTTTCTTGGCTATACCTTGAAGTGTACTGGGTAGCTCACGATTTTTTATCAATACTTTTTCTCCTTCGTTATATTTAATTATTTTGGTCTGGTTTTGATAATATTTAGTTTTTTATTTCTCTATTTTCTCTATGATTCGGTTGTAACATTTATTTCCTTCATACGGGTCTTCTGGGTTGGTTGGAAAGTCTATTAACTCCTGTATCTCTCGATGTGGTTTCCTTCCAAACATCATTGAATATGGTGTGTTTTCAATGAAATGGTGGTAACTTATATTCAAAGTACGTTCTTAAAATGCGTCCCACCTCTCTCAATACTCTCTCTGCGGGATTACTACTTGGGTGGTATACGGATGTTTTATAGGTTTTTATGTTTAATTTCAGTAATTCATCCCTCCACTTTCTCCCTTTAAATTGTGTTCCGTGGTCTGTTATTATCGTATATGGTTTTCCAATTTCTGTTATGTATTTGTTTTTCATGATCTCTAATATTTTCTTGGTTGTTGCTCTGTTTATAGCGTATAACTTGGTGTACTTGGTGTAATGGTCCAATAGAATCACTATGAACTTGAATCTATGTCTCCCTCCGCTACGTGGGAATGGTCCACATATGTCAAGAAACACTTTTTCCAGTTTTGTATTTGATGTGATGGGTATCATCATTCCATCTTTTCTTTCGTTATTGGTTTTGACCATTTGGCATATTGCGCATGTTTTAATGTTTTTATTTACTTTTCTAGTTATACTGTTAATGAATAGTTCTTCTTCTAACGCTTTAACCATTTTTAATGTTCCCATGTGTCCGTATCTGACATGGTAGTCTTTAATTATTTTGTTTTATAGAGAATTTGGAACTACTAGTTTCCATGTTCCTTGATTCTTTTTTGTCTTAATGAACAATACATCTTTGTGTAGGCAGTAAAAGTTATTAATACTTTCTTCGGATTCCAACACTCTCCTTCGTATGTTTGCTAATTTGACATCTTGCTTCTGCTGTAGTACTATCTCATTTACAATTTCTTCCAGGTCCTTCCTATCCTTTAATATAAAATACACCTTGGCGGTTTTCTCCTTTTCTCCTTCAAATGTCTGGTTTTCTACATTTATTCTGGACAATATCTCCGCCGCTATATTCTTCCTGCCTGGAATATACTCCCACGTGATGTGGTACTCTTGCAGAGCGAGGATCCAACGGGTAAGTCTACCATGACTCAATAGCATTGTTTGAGAATGATATTGACATATGGTCGCTTCTGACAGTAATGGGGTACCCTAAGATGTACGTTCTAAATTTTCCGCACGCAAACACTATGCTGAGCAGCTCTTTTTCTGTAACGTTGTAGTTACGCTCACATCCATTTAATACTCTGCTGGCAAAGCTGATGACCAGGTGGTGTCCTTCCTTATCTTCTTGATACAGTTCAGCGCCCAGACTGACGTCACTGGCGTCGCAATTCAAATAGAAGGGTTGTTCAAAGTTGGGGTGATGCAGCATTACTGTTTCTAGGAACTTTTGTTTAATGAGTGTCAGTACTTCATTCTGCTCAGTTCCCCAGGTCCACTTGTCTTTTGCTGAGAGCTGTTTGGAAAATTTTGCGGTAAGATAAGAGTAATTATTTTGAAATTTCCTGTAATAATTGCATATACCTAGGAAGGATTGCAACTGCTTCTTATTTTTAGGTGTGGGAAATTTCTGAATGGCTTCTACCTTTTCTTGGGACGGAGATATTCCCCGCTCTGTTAGGTTAAATCCCAGGAATTTTACTTCTTTTGCTATGAACTTTGACTTATCCAGCTATAGAGTTATGTTGTTGTTGGAGAGTTTTTTCAACACTTGTTCGATTCATACACAGTGTTCGTCCCAGTCTGATGATGTTATTAGTAGGTCGTCCACATATACTGTTGTGAACTGCAGAGCCTCTTGACCTAGGACTTGGTCCATGCACTTTACGAAGACTGCGACGGAGTTGATGAGGCCGAAAGGTAACCTCTTAAACTGGTAATTCCTCCCGTCGAAGATAAACACCATATACTGTCTACTGTGTGGGTGCAGCTCCACCTGCCAGTACCCACATACGGTATCCCAGGTACTAATGTATTTTGTTCCATGAAACTTTTTTTTTAATCTCTTCAATTTCCCCTGGCGAAGTTCAGTCGTTGATAATCATTTTGTTGATCTCCCGGGCGTCTAAGCAGATCCGGACCTTACCACTCTTTTTGGGTATAGCTACTATGGGACTTGTGTATGGAGATTGGCTATACTCAATGATGTCCTCCTCCATAATTCTGTTTATTTCCGCTCTGACTTCGTTTTTCATGGAATATGCTATGGGGTAGGATTTTCTATGGAAGTCTACTGGTTCCCGGAAATTAATATTACATTGGTATCCCTTGACCTTGCCTGGAGTATTGGAGAAAACGTGCTGGTATGTATTATAGATTTTTATGAGATTTTCAACCTGTGTTTTGGTTATTTCTTGTTTTGGTCGGTTTCTTAGGAATGTTCTGATTTCCTCGATTTTCTTTTCCCATAGTTCTCTATTTTCCTCTTCATCATTCATAATTATTGATGGTTCATGTGTCCTGCAATAATAATTTTTTAAGCCTGGATCCTGATTCAAAGCTGTTGGTGTAGGGTTGCAGTTTATAATGTTTGCAGACCATATTCCCCTTTCAGAGGTTAACAACACTATTCTTTGTTGTAGGTTGATTACTGCCGAGTGTTGTCTTAACACATCGCACCCTATGAGCTTATTGAACGGTAGTCCATTCGCTACCAGAAAAACAATGGGTATTGTTACGTTTTGACTGTTCAATTCCTATGATACTTGTTTTCTTACTGTTTTATTTTGTTTACCAGTTGCACCAATTATAATGATATTATTGATTGGTAGAGTGGGAATTGGTATCTTGGAGTTAGCTTGGATTCGCTCTAGCTCTGTCTGGTTTATCAAGGATATGTTTGATCCCGTGTCGATCATTTTTATGGTTACGGTTCCATTTATGGTAGCCTTTATGTGCACGATTTCACTGTTCGGTTTTGGCAGTTGGTTGGCCTCTTCTTCAAGGAGTTCTTCTCTTATATTTTTGAGGTAATTGCTGGAGATGATTGTTATAATTTTATTCTTGTGTTTGTTGCGTCATTTGTCGTAGTAACCCAAATGATTGGTCATGTGAAGGGCATTCTTTGTTTTTCACTGACCTTGTTAGTTTAAAATTGGTTGCGCATTGTTGGCCAGACTATCGGACTGGTTCGTCGCCGTTTCATTTATAGGTCCTGGTTGAACGCTTATCTGATTCCTTGACGCTTCTGTAGTTCTATTCTCTGGGAATGGATTATTATTTGACGTCGTATTATTGTACCAGGAGTTTGCCTGTGTATTCGGATAGTACCTCCTCTGGTTTGGTTGACTCCTCCCATAAATGAAGTTAACTTGTCGTCGAACGTCACCTCTATTTTGATTATTCCCGGTTCCCAGGAAATACAAACAGTTATAAGTGAACGTGTGTAAAGGGTATACACCAACCTCAACAAAGTAGACGGACAGACCCCAAGAGAACAGGGAGAAGATCCTGGGAATAAGACAAAGGGAAAGGCAAATGCAGGAAGAGCTGGACGCACTGAGGGAGAAACCCTGTCACAACACCCACATTATCACCAGCGAGAACAGGGAGGTAATAAACTTTCGCAGTTACCGGCGTAACCCCATGGAATTCCTCAAAAGAGTGGAGGAACTAATCGAAAAGAATAGGGAAACGAGATGGACAACAGTAAGAAGCCTCATTGATGAGATGTTCAAGGACACCCACGACAACTGGTGGACGGGCACTCGACCGGAAATAAACAGTACACAAGAATTTAAGACACAATTCCGAGATAAATACTGGTCTGAGTCCACCCAAAACATAGTCAGAAATGATATCAGCAACGGGAGGTATGAACCGCAAGCAGGACACACCCTAACGTCGTACTTTCTAGGGAAGGTATGCTTAGCAAGGAATTTAGAACCGAGGATACCGGAGGAATCTTTAGTGATACAGTTGGGGTACCATTACGAGGGTGCGGTACAAAAGGCCAGGAGACAGGGTCAAATAAAAACCATCCAGGGAATGGCGAGCTTGTTGGAGGACCACGAAAATGATGGCCAGTACAAAAGGAACAGAATGGTTAACCAAAGATACAACAGGTGGAGTGAAAATCAAAATGCGCCTAACTACAACCTATCGAACAACAACCCCCAAAATAACAACCGGAACAACATGAACAGGAATGTCAACGACAATCAGTATCGGGGGAATCAACCAAATTACCATCCAGGTAACCAGCCGTATAACAGGAACGACCCAAGCAACAATCCCACAAACAACAATTACCGGGGATCAGGACCGAACCAACGTCCTAACGGCCACCCCAATAATAGCAATTACTATGGCATCAACTTTAACCCGAATTACCGGTAAGGTTAGTTATACGGTTCCTTATAGAGTCCTTTATTACATTTAAACTCTATTTCTTTGGTTAGTGTACTTTTAGTTTGTCATTACTTTATCGGGTTTTATCAATTATCATTTACATTGATTATTTAGTCAATACTAATACTTAGCTTTTAAATTTGTTATTTATTGGTTTCTTTTCCTTATTATATTTGAGTGTAACATTTCTCCTTTTTTTGTTCTATATTATTTGTTGGTGTCCCTTTTTATTTCATTTATACTTGGTTTGTTTCGTTTTCTTTTACCTTCTTCTTCGATTGCATTTTATTTCATTTAAATTCATTTTATTTTGGTTTTCCCCTTCTCATTTGGTTTCATTTTATTTGGTCAATCACTTGGGTTGGGTCATTGTAGTCATTTGTCTCGTCATCGTCATTTTATTTGCTTTAGTTTAAACATTTTATATAGTTGATTCATCGTTTCTTCCCTGGTATTGGGGTGGCTTATTTGTGTTGTAACAATATGAGGCGGGTCATCGAGAGAAATACTATGTTTATATCCCACTGTTCTCGGTAAAGGTAACATTTGTTTCAGCAGTTGGTTAAATTATTTTCGATTTCGTTAAAAATATAACTGCTATGGTTTACACTTTTTTTCAAACTGTAAATTTCTTAAATACTTGTTACTAACGTTAACTTTGTATGATTTGTAAACCAATTAATGTTGGCGAGGCGAAGTTAATTACTTCTGCAATTAGCTGTAATTAAAAAATTACAAATTTCCCTGTAACGAGTGCCAGTACTAAAACCTGTGGACTTGTTTAGACCAAGTTAGTCGTACTTTTACCGTGCTGTGTACAATTAATAATGTGTTCACAGAAGCGAGTTCGCAAGTAACTTTTCATACTCCAGAAATCTTTTATAAAAACAATTTGTTTTGAAATAATATAATAATAATAATGGCTCCCATGTATACCACCGAAGTAGCTTAGGAGTAGGCAGGGTAGGCTGGCTAATATGAGCCGTACGGCATATAAAGAAGGCAGTGTGGCCAGCACTACGCTTCAGCCGCCCATTATTATCCCCAGGATGTTATCCCAGGTACTCATTTTCAACGGGCTGAGTCGACCTGGGGGCTGAAAAACGCACATTGATTTTATGGTGCGGGACCGAGAATTGAACCCGGGAACTCTAGATTAGTAGCCAGGTGCCATACGCACTGGTCTACTGAGCCGCCCTGTTTTGAAATAAATTACATTAAATAATTTATAATTTCTTAATTGGGTTTCGATTATTACAGAATTCTCAGTAACTGCTTCAGCGTTAAAAAACAATACATATAAATTGTGAATAGTTTAATTTAATGAACTGTAAAGAAATAAATATTTACACAAAAAATGGATAAATAGTCTGTGTAGTCATCACTTACTATTTTCATCCTGTTCAATGCTAAATTAGTAATATTATGCACCCACATAATAATAAATTTTCGGTTTTTTTATTGTGAGGTATACTGTGGAAAACCAATGTTCGCCGCAGGAAGGTCCGCAATTCTACGGTATGTGGGATTCGCACCATTACTGCCCTGTCTATACAGGGGGTAATGCTCGCACCCACCAAAACCATACACTTTTTTTCCACGTCATGGATCTACTTCGGATCTCAGCTTTCGCAATACTTCAACGTGGTGCCATCTGTTCTACGTACTGTGGACGTTCATCTGTTTTAAGCCTTCAGTGGATCCACGTTGCCTGCTTTCTGCTATTCTGTCAGCAGCCCTAGCAAGATCATTTTCTACTTCCTTCTTTTGCCGTAGGTACCTTCTCCATGTAGGCTGCTACCTGATCCCAGTGGTTTACATTTTGCCGTAGGTACCTTCTCCATGTAGGCTGCTACCTGATCCCAGTGGTTTACATTTTGCCGTAGGTACCTTCTCCATGTAGGCTGCTACCTGATCCCAGTGGTTTACATTTTGCCGTAGGTACCTTCTCCATGTAGGCTGCTACCTGATCCCAGTGGTTTACATTTTGCCGTAGGTACCTTCTCCATGTAGGCTGCTACCTGATCCCAGTGGTTTACATTTTGCCGTAGGTACCTTCTCCATGTAGGCTGCTACCTGATCCCAGTGGTTTACATTTTGCCGTAGGTACCTTCTCCATGTAGGCTGCTACCTGATCCCAGTGGTTTACATTTTGCCGTAGGTACCTTCTCCATGTAGGCTGCTACCTGATCCCAGTGGTTTACATTTTCTCTGTTTATATTGTTACGGAATGCGGATAAAGTGTTGCACCATTACAAAACATTCTACGTGTTTCTCGGCTATTCCAGTGGAATCCGGATGTAATGTGTGTGTGGGTACATATTGCTGCTACTTTGAGATGAAGGACAATTACGACACTTGTCACGCATCCGCGGAGACTGATACAGTTTTCACCAGTCCGCTCACGCTGTATGCAAGGCCGCAGTCAATTACGATCTGGTGTTTTCTAGTAGCATTCTTGAAGCGCAGTATGGAATATTCTAGTATTTCGGCAGGGTATAAATACAAGTACTCAGCGACGCTCAGTTCAGGTTGAGTTGCGATCTATTTGAGTGCGGTTCGCAGTATTGTGCCGAAGTGTTATGTGTTTTATATTTTTGCGGGACAATTGTAATACAATTGTTTTATATTAGTTGACATTTTTATTGCGTGTGAACAATCTTTATTTGATTTGTTGCAAGAGACTATCTTGCTGATTACAAACTGTTTAATTGTGATAATTAAAGCTGGTGATTAGTGACATAATTGGTGTCTTGTATTTTGTTTTCCACTGCACCATACGACGATCAGTACACCTTCGTAACACTGGAACAACAGTGGAACAGTGGAATAACATTTTGTTAATTTTAGTTCTTTTTATGAAGCTTTGTGTTACTTTTTTATTAATTTTACTTTTTTTAAATGTTTAGTATATAATTTCTTCATTGTTTTAATGCCCTGCTCAAATAACTCAAACAATAATATCATATTATATTTTCAATTTTATAAATAGTTTTGTTTTTCAAGCGAACCTTGAACAACCTTTGAGATTTACAGGAACTTTACGCAAGGTACGCTGTACAATGTAATGCTGAGTTGGCTACAGTGTAATACTACCCCAAGTGGGAAACAATTTTTTGTAATTTTCTCTATCTAACCTTCGAAAAATAAATTCTCACTGTGCTATTTTAGTTTTCTCACCCTGTGTTCTTAACTTCCCGAGGGGAAGCAGCAGTCCGACACAGGAAATTTGTAATCCAGTCGCAACCCCACTTTTGTTTCCAGGATTTTCACATTGCTGGTTGTCTAATTACTTTTATTATATGAAATTTTCTGTTCGTCTCTGCCACAATGTTTATATCAAAAGAAGTTTTATTACAGCCTTCAAATATTTTTGGAAATTTGCGAGCCTGTGTGAAGTGAAATATGTCGAAATCAATCAAGACCATACAGAACTTTCTCACTATTTTGAACGAAATACATTTATTATTTGACAAATTTCAATTACCAGAAAAATTATAAAAACCCCAATTACTCAACAATTTCTTATAAAAATAGAAATGTTAAAGATATATATATATACACATTGCAACGTGACAATTTGCAAATTTAATTTAATTTAAATTTGTGGAGCCCTACGATCTTGGAGCACCAAATTTATGCAACGTTACATACACATAAATAGGCGTGAACGATCTCACGTTCAAGATTGACAAATTCTTTAAACAATATAACATTTAAATTGGGTGTCAGGTGTATCTGTAATAAGAACTCTATGTAACTTGAAACGGTAATTAAAATTTATTTGATACTATAAAAAAATATGTGCACATGGCACTGACTTCGAATTTAAAACATTAGTTATTATTTGTTATTATGCCGTAAGGCTTAAGATATATACATCCTTACTGACTAAATATTCTATGCTACTAATTATTATATAAAAGAAAAATCTCATTTTTAGACTACTCAGTCTATTAATAGTTTTTAAAATATCAATATTTAAATCTTTTTTTCTAAGTTATAACGTACTCAAAATTTTAATAATTATTGTTTCTCAGTACTGTTTTCTCAAATACTAATTGTAATCATTTTATATCATATTAATTTGAGCTCTTGTTACGTTAATCGTATTTCTAAAACATCTGTAATTTTAACTCTACTATACAAGAAACATTGCTCTTATTTTTAAATAAAATATTAATGTCTTTAACTGTCTTTGAATTCTTTGTATGATTAAGATATAAATAAGTTGTCTATCACCTTATTGTCGTCAATCATACTCGATAATTTTTTGTTCCATCGGTATTCGTCCTCGTCTCGCCTCCAGCGTCGGCTGTCTCTCGTCTCCTCTTGTCCAGCGTTGGCTGTCTCTCTCTGGAACTCTCCTCTTGTCCAGCGTCGTATCTCTCTCTCTCTCTCTCTCTGGAACTCTTCTCTTGTCCAGCGTTGAATCTCTCTCTGGAACTCGTCTCTTGTCCAGCGTTGAATCTCTCTCTGGAACTCGTCTCTTGTCCAGCGTTGAATCTCTCTCTGGAACTCGTCTCTTGTCCAGCGTCGGCTCTCTCTCTGGAACTCTCCTCTTGTCCAGCGTCGTATCGCTCTCTGGAACTCTCCTCTTGTCTAGTGTCGAATCATTAATGGATCTTCTTAAGTAGTGCTGTTATTAATTAAAATGATTGTCTTTACAGCTCAGTTACGTATTTGTACGTAACTGGCAAATTTAAACTGTTTACGAAAACAAAATAATTACGCTGTGCTGACGGGCATAAGCTCCCGCTGCACCGTGGATGATTCAAGAAAGAGAGCCACTGCAGCTTGCGTGTCCTATTTATACCCATGTCTTGGTCGACACCCTGCAGTGATCCGAAATCGACATGTTAGAAACTGTCTCTGGCGTCAGTTCCCCCACTCTTTGTCAAATTCGCTATTTTTTATATTTCTGCGAATTGCAGAGTCCTGTAAGTATACTCTTATACTTATCTTATAACTAATTTTACGACACATGTTCACTGCAATTTTGGACATTGCAACTTAACCTTTTCGATTTGTACACAGTTATTTCACTATTGCACTTGTACGGTGTGTCACTTTCGCGTGGTTTTCGTACACAGTATTTAGTAAATTTATTTACATTTTATGGTGCTTTTGGATTTTAATTCTTAATTCTAGTTTATGAATAATTACGGAAAAACAGTAATTGTGCAATTATTCATCTTGGGGTGGCAAACTCGCCTGCAGAGACCTGCGTTCACACACACTAACAAAATACTGGTGTACACACTTTCAGTTACATTTGTGTGTGTGTGCACGTTGATTCAGGTCGAAACACCTGTTCATATTTTTGTCTGAGCCAAGCCTGCAATCTCTAACATGCTTATTTCTAATATATTATTAATTATTTACAATTTATTAAGTAAATTTAAATTTTTATATTCCATGCTCAGTACATCACTTATTTGTACTGTCGCAATATTCCTCTGCTTGGTAACAAAAAAAAATTTAATAAATTTATTTATTATAATTTTTTTTATTTATTTATTATTATTATTTGCAAAAAAAAATGTAACAAATAATAAAGAATAATGTTCGTCATTTCACCCTTAATTGGAGTGTATACAAATGTCTTACCTCCCCTCTTCGTACGCTCACTGCTCGCGACCTTGTAGTAGGGTGGCTTTACACACAGCTGATTTGACTGGTTTCATTGACCTCTGTTTTCATGTGTAGAACTTCCTAAATGACGTTGCGTGGAATTTACCAATTTCTTTCTTCTGTATCTCATCATATACGATGAAAGTGTTCTGTCCTACTCGCTGTCTTAACGTATACGCTCCATTATTTTACATTATCTTACTCATACATTCTTACCTTTGCTTCTAATCTTCCTTAGCTCTTTTCTTAACATGACATTACTTTATCTAATACATTACTTATACAATACATTAACATTCATTACCTTTTATTACATTTCTTTAACATTACCTTTCTGATCGCTGATATTTTCCTGAAATACACTTCCGTAACAGAATACTCTTTTAGCTTGTAGTGTGTCGCATGATCGGTTACACAGGAACTTGTCTTGGAAAACAACGATATTTTTCTCGAAGTCCTTAATCCTAAGTAGTCTCTGCCCTTATGACTTTCCACTCTCGCTTTCTTCTGTGTCCTTGTATCTTCAATAAGTGTTCGCTTGATTAGTCGTTCTAACAATTGTGGCAATTATTGCTCATCTTAATCATTTCTTCATATTTATAACATATCAATAATAACATTCCTTACCATTTCTTCATATTAACAACAACAATAACATCTTTTACCATTACTTTCTTAAATATTTCTCTACAATAGCATTCCTTACCATCACTAATACATTTCTTAATTAACCCTCTTATATTATTATTAATAATTAATAGTAATATTATTTTTCTCATTTAAAAATAATTATTTATTTTAGGGTATTGAGTTCTGAGTTCGGTGTGTCGTTAGAACTGACACCCTTCATTACACAATTGGTTGTTGTACACAGGAAATTCGTTGTGTTCACCCTCGTGTAAACAACGTCCGCGTTCCATTGTATTATTCCCTCGTTACCTTTCCGTTGCATAGCTGCGACGTTTGTGTGCATACTTACCTTGTAAACGTTTGTTTTGATCGTATAAGTCATCTGTTTATAGAACAATGTTTTCATCTTGCCTGTCGGCCACTTAAAATCTACCCTCTTTCTCTCGTTACAAATGCTTCGCTCTTTCTCAATTCTCTCGTCCCTAGTTTGGTTGAGTGAACTGACGTGAACAGCTGTCGACGGTTTTTTCATTCGTCGTTTATGATAACCTCTGTAGTTTTTATAATTACAGTTATAATTATCGTTATAATTATCGTGCGTATATCTAACATCATATTTACCACAATTTTGCGTAGTGTTTCGTTTAGATAACTTACTACGTTTCTTGTTATACCTACAGTGATATTTATCTCCGTAAGTGTAGTGCCTTAAGTGTTTCACCTTATGTGACTTACTAGTCTGTGTGTGCCTCACACTTGGAATATCGCTATTAATAAGGTATGTTTTATTAACCTTTATTTGCTTCTCCTCCTTAATGTTAATTACTTTTTTATAATTATCATTAGTAATTACACACGTATTTTCAATTAGTATGAATTCTTCACATACTATCTTTTCACATATTAGCTCCGTTTGTTTATTAATTATTCCACAGACATTTTCTGCGATCGTGTCAATACGTATGTTTGTATTAACAATTTTTTCGGTTAATTGCGCATTACTGTCATTTATACTTTGTTTTATTTCAATATTATCAATTTTTAACTCTTCTAAACTCTCTGTAATTTTTATGGTGTCCTGTCTAAAATTTTCGGACTGTAGCTCTAATTTATTTTCTAAATTTTCTGTTTGTTTTGCTAATTTATTTTCTAAATTTTCTGTTTGTTTTGCTAATTTATTTTCTAAATTTTCTGTTTGTTTTGCTAAGTTCTTTTCTAAACTTTCTGTTTGTTTTGTGCTTAATTCATCGACCCAGGCACGCATCATCATCTGTAATGCTTCGGCGTCTAAATTTTCTGGAGTCGTCATGTTGAAGTATTATTAAAATATTTATTTAGTAGTAATTCTTTAAAAATTATTATTGATAACCGTTCCCTACTTATTTATTTATTTCTGTATTTTTTATTAATAGTTATTATTAATACTCATTACAGTTACACCTGTTACATAGACAACAATATTATTTGTGGGCGCCAGCTGTGTGATTACACAACAATTCAGTTACTGTTTACTAAAAATAATAATTACATATTATACATTTTTCATTTAACACACTCTTTATATTTTAGAGCAACCATTTAGCTACATAAAAAAAATTTTAATAGTTAAATGATGGGGATCGGGTCATACATTCATGAGCTACAATTTATGTCACAAATTTTTGTTCACAAATTTAGGCATGTCATGCCCCACGTGCAGGGCGACAAATATATGCAACATTATTATTTTGTTAAAATTACTTTCAAATACAAATACACTCCTACTTGTTTTTGAATAGCCCCACGTTGGGCGCCATTATTATGCAACGTGACAATTTGCAAATTTAATTTAATTTAAATTTGTGGAGCCCCACGATCTTGGAGCACCAAATTTATGCAACGTTACATACACATAAATAGGCGTGAACGATCTCACGTTCAAGATTGACAAATTCTTTAAACAATATAACATTTAAATTGGGTGTCAGGTGTATCTGTAATAAGAACTCTATGTAACTTGAAACGGTAATTAAAATTTATTTGATACTATAAAAAAATATGTGCACATGGCACTGACTTCGAATTTAAAACATTAGTTATTATTTGTTATTATGCCGTAAGGCTTAAGATATATACATCCTTACTGACTAAATATTCTATGCTACTAATTATTATATAAAAGAAAAATCTCATTTTTAGACTACTCAGTCTATTAATAGTTTTTAAAATATCAATATTTAAATCTTTTTTTCTAAGTTATAACGTACTCAAAATTTTAATAATTATTGTTTCTCAGTACTGTTTTCTCAAATACTAATTGTAATCATTTTATATCATATTAATTTGAGCTCTTGTTACGTTAATCGTATTTCTAAAACATCTGTAATTTTAACTCTACTATACAAGAAACATTGCTCTTATTTTTAAATAAAATATTAATGTCTTTAACTGTCTTTGAATTCTTTGTATGATTAAGATATAAATAAGTTGTCTATCACCTTATTGTCGTCAATCATACTCGATAATTTTTTGTTCCATCGGTATTCGTCCTCGTCTCGCCTCCAGCGTCGGCTGTCTCTCGTCTCCTCTTGTCCAGCGTTGGCTGTCTCTCTCTGGAACTCTCCTCTTGTCCAGCGTCGTATCTCTCTCTCTCTCTCTCTCTCTGGAACTCTTCTCTTGTCCAGCGTTGAATCTCTCTCTGGAACTCGTCTCTTGTCCAGCGTTGAATCTCTCTCTGGAACTCGTCTCTTGTCCAGCGTTGAATCTCTCTCTGGAACTCGTCTCTTGTCCAGCGTCGGCTCTCTCTCTGGAACTCTCCTCTTGTCCAGCGTCGTATCGCTCTCTGGAACTCTCCTCTTGTCTAGTGTCGAATCATTAATGGATCTTCTTAAGTAGTGCTGTTATTAATTAAAATGATTGTCTTTACAGCTCAGTTACGTATTTGTACGTAACTGGCAAATTTAAACTGTTTACGAAAACAAAATAATTACGCTGTGCTGACGGGCATAAGCTCCCGCTGCACCGTGGATGATTCAAGAAAGAGAGCCACTGCAGCTTGCGTGTCCTATTTATACCCATGTCTTGGTCGACACCCTGCAGTGATCCGAAATCGACATGTTAGAAACTGTCTCTGGCGTCAGTTCCCCCACTCTTTGTCAAATTCGCTATTTTTTATATTTCTGCGAATTGCAGAGTCCTGTAAGTATACTCTTATACTTATCTTATAACTAATTTTACGACACATGTTCACTGCAATTTTGGACATTGCAACTTAACCTTTTCGATTTGTACACAGTTATTTCACTATTGCACTTGTACGGTGTGTCACTTTCGCGTGGTTTTCGTACACAGTATTTAGTAAATTTATTTACATTTTATGGTGCTTTTGGATTTTAATTCTTAATTCTAGTTTATGAATAATTACGGAAAAACAGTAATTGTGCAATTATTCATCTTGGGGTGGCAAACTCGCCTGCAGAGACCTGCGTTCACACACACTAACAAAATACTGGTGTACACACTTTCAGTTACATTTGTGTGTGTGTGCACGTTGATTCAGGTCGAAACACCTGTTCATATTTTTGTCTGAGCCAAGCCTGCAATCTCTAACATGCTTATTTCTAATATATTATTAATTATTTACAATTTATTAAGTAAATTTAAATTTTTATATTCCATGCTCAGTACATCACTTATTTGTACTGTCGCAATATTCCTCTGCTTGGTAACAAAAAAAAATTTAATAAATTTATTTATTATAATTTTTTTTATTTATTTATTATTATTATTTGCAAAAAAAAATGTAACAAATAATAAAGAATAATGTTCGTCATTTCACCCTTAATTGGAGTGTATACAAATGTCTTACCTCCCCTCTTCGTACGCTCACTGCTCGCGACCTTGTAGTAGGGTGGCTTTACACACAGCTGATTTGACTGGTTTCATTGACCTCTGTTTTCATGTGTAGAACTTCCTAAATGACGTTGCGTGGAATTTACCAATTTCTTTCTTCTGTATCTCATCATATACGATGAAAGTGTTCTGTCCTACTCGCTGTCTTAACGTATACGCTCCATTATTTTACATTATCTTACTCATACATTCTTACCTTTGCTTCTAATCTTCCTTAGCTCTTTTCTTAACATGACATTACTTTATCTAATACATTACTTATACAATACATTAACATTCATTACCTTTTATTACATTTCTTTAACATTACCTTTCTGATCGCTGATATTTTCCTGAAATACACTTCCGTAACAGAATACTCTTTTAGCTTGTAGTGTGTCGCATGATCGGTTACACAGGAACTTGTCTTGGAAAACAACGATATTTTTCTCGAAGTCCTTAATCCTAAGTAGTCTCTGCCCTTATGACTTTCCACTCTCGCTTTCTTCTGTGTCCTTGTATCTTCAATAAGTGTTCGCTTGATTAGTCGTTCTAACAATTGTGGCAATTATTGCTCATCTTAATCATTTCTTCATATTTATAACATATCAATAATAACATTCCTTACCATTTCTTCATATTAACAACAACAATAACATCTTTTACCATTACTTTCTTAAATATTTCTCTACAATAGCATTCCTTACCATCACTAATACATTTCTTAATTAACCCTCTTATATTATTATTAATAATTAATAGTAATATTATTTTTCTCATTTAAAAATAATTATTTATTTTAGGGTATTGAGTTCTGAGTTCGGTGTGTCGTTAGAACTGACACCCTTCATTACACAATTGGTTGTTGTACACAGGAAATTCGTTGTGTTCACCCTCGTGTAAACAACGTCCGCGTTCCATTGTATTATTCCCTCGTTACCTTTCCGTTGCATAGCTGCGACGTTTGTGTGCATACTTACCTTGTAAACGTTTGTTTTGATCGTATAAGTCATCTGTTTATAGAACAATGTTTTCATCTTGCCTGTCGGCCACTTAAAATCTACCCTCTTTCTCTCGTTACAAATGCTTCGCTCTTTCTCAATTCTCTCGTCCCTAGTTTGGTTGAGTGAACTGACGTGAACAGCTGTCGACGGTTTTTTCATTCGTCGTTTATGATAACCTCTGTAGTTTTTATAATTACAGTTATAATTATCGTTATAATTATCGTGCGTATATCTAACATCATATTTACCACAATTTTGCGTAGTGTTTCGTTTAGATAACTTACTACGTTTCTTGTTATACCTACAGTGATATTTATCTCCGTAAGTGTAGTGCCTTAAGTGTTTCACCTTATGTGACTTACTAGTCTGTGTGTGCCTCACACTTGGAATATCGCTATTAATAAGGTATGTTTTATTAACCTTTATTTGCTTCTCCTCCTTAATGTTAATTACTTTTTTATAATTATCATTAGTAATTACACACGTATTTTCAATTAGTATGAATTCTTCACATACTATCTTTTCACATATTAGCTCCGTTTGTTTATTAATTATTCCACAGACATTTTCTGCGATCGTGTCAATACGTATGTTTGTATTAACAATTTTTTCGGTTAATTGCGCATTACTGTCATTTATACTTTGTTTTATTTCAATATTATCAATTTTTAACTCTTCTAAACTCTCTGTAATTTTTATGGTGTCCTGTCTAAAATTTTCGGACTGTAGCTCTAATTTATTTTCTAAATTTTCTGTTTGTTTTGCTAATTTATTTTCTAAATTTTCTGTTTGTTTTGCTAATTTATTTTCTAAATTTTCTGTTTGTTTTGCTAAGTTCTTTTCTAAACTTTCTGTTTGTTTTGTGCTTAATTCATCGACCCAGGCACGCATCATCATCTGTAATGCTTCGGCGTCTAAATTTTCTGGAGTCGTCATGTTGAAGTATTATTAAAATATTTATTTAGTAGTAATTCTTTAAAAATTATTATTGATAACCGTTCCCTACTTATTTATTTATTTCTGTATTTTTTATTAATAGTTATTATTAATACTCATTACAGTTACACCTGTTACATAGACAACAATATTATTTGTGGGCGCCAGCTGTGTGATTACACAACAATTCAGTTACTGTTTACTAAAAATAATAATTACATATTATACATTTTTCATTTAACACACTCTTTATATTTTAGAGCAACCATTTAGCTACATAAAAAAAATTTTAATAGTTAAATGATGGGGATCGGGTCATACATTCATGAGCTACAATTTATGTCACAAATTTTTGTTCACAAATTTAGGCATGTCATGCCCCACGTGCAGGGCGACAAATATATGCAACATTATTATTTTGTTAAAATTACTTTCAAATACAAATACACTCCTACTTGTTTTTGAATAGCCCCACGTTGGGCGCCATTATTATGCAACGTGACAATTTGCAAATTTAATTTAATTTAAATTTGTGGAGCCCCACGATCTTGGAGCACCAAATTTATGCAACGTTACATACACATAAATAGGCGTGAACGATCTCACGTTCAAGATTGACAAATTCTTTAAACAATATAACATTTAAATTGGGTGTCAGGTGTATCTGTAATAAGAACTCTATGTAACTTGAAACGGTAATTAAAATTTATTTGATACTATAAAAAAATATGTGCACATGGCACTGACTTCGAATTTAAAACATTAGTTATTATTTGTTATTATGCCGTAAGGCTTAAGATATATACATCCTTACTGACTAAATATTCTATGCTACTAATTATTATATAAAAGAAAAATCTCATTTTTAGACTACTCAGTCTATTAATAGTTTTTAAAATATCAATATTTAAATCTTTTTTTCTAAGTTATAACGTACTCAAAATTTTAATAATTATTGTTTCTCAGTACTGTTTTCTCAAATACTAATTGTAATCATTTTATATCATATTAATTTGAGCTCTTGTTACGTTAATCGTATTTCTAAAACATCTGTAATTTTAACTCTACTATACAAGAAACATTGCTCTTATTTTTAAATAAAATATTAATGTCTTTAACTGTCTTTGAATTCTTTGTATGATTAAGATATAAATAAGTTGTCTATCACCTTATTGTCGTCAATCATACTCGATAATTTTTTGTTCCATCGGTATTCGTCCTCGTCTCGCCTCCAGCGTCGGCTGTCTCTCGTCTCCTCTTGTCCAGCGTTGGCTGTCTCTCTCTGGAACTCTCCTCTTGTCCAGCGTCGTATCTCTCTCTCTCTCTCTCTCTCTGGAACTCTTCTCTTGTCCAGCGTTGAATCTCTCTCTGGAACTCGTCTCTTGTCCAGCGTTGAATCTCTCTCTGGAACTCGTCTCTTGTCCAGCGTTGAATCTCTCTCTGGAACTCGTCTCTTGTCCAGCGTCGGCTCTCTCTCTGGAACTCTCCTCTTGTCCAGCGTCGTATCGCTCTCTGGAACTCTCCTCTTGTCTAGTGTCGAATCATTAATGGATCTTCTTAAGTAGTGCTGTTATTAATTAAAATGATTGTCTTTACAGCTCAGTTACGTATTTGTACGTAACTGGCAAATTTAAACTGTTTACGAAAACAAAATAATTACGCTGTGCTGACGGGCATAAGCTCCCGCTGCACCGTGGATGATTCAAGAAAGAGAGCCACTGCAGCTTGCGTGTCCTATTTATACCCATGTCTTGGTCGACACCCTGCAGTGATCCGAAATCGACATGTTAGAAACTGTCTCTGGCGTCAGTTCCCCCACTCTTTGTCAAATTCGCTATTTTTTATATTTCTGCGAATTGCAGAGTCCTGTAAGTATACTCTTATACTTATCTTATAACTAATTTTACGACACATGTTCACTGCAATTTTGGACATTGCAACTTAACCTTTTCGATTTGTACACAGTTATTTCACTATTGCACTTGTACGGTGTGTCACTTTCGCGTGGTTTTCGTACACAGTATTTAGTAAATTTATTTACATTTTATGGTGCTTTTGGATTTTAATTCTTAATTCTAGTTTATGAATAATTACGGAAAAACAGTAATTGTGCAATTATTCATCTTGGGGTGGCAAACTCGCCTGCAGAGACCTGCGTTCACACACACTAACAAAATACTGGTGTACACACTTTCAGTTACATTTGTGTGTGTGTGCACGTTGATTCAGGTCGAAACACCTGTTCATATTTTTGTCTGAGCCAAGCCTGCAATCTCTAACATGCTTATTTCTAATATATTATTAATTATTTACAATTTATTAAGTAAATTTAAATTTTTATATTCCATGCTCAGTACATCACTTATTTGTACTGTCGCAATATTCCTCTGCTTGGTAACAAAAAAAAATTTAATAAATTTATTTATTATAATTTTTTTTATTTATTTATTATTATTATTTGCAAAAAAAAATGTAACAAATAATAAAGAATAATGTTCGTCATTTCACCCTTAATTGGAGTGTATACAAATGTCTTACCTCCCCTCTTCGTACGCTCACTGCTCGCGACCTTGTAGTAGGGTGGCTTTACACACAGCTGATTTGACTGGTTTCATTGACCTCTGTTTTCATGTGTAGAACTTCCTAAATGACGTTGCGTGGAATTTACCAATTTCTTTCTTCTGTATCTCATCATATACGATGAAAGTGTTCTGTCCTACTCGCTGTCTTAACGTATACGCTCCATTATTTTACATTATCTTACTCATACATTCTTACCTTTGCTTCTAATCTTCCTTAGCTCTTTTCTTAACATGACATTACTTTATCTAATACATTACTTATACAATACATTAACATTCATTACCTTTTATTACATTTCTTTAACATTACCTTTCTGATCGCTGATATTTTCCTGAAATACACTTCCGTAACAGAATACTCTTTTAGCTTGTAGTGTGTCGCATGATCGGTTACACAGGAACTTGTCTTGGAAAACAACGATATTTTTCTCGAAGTCCTTAATCCTAAGTAGTCTCTGCCCTTATGACTTTCCACTCTCGCTTTCTTCTGTGTCCTTGTATCTTCAATAAGTGTTCGCTTGATTAGTCGTTCTAACAATTGTGGCAATTATTGCTCATCTTAATCATTTCTTCATATTTATAACATATCAATAATAACATTCCTTACCATTTCTTCATATTAACAACAACAATAACATCTTTTACCATTACTTTCTTAAATATTTCTCTACAATAGCATTCCTTACCATCACTAATACATTTCTTAATTAACCCTCTTATATTATTATTAATAATTAATAGTAATATTATTTTTCTCATTTAAAAATAATTATTTATTTTAGGGTATTGAGTTCTGAGTTCGGTGTGTCGTTAGAACTGACACCCTTCATTACACAATTGGTTGTTGTACACAGGAAATTCGTTGTGTTCACCCTCGTGTAAACAACGTCCGCGTTCCATTGTATTATTCCCTCGTTACCTTTCCGTTGCATAGCTGCGACGTTTGTGTGCATACTTACCTTGTAAACGTTTGTTTTGATCGTATAAGTCATCTGTTTATAGAACAATGTTTTCATCTTGCCTGTCGGCCACTTAAAATCTACCCTCTTTCTCTCGTTACAAATGCTTCGCTCTTTCTCAATTCTCTCGTCCCTAGTTTGGTTGAGTGAACTGGCGTGAACAGCTGTCGACGGTTTTTTCATTCGTCGTTTATGATAACCTCTGTAGTTTTTATAATTACAGTTATAATTATCGTTATAATTATCGTGCGTATATCTAACATCATATTTACCACAATTTTGCGTAGTGTTTCGTTTAGATAACTTACTACGTTTCTTGTTATACCTACAGTGATATTTATCTCCGTAAGTGTAGTGCCTTAAGTGTTTCACCTTATGTGACTTACTAGTCTGTGTGTGCCTCACACTTGGAATATCGCTATTAATAAGGTATGTTTTATTAACCTTTATTTGCTTCTCCTCCTTAATGTTAATTACTTTTTTATAATTATCATTAGTAATTACACACGTATTTTCAATTAGTATGAATTCTTCACATACTATCTTTTCACATATTAGCTCCGTTTGTTTATTAATTATTCCACAGACATTTTCTGCGATCGTGTCAATACGTATGTTTGTATTAACAATTTTTTCGGTTAATTGCGCATTACTGTCATTTATACTTTGTTTTATTTCAATATTATCAATTTTTAACTCTTCTAAACTCTCTGTAATTTTTATGGTGTCCTGTCTAAAATTTTCGGACTGTAGCTCTAATTTATTTTCTAAATTTTCTGTTTGTTTTGCTAATTTATTTTCTAAATTTTCTGTTTGTTTTGCTAATTTATTTTCTAAATTTTCTGTTTGTTTTGCTAAGTTCTTTTCTAAACTTTCTGTTTGTTTTGTGCTTAATTCATCGACCCAGGCACGCATCATCATCTGTAATGCTTCGGCGTCTAAATTTTCTGGAGTCGTCATGTTGAAGTATTATTAAAATATTTATTTAGTAGTAATTCTTTAAAAATTATTATTGATAACCGTTCCCTACTTATTTATTTATTTCTGTATTTTTTATTAATAGTTATTATTAATACTCATTACAGTTACACCTGTTACATAGACAACAATATTATTTGTGGGCGCCAGCTGTGTGATTACACAACAATTCAGTTACTGTTTACTAAAAATAATAATTACATATTATACATTTTTCATTTAACACACTCTTTATATTTTAGAGCAACCATTTAGCTACATAAAAAAAATTTTAATAGTTAAATGATGGGGATCGGGTCATACATTCATGAGCTACAATTTATGTCACAAATTTTTGTTCACAAATTTAGGCATGTCATGCCCCACGTGCAGGGCGACAAATATATGCAACATTATTATTTTGTTAAAATTACTTTCAAATACAAATACACTCCTACTTGTTTTTGAATAGCCCCACGTTGGGCGCCATTATTATGCAACGTGACAATTTGCAAATTTAATTTAATTTAAATTTGTGGAGCCCCACGATCTTGGAGCACCAAATTTATGCAACGTTACATACACATAAATAGGCGTGAACGATCTCACGTTCAAGATTGACAAATTCTTTAAACAATATAACATTTAAATTGGGTGTCAGGTGTATCTGTAATAAGAACTCTATGTAACTTGAAACGGTAATTAAAATTTATTTGATACTATAAAAAAATATGTGCACATGGCACTGACTTCGAATTTAAAACATTAGTTATTATTTGTTATTATGCCGTAAGGCTTAAGATATATACATCCTTACTGACTAAATATTCTATGCTACTAATTATTATATAAAAGAAAAATCTCATTTTTAGACTACTCAGTCTATTAATAGTTTTTAAAATATCAATATTTAAATCTTTTTTTCTAAGTTATAACGTACTCAAAATTTTAATAATTATTGTTTCTCAGTACTGTTTTCTCAAATACTAATTGTAATCATTTTATATCATATTAATTTGAGCTCTTGTTACGTTAATCGTATTTCTAAAACATCTGTAATTTTAACTCTACTATACAAGAAACATTGCTCTTATTTTTAAATAAAATATTAATGTCTTTAACTGTCTTTGAATTCTTTGTATGATTAAGATATAAATAAGTTGTCTATCACCTTATTGTCGTCAATCATACTCGATAATTTTTTGTTCCATCGGTATTCGTCCTCGTCTCGCCTCCAGCGTCGGCTGTCTCTCGTCTCCTCTTGTCCAGCGTTGGCTGTCTCTCTCTGGAACTCTCCTCTTGTCCAGCGTCGTATCTCTCTCTCTCTCTCTCTCTCTGGAACTCTTCTCTTGTCCAGCGTTGAATCTCTCTCTGGAACTCGTCTCTTGTCCAGCGTTGAATCTCTCTCTGGAACTCGTCTCTTGTCCAGCGTTGAATCTCTCTCTGGAACTCGTCTCTTGTCCAGCGTCGGCTCTCTCTCTGGAACTCTCCTCTTGTCCAGCGTCGTATCGCTCTCTGGAACTCTCCTCTTGTCTAGTGTCGAATCATTAATGGATCTTCTTAAGTAGTGCTGTTATTAATTAAAATGATTGTCTTTACAGCTCAGTTACGTATTTGTACGTAACTGGCAAATTTAAACTGTTTACGAAAACAAAATAATTACGCTGTGCTGACGGGCATAAGCTCCCGCTGCACCGTGGATGATTCAAGAAAGAGAGCCACTGCAGCTTGCGTGTCCTATTTATACCCATGTCTTGGTCGACACCCTGCAGTGATCCGAAATCGACATGTTAGAAACTGTCTCTGGCGTCAGTTCCCCCACTCTTTGTCAAATTCGCTATTTTTTATATTTCTGCGAATTGCAGAGTCCTGTAAGTATACTCTTATACTTATCTTATAACTAATTTTACGACACATGTTCACTGCAATTTTGGACATTGCAACTTAACCTTTTCGATTTGTACACAGTTATTTCACTATTGCACTTGTACGGTGTGTCACTTTCGCGTGGTTTTCGTACACAGTATTTAGTAAATTTATTTACATTTTATGGTGCTTTTGGATTTTAATTCTTAATTCTAGTTTATGAATAATTACGGAAAAACAGTAATTGTGCAATTATTCATCTTGGGGTGGCAAACTCGCCTGCAGAGACCTGCGTTCACACACACTAACAAAATACTGGTGTACACACTTTCAGTTACATTTGTGTGTGTGTGTGCACGTTGATTCAGGTCGAAACACCTGTTCATATTTTTGTCTGAGCCAAGCCTGCAATCTCTAACATGCTTATTTCTAATATATTATTAATTATTTACAATTTATTAAGTAAATTTAAATTTTTATATTCCATGCTCAGTACATCACTTATTTGTACTGTCGCAATATTCCTCTGCTTGGTAACAAAAAAAAATTAATAAATTTATTTATTATAATTTTTTTTATTTATTTATTATTATTATTTGCAAAAAAAAATGTAACAAATAATAAAGAATAATGTTCGTCATTTCACCCTTAATTGGAGTGTATACAAATGTCTTACCTCCCCTCTTCGTACGCTCACTGCTCGCGACCTTGTAGTAGGGTGGCTTTACACACAGCTGATTTGACTGGTTTCATTGACCTCTGTTTTCATGTGTAGAACTTCCTAAATGACGTTGCGTGGAATTTACCAATTTCTTTCTTCTGTATCTCATCATATACGATGAAAGTGTTCTGTCCTACTCGCTGTCTTAACGTATACGCTCCATTATTTTACATTATCTTACTCATACATTCTTACCTTTGCTTCTAATCTTCCTTAGCTCTTTTCTTAATATGACATTACTTTATCTAATACATTACTTATACAATACATTAACATTCATTACCTTTTATTACATTTCTTTAACATTACCTTTCTGATCGCTGATATTTTCCTGAAATACACTTCCGTAACAGAATACTCTTTTAGCTTGTAGTGTGTCGCATGATCGGTTACACAGGAACTTGTCTTGGAAAACAACGATATTTTTCTCGAAGTCCTTAATCCTAAGTAGTCTCTGCCCTTATGACTTTCCACTCTCGCTTTCTTCTGTGTCCTTGTATCTTCAATAAGTGTTCGCTTGATTAGTCGTTCTAACAATTGTGGCAATTATTGCTCATCTTAATCATTTCTTCATATTTATAACATATCAATAATAACATTCCTTACCATTTCTTCATATTAACAACAACAATAACATCTTTTACCATTACTTCTTAAATATTTCTCTACAATAGCATTCCTTACCATCACTAATACATTTCTTAATTAACCCTCTTATATTATTATTAATAATTAATAGTAATATTATTTTTCTCATTTAAAAATAATTATTTATTTTAGGGTATTGAGTTCTGAGTTCGGTGTGTCGTTAGAACTGACACCCTTCATTACACAATTGGTTGTTGTACACAGGAAATTCGTTGTGTTCACCCTCGTGTAAACAACGTCCGCGTTCCATTGTATTATTCCCTCGTTACCTTTCCGTTGCATAGCTGCGACGTTTGTGTGCATACTTACCTTGTAAACGTTTGTTTTGATCGTATAAGTCATCTGTTTATAGAACAATGTTTTCATCTTGCCTGTCGGCCACTTAAAATCTACCCTCTTTCTCTCGTTACAAATGCTTCGCTCTTTCTCAATTCTCTCGTCCCTAGTTTGGTTGAGTGAACTGACGTGAACAGCTGTCGACGGTTTTTTCATTCGTCGTTTATGATAACCTCTGTAGTTTTTATAATTACAGTTATAATTATCGTTTATAATTATCGTGCGTATATCTAACATCATATTTACCACAATTTTGCGTAGTGTTTCGTTTAGATAACTTACTACGTTTCTTGTTATACCTACAGTGATATTTATCTCCGTAAGTGTAGTGCCTTAAGTGTTTCACCTTATGTGACTTACTAGTCTGTGTGTGCCTCACACTTGGAATATCGCTATTAATAAGGTATGTTTTATTAACCTTTATTTGCTTCTCCTCCTTAATGTTAATTACTTTTTTATAATTATCATTAGTAATTACACACGTATTTTCAATTAGTATGAATTCTTCACATACTATCTTTTCACATATTAGCTCCGTTTGTTTATTAATTATTCCACAGACATTTTCTGCGATCGTGTCAATACGTATGTTTGTATTAACAATTTTTTCGGTTAATTGCGCATTACTGTCATTTATACTTTGTTTTATTTCAATATTATCAATTTTTAACTCTTCTAAACTCTCTGTAATTTTTATGGTGTCCTGTCTAAAATTTTCGGACTGTAGCTCTAATTTATTTTCTAAATTTTCTGTTTGTTTTGCTAAGTTCTTTTCTAAACTTTCTGTTTGTTTTGTGCTTAATTCATCGACCCAGGCACGCATCATCATCTGTAATGCTTCGGCGTCTAAATTTTCTGGAGTCGTCATGTTGAAGTATTATTAAAATATTTATTTAGTAGTAATTCTTTAAAAATTATTATTGATAACCGTTCCCTACTTATTTATTTATTTCTGTATTTTTTATTAATAGTTATTATTAATACTCATTACAGTTACACCTGTTACATAGACAACAATATTATTTGTGGGCGCCAGCTGTGTGATTACACAACAATTCAGTTACTGTTTACTAAAAATAATAATTACATATTATACATTTTTCATTTAACACACTCTTTATATTTTAGAGCAACCATTTAGCTACATAAAAAAAATTTTAATAGTTAAATGATGGGGATCGGGTCATACATTCATGAGCTACAATTTATGTCACAAATTTTTGTTCACAAATTTAGGCATGTCATGCCCCACGTGCAGGGCGACAAATATATGCAACATTATTATTTTGTTAAAATTACTTTCAAATACAAATACACTCCTACTTGTTTTTGAATAGCCCCACGTTGGGCGCCATTATTATGCAACGTGACAATTTGCAAATTTAATTTAATTTAAATTTGTGGAGCCCCACGATCTTGGAGCACCAAATTTATGCAACGTTACATACACATAAATAGGCGTGAACGATCTCACGTTCAAGATTGACAAATTCTTTAAACAATATAACATTTAAATTGGGTGTCAGGTGTATCTGTAATAAGAACTCTATGTAACTTGAAACGGTAATTAAAATTTATTTGATACTATAAAAAAATATGTGCACATGGCACTGACTTCGAATTTAAAACATTAGTTATTATTTGTTATTATGCCGTAAGGCTTAAGATATATACATCCTTACTGACTAAATATTCTATGCTACTAATTATTATATAAAAGAAAAATCTCATTTTTAGACTACTCAGTCTATTAATAGTTTTTAAAATATCAATATTTAAATCTTTTTTTCTAAGTTATAACGTACTCAAAATTTTAATAATTATTGTTTCTCAGTACTGTTTTCTCAAATACTAATTGTAATCATTTTATATCATATTAATTTGAGCTCTTGTTACGTTAATCGTATTTCTAAAACATCTGTAATTTTAACTCTACTATACAAGAAACATTGCTCTTATTTTTAAATAAAATATTAATGTCTTTAACTGTCTTTGAATTCTTTGTATGATTAAGATATAAATAAGTTGTCTATCACCTTATTGTCGTCAATCATACTCGATAATTTTTTGTTCCATCGGTATTCGTCCTCGTCTCGCCTCCAGCGTCGGCTGTCTCTCGTCTCCTCTTGTCCAGCGTTGGCTGTCTCTCTCTGGAACTCTCCTCTTGTCCAGCGTCGTATCTCTCTCTCTCTCTCTCTCTCTGGAACTCTTCTCTTGTCCAGCGTTGAATCTCTCTCTGGAACTCGTCTCTTGTCCAGCGTTGAATCTCTCTCTGGAACTCGTCTCTTGTCCAGCGTTGAATCTCTCTCTGGAACTCGTCTCTTGTCCAGCGTCGGCTCTCTCTCTGGAACTCTCCTCTTGTCCAGCGTCGTATCGCTCTCTGGAACTCTCCTCTTGTCTAGTGTCGAATCATTAATGGATCTTCTTAAGTAGTGCTGTTATTAATTAAAATGATTGTCTTTACAGCTCAGTTACGTATTTGTACGTAACTGGCAAATTTAAACTGTTTACGAAAACAAAATAATTACGCTGTGCTGACGGGCATAAGCTCCCGCTGCACCGTGGATGATTCAAGAAAGAGAGCCACTGCAGCTTGCGTGTCCTATTTATACCCATGTCTTGGTCGACACCCTGCAGTGATCCGAAATCGACATGTTAGAAACTGTCTCTGGCGTCAGTTCCCCCACTCTTTGTCAAATTCGCTATTTTTTATATTTCTGCGAATTGCAGAGTCCTGTAAGTATACTCTTTACTTATCTTATAACTAATTTTACGACACATGTTCACTGCAATTTTGGACATTGCAACTTAACCTTTTCGATTTGTACACAGTTATTTCACTATTGCACTTGTACGGTGTGTCACTTTCGCGTGGTTTTCGTACACAGTATTTAGTAAATTTATTTACATTTTATGGTGCTTTTGGATTTTAATTCTTAATTCTAGTTTATGAATAATTACGGAAAAACAGTAATTGTGCAATTATTCATCTTGGGGTGGCAAACTCGCCTGCAGAGACCTGCGTTCACACACACTAACAAAATACTGGTGTACACACTTTCAGTTACATTTGTGTGTGTGTGCACGTTGATTCAGGTCGAAACACCTGTTCATATTTTTGTCTGAGCCAAGCCTGCAATCTCTAACATGCTTATTTCTAATATATTATTAATTATTTACAATTTATTAAGTAAATTTAAATTTTTATATTCCATGCTCAGTACATCACTTATTTGTACTGTCGCAATATTCCTCTGCTTGGTAACAAAAAAAAATTTAATAAATTTATTTATTATAATTTTTTTTATTTATTTATTATTATTATTTGCAAAAAAAAATGTAACAAATAATAAAGAATAATGTTCGTCATTTCACCCTTAATTGGAGTGTATACAAATGTCTTACCTCCCCTCTTCGTACGCTCACTGCTCGCGACCTTGTAGTAGGGTGGCTTTACACACAGCTGATTTGACTGGTTTCATTGACCTCTGTTTTCATGTGTAGAACTTCCTAAATGACGTTGCGTGGAATTTACCAATTTCTTTCTTCTGTATCTCATCATATACGATGAAAGTGTTCTGTCCTACTCGCTGTCTTAACGTATACGCTCCATTATTTTACATTATCTTACTCATACATTCTTACCTTTGCTTCTAATCTTCCTTAGCTCTTTTCTTAATATGACATTACTTTATCTAATACATTACTTATACAATACATTAACATTCATTACCTTTTATTACATTTCTTTAACATTACCTTTCTGATCGCTGATATTTTCCTGAAATACACTTCCGTAACAGAATACTCTTTTAGCTTGTAGTGTGTCGCATGATCGGTTACACAGGAACTTGTCTTGGAAAACAACGATATTTTTCTCGAAGTCCTTAATCCTAAGTAGTCTCTGCCCTTATGACTTTCCACTCTCGCTTTCTTCTGTGTCCTTGTATCTTCAATAAGTGTTCGCTTGATTAGTCGTTCTAACAATTGTGGCAATTATTGCTCATCTTAATCATTTCTTCATATTTATAACATATCAATAATAACATTCCTTACCATTTCTTCATATTAACAACAACAATAACATCTTTTACCATTACTTTCTTAAATATTTCTCTACAATAGCATTCCTTACCATCACTAATACATTTCTTAATTAACCCTCTTATATTATTATTAATAATTAATAGTAATATTATTTTTCTCATTTAAAAATAATTATTTATTTTAGGGTATTGAGTTCTGAGTTCGGTGTGTCGTTAGAACTGACACCCTTCATTACACAATTGGTTGTTGTACACAGGAAATTCGTTGTGTTCACCCTCGTGTAAACAACGTACGCGTTCCATTGTATTATTCCCTCGTTACCTTTCCGTTGCATAGCTGCGACGTTTGTGTGCATACTTACCTTGTAAACGTTTGTTTTGATCGTATAAGTCATCTGTTTATAGAACAATGTTTTCATCTTGCCTGTCGGCCACTTAAAATCTACCCTCTTTCTCTCGTTACAAATGCTTCGCTCTTTCTCAATTCTCTCGTCCCTAGTTTGGTTGAGTGAACTGACGTGAACAGCTGTCGACGGTTTTTTCATTCGTCGTTTATGATAACCTCTGTAGTTTTTATAATTACAGTTATAATTATCGTTATAATTATCGTGCGTATATCTAACATCATATTTACCACAATTTTGCGTAGTGTTTCGTTTAGATAACTTACTACGTTTCTTGTTATACCTACAGTGATATTTATCTCCGTAAGTGTAGTGCCTTAAGTGTTTCACCTTATGTGACTTACTAGTCTGTGTGTGCCTCACACTTGGAATATCGCTATTAATAAGGTATGTTTTATTAACCTTTATTTGCTTCTCCTCCTTAATGTTAATTACTTTTTTATAATTATCATTAGTAATTACACACGTATTTTCAATTAGTATGAATTCTTCACATACTATCTTTTCACATATTAGCTCCGTTTGTTTATTAATTATTCCACAGACATTTTCTGCGATCGTGTCAATACGTATGTTTGTATTAACAATTTTTTCGGTTAATTGCGCATTACTGTCATTTATACTTTGTTTTATTTCAATATTATCAATTTTTAACTCTTCTAAACTCTCTGTAATTTTTATGGTGTCCTGTCTAAAATTTTCGGACTGTAGCTCTAATTTATTTTCTAAATTTTCTGTTTGTTTTGCTAATTTATTTTCTAAATTTTCTGTTTGTTTTGCTAATTTATTTTCTAAATTTTCTGTTTGTTTTGCTAAGTTCTTTTCTAAACTTTCTGTTTGTTTTGTGCTTAATTCATCGACCCAGGCACGCATCATCATCTGTAATGCTTCGGCGTCTAAATTTTCTGGAGTCGTCATGTTGAAGTATTATTAAAATATTTATTTAGTAGTAATTCTTTAAAAATTATTATTGATAACCGTTCCCTACTTATTTATTTATTTCTGTATTTTTTATTAATAGTTATTATTAATACTCATTACAGTTACACCTGTTACATAGACAACAATATTATTTGTGGGCGCCAGCTGTGTGATTACACAACAATTCAGTTACTGTTTACTAAAAATAATAATTACATATTTTACATTTTTCATTTAACACACTCTTTATATTTTAGAGCAACCATTTAGCTACATAAAAAAAATTTTAATAGTTAAATGATGGGGATCGGGTCATACATTCATGAGCTACAATTTATGTCACAAATTTTTGTTCACAAATTTAGGCATGTCATGCCCCACGTGCAGGGCGACAAATATATGCAACATTATTATTTTGTTAAAATTACTTTCAAATACAAATACACTCCTACTTGTTTTTGAATAGCCCCACGTTGGGCGCCATTATTATGCAACGTGACAATTTGCAAATTTAATTTAATTTAAATTTGTGGAGCCCCACGATCTTGGAGCACCAAATTTATGCAACGTTACATACACATAAATAGGCGTGAACGATCTCACGTTCAAGATTGACAAATTCTTTAAACAATATAACATTTAAATTGGGTGTCAGGTGTATCTGTAATAAGAACTCTATGTAACTTGAAACGGTAATTAAAATTTATTTGATACTATAAAAAAATATGTGCACATGGCACTGACTTCGAATTTAAAACATTAGTTATTATTTGTTATTATGCCGTAAGGCTTAAGATATATACATCCTTACTGACTAAATATTCTATGCTACTAATTATTATATAAAAGAAAAATCTCATTTTTAGACTACTCAGTCTATTAATAGTTTTTAAAATATCAATATTTAAATCTTTTTTTCTAAGTTATAACGTACTCAAAATTTTAATAATTATTGTTTCTCAGTACTGTTTTCTCAAATACTAATTGTAATCATTTTATATCATATTAATTTGAGCTCTTGTTACGTTAATCGTATTTCTAAAACATCTGTAATTTTAACTCTACTATACAAGAAACATTGCTCTTATTTTTAAATAAAATATTAATGTCTTTAACTGTCTTTGAATTCTTTGTATGATTAAGATATAAATAAGTTGTCTATCACCTTATTGTCGTCAATCATACTCGATAATTTTTTGTTCCATCGGTATTCGTCCTCGTCTCGCCTCCAGCGTCGGCTGTCTCTCGTCTCCTCTTGTCCAGCGTTGGCTGTCTCTCTCTGGAACTCTCCTCTTGTCCAGCGTCGTATCTCTCTCTCTCTCTCTCTCTCTGGAACTCTTCTCTTGTCCAGCGTTGAATCTCTCTCTGGAACTCGTCTCTTGTCCAGCGTTGAATCTCTCTCTGGAACTCGTCTCTTGTCCAGCGTTGAATCTCTCTCTGGAACTCGTCTCTTGTCCAGCGTCGGCTCTCTCTCTGGAACTCTCCTCTTGTCCAGCGTCGTATCGCTCTCTGGAACTCTCCTCTTGTCTAGTGTCGAATCATTAATGGATCTTCTTAAGTAGTGCTGTTATTAATTAAAATGATTGTCTTTACAGCTCAGTTACGTATTTGTACGTAACTGGCAAATTTAAACTGTTTACGAAAACAAAATAATTACGCTGTGCTGACGGGCATAAGCTCCCGCTGCACCGTGGATGATTCAAGAAAGAGAGCCACTGCAGCTTGCGTGTCCTATTTATACCCATGTCTTGGTCGACACCCTGCAGTGATCCGAAATCGACATGTTAGAAACTGTCTCTGGCGTCAGTTCCCCCACTCTTTGTCAAATTCGCTATTTTTTATATTTCTGCGAATTGCAGAGTCCTGTAAGTATACTCTTATACTTATCTTATAACTAATTTTACGACACATGTTCACTGCAATTTTGGACATTGCAACTTAACCTTTTCGATTTGTACACAGTTATTTCACTATTGCACTTGTACGGTGTGTCACTTTCGCGTGGTTTTCGTACACAGTATTTAGTAAATTTATTTACATTTTATGGTGCTTTTGGATTTTAATTCTTAATTCTAGTTTATGAATAATTACGGAAAAACAGTAATTGTGCAATTATTCATCTTGGGGTGGCAAACTCGCCTGCAGAGACCTGCGTTCACACACACTAACAAAATACTGGTGTACACACTTTCAGTTACATTTGTGTGTGTGTGCACGTTGATTCAGGTCGAAACACCTGTTCATATTTTTGTCTGAGCCAAGCCTGCAATCTCTAACATGCTTATTTCTAATATATTATTAATTATTTACAATTTATTAAGTAAATTTAAATTTTTATATTCCATGCTCAGTACATCACTTATTTGTACTGTCGCAATATTCCTCTGCTTGGTAACAAAAAAAAATTTAATAAATTTATTTATTATAATTTTTTTTATTTATTTATTATTATTATTTGCAAAAAAAAATGTAACAAATAATAAAGAATAATGTTCGTCATTTCACCCTTAATTGGAGTGTATACAAATGTCTTACCTCCCCTCTTCGTACGCTCACTGCTCGCGACCTTGTAGTAGGGTGGCTTTACACACAGCTGATTTGACTGGTTTCATTGACCTCTGTTTTCATGTGTAGAACTTCCTAAATGACGTTGCGTGGAATTTACCAATTTCTTTCTTCTGTATCTCATCATATACGATGAAAGTGTTCTGTCCTACTCGCTGTCTTAACGTATACGCTCCATTATTTTACATTATCTTACTCATACATTCTTACCTTTGCTTCTAATCTTCCTTAGCTCTTTTCTTAACATGACATTACTTTATCTAATACATTACTTATACAATACATTAACATTCATTACCTTTTATTACATTTCTTTAACATTACCTTTCTGATCGCTGATATTTTCCTGAAATACACTTCCGTAACAGAATACTCTTTTAGCTTGTAGTGTGTCGCATGATCGGTTACACAGGAACTTGTCTTGGAAAACAACGATATTTTTCTCGAAGTCCTTAATCCTAAGTAGTCTCTGCCCTTATGACTTTCCACTCTCGCTTTCTTCTGTGTCCTTGTATCTTCAATAAGTGTTCGCTTGATTAGTCGTTCTAACAATTGTGGCAATTATTGCTCATCTTAATCATTTCTTCATATTTATAACATATCAATAATAACATTCCTTACCATTTCTTCATATTAACAACAACAATAACATCTTTTACCATTACTTTCTTAAATATTTCTCTACAATAGCATTCCTTACCATCACTAATACATTTCTTAATTAACCCTCTTATATTATTATTAATAATTAATAGTAATATTATTTTTCTCATTTAAAAATAATTATTTATTTTAGGGTATTGAGTTCTGAGTTCGGTGTGTCGTTAGAACTGACACCCTTCATTACACAATTGGTTGTTGTACACAGGAAATTCGTTGTGTTCACCCTCGTGTAAACAACGTCCGCGTTCCATTGTATTATTCCCTCGTTACCTTTCCGTTGCATAGCTGCGACGTTTGTGTGCATACTTACCTTGTAAACGTTTGTTTTGATCGTATAAGTCATCTGTTTATAGAACAATGTTTTCATCTTGCCTGTCGGCCACTTAAAATCTACCCTCTTTCTCTCGTTACAAATGCTTCGCTCTTTCTCAATTCTCTCGTCCCTAGTTTGGTTGAGTGAACTGACGTGAACAGCTGTCGACGGTTTTTTCATTCGTCGTTTATGATAACCTCTGTAGTTTTTATAATTACAGTTATAATTATCGTTATAATTATCGTGCGTATATCTAACATCATATTTACCACAATTTTGCGTAGTGTTTCGTTTAGATAACTTACTACGTTTCTTGTTATACCTACAGTGATATTTATCTCCGTAAGTGTAGTGCCTTAAGTGTTTCACCTTATGTGACTTACTAGTCTGTGTGTGCCTCACACTTGGAATATCGCTATTAATAAGGTATGTTTTATTAACCTTTATTTGCTTCTCCTCCTTAATGTTAATTACTTTTTTATAATTATCATTAGTAATTACACACGTATTTTCAATTAGTATGAATTCTTCACATACTATCTTTTCACATATTAGCTCCGTTTGTTTATTAATTATTCCACAGACATTTTCTGCGATCGTGTCAATACGTATGTTTGTATTAACAATTTTTTCGGTTAATTGCGCATTACTGTCATTTATACTTTGTTTTATTTCAATATTATCAATTTTTAACTCTTCTAAACTCTCTGTAATTTTTATGGTGTCCTGTCTAAAATTTTCGGACTGTAGCTCTAATTTATTTTCTAAATTTTCTGTTTGTTTTGCTAATTTATTTTCTAAATTTTCTGTTTGTTTTGCTAATTTATTTTCTAAATTTTCTGTTTGTTTTGCTAAGTTCTTTTCTAAACTTTCTGTTTGTTTTGTGCTTAATTCATCGACCCAGGCACGCATCATCATCTGTAATGCTTCGGCGTCTAAATTTTCTGGAGTCGTCATGTTGAAGTATTATTAAAATATTTATTTAGTAGTAATTCTTTAAAAATTATTATTGATAACCGTTCCCTACTTATTTATTTATTTCTGTATTTTTTATTAATAGTTATTATTAATACTCATTACAGTTACACCTGTTACATAGACAACAATATTATTTGTGGGCGCCAGCTGTGTGATTACACAACAATTCAGTTACTGTTTACTAAAAATAATAATTACATATTATACATTTTTCATTTAACACACTCTTTATATTTTAGAGCAACCATTTAGCTACATAAAAAAAATTTTAATAGTTAAATGATGGGGATCGGGTCATACATTCATGAGCTACAATTTATGTCACAAATTTTTGTTCACAAATTTAGGCATGTCATGCCCCACGTGCAGGGCGACAAATATATGCAACATTATTATTTTGTTAAAATTACTTTCAAATACAAATACACTCCTACTTGTTTTTGAATAGCCCCACGTTGGGCGCCATTATTATGCAACGTGACAATTTGCAAATTTAATTTAATTTAAATTTGTGGAGCCCCACGATCTTGGAGCACCAAATTTATGCAACGTTACATACACATAAATAGGCGTGAACGATCTCACGTTCAAGATTGACAAATTCTTTAAACAATATAACATTTAAATTGGGTGTCAGGTGTATCTGTAATAAGAACTCTATGTAACTTGAAACGGTAATTAAAATTTATTTGATACTATAAAAAAATATGTGCACATGGCACTGACTTCGAATTTAAAACATTAGTTATTATTTGTTATTATGCCGTAAGGCTTAAGATATATACATCCTTACTGACTAAATATTCTATGCTACTAATTATTATATAAAAGAAAAATCTCATTTTTAGACTACTCAGTCTATTAATAGTTTTTAAAATATCAATATTTAAATCTTTTTTTCTAAGTTATAACGTACTCAAAATTTTAATAATTATTGTTTCTCAGTACTGTTTTCTCAAATACTAATTGTAATCATTTTATATCATATTAATTTGAGCTCTTGTTACGTTAATCGTATTTCTAAAACATCTGTAATTTTAACTCTACTATACAAGAAACATTGCTCTTATTTTTAAATAAAATATTAATGTCTTTAACTGTCTTTGAATTCTTTGTATGATTAAGATATAAATAAGTTGTCTATCACCTTATTGTCGTCAATCATACTCGATAATTTTTTGTTCCATCGGTATTCGTCCTCGTCTCGCCTCCAGCGTCGGCTGTCTCTCGTCTCCTCTTGTCCAGCGTTGGCTGTCTCTCTCTGGAACTCTCCTCTTGTCCAGCGTCGTATCTCTCTCTCTCTCTCTCTCTCTGGAACTCTTCTCTTGTCCAGCGTTGAATCTCTCTCTGGAACTCGTCTCTTGTCCAGCGTTGAATCTCTCTCTGGAACTCGTCTCTTGTCCAGCGTTGAATCTCTCTCTGGAACTCGTCTCTTGTCCAGCGTCGGCTCTCTCTCTGGAACTCTCCTCTTGTCCAGCGTCGTATCGCTCTCTGGAACTCTCCTCTTGTCTAGTGTCGAATCATTAATGGATCTTCTTAAGTAGTGCTGTTATTAATTAAAATGATTGTCTTTACAGCTCAGTTACGTATTTGTACGTAACTGGCAAATTTAAACTGTTTACGAAAACAAAATAATTACGCTGTGCTGACGGGCATAAGCTCCCGCTGCACCGTGGATGATTCAAGAAAGAGAGCCACTGCAGCTTGCGTGTCCTATTTATACCCATGTCTTGGTCGACACCCTGCAGTGATCCGAAATCGACATGTTAGAAACTGTCTCTGGCGTCAGTTCCCCCACTCTTTGTCAAATTCGCTATTTTTTATATTTCTGCGAATTGCAGAGTCCTGTAAGTATACTCTTATACTTATCTTATAACTAATTTTACGACACATGTTCACTGCAATTTTGGACATTGCAACTTAACCTTTTCGATTTGTACACAGTTATTTCACTATTGCACTTGTACGGTGTGTCACTTTCGCGTGGTTTTCGTACACAGTATTTAGTAAATTTATTTACATTTTATGGTGCTTTTGGATTTTAATTCTTAATTCTAGTTTATGAATAATTACGGAAAAACAGTAATTGTGCAATTATTCATCTTGGGGTGGCAAACTCGCCTGCAGAGACCTGCGTTCACACACACTAACAAAATACTGGTGTACACACTTTCAGTTACATTTGTGTGTGTGTGCACGTTGATTCAGGTCGAAACACCTGTTCATATTTTTGTCTGAGCCAAGCCTGCAATCTCTAACATGCTTATTTCTAATATATTATTAATTATTTACAATTTATTAAGTAAATTTAAATTTTTATATTCCATGCTCAGTACATCACTTATTTGTACTGTCGCAATATTCCTCTGCTTGGTAACAAAAAAAAATTTAATAAATTTATTTATTATAATTTTTTTTATTTATTTATTATTATTATTTGCAAAAAAAAATGTAACAAATAATAAAGAATAATGTTCGTCATTTCACCCTTAATTGGAGTGTATACAAATGTCTTACCTCCCCTCTTCGTACGCTCACTGCTCGCGACCTTGTAGTAGGGTGGCTTTACACACAGCTGATTTGACTGGTTTCATTGACCTCTGTTTTCATGTGTAGAACTTCCTAAATGACGTTGCGTGGAATTTACCAATTTCTTTCTTCTGTATCTCATCATATACGATGAAAGTGTTCTGTCCTACTCGCTGTCTTAACGTATACGCTCCATTATTTTACATTATCTTACTCATACATTCTTACCTTTGCTTCTAATCTTCCTTAGCTCTTTTCTTAACATGACATTACTTTATCTAATACATTACTTATACAATACATTAACATTCATTACCTTTTATTACATTTCTTTAACATTACCTTTCTGATCGCTGATATTTTCCTGAAATACACTTCCGTAACAGAATACTCTTTTAGCTTGTAGTGTGTCGCATGATCGGTTACACAGGAACTTGTCTTGGAAAACAACGATATTTTTCTCGAAGTCCTTAATCCTAAGTAGTCTCTGCCCTTATGACTTTCCACTCTCGCTTTCTTCTGTGTCCTTGTATCTTCAATAAGTGTTCGCTTGATTAGTCGTTCTAACAATTGTGGCAATTATTGCTCATCTTAATCATTTCTTCATATTTATAACATATCAATAATAACATTCCTTACCATTTCTTCATATTAACAACAACAATAACATCTTTTACCATTACTTTCTTAAATATTTCTCTACAATAGCATTCCTTACCATCACTAATACATTTCTTAATTAACCCTCTTATATTATTATTAATAATTAATAGTAATATTATTTTTCTCATTTAAAAATAATTATTTATTTTAGGGTATTGAGTTCTGAGTTCGGTGTGTCGTTAGAACTGACACCCTTCATTACACAATTGGTTGTTGTACACAGGAAATTCGTTGTGTTCACCCTCGTGTAAACAACGTCCGCGTTCCATTGTATTATTCCCTCGTTACCTTTCCGTTGCATAGCTGCGACGTTTGTGTGCATACTTACCTTGTAAACGTTTGTTTTGATCGTATAAGTCATCTGTTTATAGAACAATGTTTTCATCTTGCCTGTCGGCCACTTAAAATCTACCCTCTTTCTCTCGTTACAAATGCTTCGCTCTTTCTCAATTCTCTCGTCCCTAGTTTGGTTGAGTGAACTGACGTGAACAGCTGTCGACGGTTTTTTCATTCGTCGTTTATGATAACCTCTGTAGTTTTTATAATTACAGTTATAATTATCGTTATAATTATCGTGCGTATATCTAACATCATATTTACCACAATTTTGCGTAGTGTTTCGTTTAGATAACTTACTACGTTTCTTGTTATACCTACAGTGATATTTATCTCCGTAAGTGTAGTGCCTTAAGTGTTTCACCTTATGTGACTTACTAGTCTGTGTGTGCCTCACACTTGGAATATCGCTATTAATAAGGTATGTTTTATTAACCTTTATTTGCTTCTCCTCCTTAATGTTAATTACTTTTTTATAATTATCATTAGTAATTACACACGTATTTTCAATTAGTATGAATTCTTCACATACTATCTTTTCACATATTAGCTCCGTTTGTTTATTAATTATTCCACAGACATTTTCTGCGATCGTGTCAATACGTATGTTTGTATTAACAATTTTTTCGGTTAATTGCGCATTACTGTCATTTATACTTTGTTTTATTTCAATATTATCAATTTTTAACTCTTCTAAACTCTCTGTAATTTTTATGGTGTCCTGTCTAAAATTTTCGGACTGTAGCTCTAATTTATTTTCTAAATTTTCTGTTTGTTTTGCTAATTTATTTTCTAAATTTTCTGTTTGTTTTGCTAATTTATTTTCTAAATTTTCTGTTTGTTTTGCTAAGTTCTTTTCTAAACTTTCTGTTTGTTTTGTGCTTAATTCATCGACCCAGGCACGCATCATCATCTGTAATGCTTCGGCGTCTAAATTTTCTGGAGTCGTCATGTTGAAGTATTATTAAAATATTTATTTAGTAGTAATTCTTTAAAAATTATTATTGATAACCGTTCCCTACTTATTTATTTATTTCTGTATTTTTTATTAATAGTTATTATTAATACTCATTACAGTTACACCTGTTACATAGACAACAATATTATTTGTGGGCGCCAGCTGTGTGATTACACAACAATTCAGTTACTGTTTACTAAAAATAATAATTACATATTATACATTTTTCATTTAACACACTCTTTATATTTTAGAGCAACCATTTAGCTACATAAAAAAAATTTTAATAGTTAAATGATGGGGATCGGGTCATACATTCATGAGCTACAATTTATGTCACAAATTTTTGTTCACAAATTTAGGCATGTCATGCCCCACGTGCAGGGCGACAAATATATGCAACATTATTATTTTGTTAAAATTACTTTCAAATACAAATACACTCCTACTTGTTTTTGAATAGCCCCACGTTGGGCGCCATTATTATGCAACGTGACAATTTGCAAATTTAATTTAATTTAAATTTGTGGAGCCCCACGATCTTGGAGCACCAAATTTATGCAACGTTACATACACATAAATAGGCGTGAACGATCTCACGTTCAAGATTGACAAATTCTTTAAACAATATAACATTTAAATTGGGTGTCAGGTGTATCTGTAATAAGAACTCTATGTAACTTGAAACGGTAATTAAAATTTATTTGATACTATAAAAAAATATGTGCACATGGCACTGACTTCGAATTTAAAACATTAGTTATTATTTGTTATTATGCCGTAAGGCTTAAGATATATACATCCTTACTGACTAAATATTCTATGCTACTAATTATTATATAAAAGAAAAATCTCATTTTTAGACTACTCAGTCTATTAATAGTTTTTAAAATATCAATATTTAAATCTTTTTTTCTAAGTTATAACGTACTCAAAATTTTAATAATTATTGTTTCTCAGTACTGTTTTCTCAAATACTAATTGTAATCATTTTATATCATATTAATTTGAGCTCTTGTTACGTTAATCGTATTTCTAAAACATCTGTAATTTTAACTCTACTATACAAGAAACATTGCTCTTATTTTTAAATAAAATATTAATGTCTTTAACTGTCTTTGAATTCTTTGTATGATTAAGATATAAATAAGTTGTCTATCACCTTATTGTCGTCAATCATACTCGATAATTTTTTGTTCCATCGGTATTCGTCCTCGTCTCGCCTCCAGCGTCGGCTGTCTCTCGTCTCCTCTTGTCCAGCGTTGGCTGTCTCTCTCTGGAACTCTCCTCTTGTCCAGCGTCGTATCTCTCTCTCTCTCTCTCTGGGACTCTTCTCTTGTCCAGCGTTGAATCTCTCTCTGGAACTCGTCTCTTGTCCAGCGTTGAATCTCTCTCTGGAACTCGTCTCTTGTCCAGCGTTGAATCTCTCTCTGGAACTCGTCTCTTGTCCAGCGTCGGCTCTCTCTCTGGAACTCTCCTCTTGTCCAGCGTCGTATCGCTCTCTGGAACTCTCCTCTTGTCTAGTGTCGAATCATTAATGGATCTTCTTAAGTAGTGCTGTTATTAATTAAAATGATTGTCTTTACAGCTCAGTTACGTATTTGTACGTAACTGGCAAATTTAAACTGTTTACGAAAACAAAATAATTACGCTGTGCTGACGGGCATAAGCTCCCGCTGCACCGTGGATGATTCAAGAAAGAGAGCCACTGCAGCTTGCGTGTCCTATTTATACCCATGTCTTGGTCGACACCCTGCAGTGATCCGAAATCGACATGTTAGAAACTGTCTCTGGCGTCAGTTCCCCCACTCTTTGTCAAATTCGCTATTTTTTATATTTCTGCGAATTGCAGAGTCCTGTAAGTATACTCTTATACTTATCTTATAACTAATTTTACGACACATGTTCACTGCAATTTTGGACATTGCAACTTAACCTTTTCGATTTGTACACAGTTATTTCACTATTGCACTTGTACGGTGTGTCACTTTCGCGTGGTTTTCGTACACAGTATTTAGTAAATTTATTTACATTTTATGGTGCTTTTGGATTTTAATTCTTAATTCTAGTTTATGAATAATTACGGAAAAACAGTAATTGTGCAATTATTCATCTTGGGGTGGCAAACTCGCCTGCAGAGACCTGCGTTCACACACACTAACAAAATACTGGTGTACACACTTTCAGTTACATTTGTGTGTGTGTGCACGTTGATTCAGGTCGAAACACCTGTTCATATTTTTGTCTGAGCCAAGCCTGCAATCTCTAACATGCTTATTTCTAATATATTATTAATTATTTACAATTTATTAAGTAAATTTAAATTTTTATATTCCATGCTCAGTACATCACTTATTTGTACTGTCGCAATATTCCTCTGCTTGGTAACAAAAAAAAATTTAATAAATTTATTTATTATAATTTTTTTTATTTATTTATTATTATTATTTGCAAAAAAAAATGTAACAAATAATAAAGAATAATGTTCGTCATTTCACCCTTAATTGGAGTGTATACAAATGTCTTACCTCCCCTCTTCGTACGCTCACTGCTCGCGACCTTGTAGTAGGGTGGCTTTACACACAGCTGATTTGACTGGTTTCATTGACCTCTGTTTTCATGTGTAGAACTTCCTAAATGACGTTGCGTGGAATTTACCAATTTCTTTCTTCTGTATCTCATCATATACGATGAAAGTGTTCTGTCCTACTCGCTGTCTTAACGTATACGCTCCATTATTTTACATTATCTTACTCATACATTCTTACCTTTGCTTCTAATCTTCCTTAGCTCTTTTCTTAACATGACATTACTTTATCTAATACATTACTTATACAATACATTAACATTCATTACCTTTTATTACATTTCTTTAACATTACCTTTCTGATCGCTGATATTTTCCTGAAATACACTTCCGTAACAGAATACTCTTTTAGCTTGTAGTGTGTCGCATGATCGGTTACACAGGAACTTGTCTTGGAAAACAACGATATTTTTCTCGAAGTCCTTAATCCTAAGTAGTCTCTGCCCTTATGACTTTCCACTCTCGCTTTCTTCTGTGTCCTTGTATCTTCAATAAGTGTTCGCTTGATTAGTCGTTCTAACAATTGTGGCAATTATTGCTCATCTTAATCATTTCTTCATATTTATAACATATCAATAATAACATTCCTTACCATTTCTTCATATTAACAACAACAATAACATCTTTTACCATTACTTTCTTAAATATTTCTCTACAATAGCATTCCTTACCATCACTAATACATTTCTTAATTAACCCTCTTATATTATTATTAATAATTAATAGTAATATTATTTTTCTCATTTAAAAATAATTATTTATTTTAGGGTATTGAGTTCTGAGTTCGGTGTGTCGTTAGAACTGACACCCTTCATTACACAATTGGTTGTTGTACACAGGAAATTCGTTGTGTTCACCCTCGTGTAAACAACGTCCGCGTTCCATTGTATTATTCCCTCGTTACCTTTCCGTTGCATAGCTGCGACGTTTGTGTGCATACTTACCTTGTAAACGTTTGTTTTGATCGTATAAGTCATCTGTTTATAGAACAATGTTTTCATCTTGCCTGTCGGCCACTTAAAATCTACCCTCTTTCTCTCGTTACAAATGCTTCGCTCTTTCTCAATTCTCTCGTCCCTAGTTTGGTTGAGTGAACTGACGTGAACAGCTGTCGACGGTTTTTTCATTCGTCGTTTATGATAACCTCTGTAGTTTTTATAATTACAGTTATAATTATCGTTATAATTATCGTGCGTATATCTAACATCATATTTACCACAATTTTGCGTAGTGTTTCGTTTAGATAACTTACTACGTTTCTTGTTATACCTACAGTGATATTTATCTCCGTAAGTGTAGTGCCTTAAGTGTTTCACCTTATGTGACTTACTAGTCTGTGTGTGCCTCACACTTGGAATATCGCTATTAATAAGGTATGTTTTATTAACCTTTATTTGCTTCTCCTCCTTAATGTTAATTACTTTTTTATAATTATCATTAGTAATTACACACGTATTTTCAATTAGTATGAATTCTTCACATACTATCTTTTCACATATTAGCTCCGTTTGTTTATTAATTATTCCACAGACATTTTCTGCGATCGTGTCAATACGTATGTTTGTATTAACAATTTTTTCGGTTAATTGCGCATTACTGTCATTTATACTTTGTTTTATTTCAATATTATCAATTTTTAACTCTTCTAAACTCTCTGTAATTTTTATGGTGTCCTGTCTAAAATTTTCGGACTGTAGCTCTAATTTATTTTCTAAATTTTCTGTTTGTTTTGCTAATTTATTTTCTAAATTTTCTGTTTGTTTTGCTAATTTATTTTCTAAATTTTCTGTTTGTTTTGCTAAGTTCTTTTCTAAACTTTCTGTTTGTTTTGTGCTTAATTCATCGACCCAGGCACGCATCATCATCTGTAATGCTTCGGCGTCTAAATTTTCTGGAGTCGTCATGTTGAAGTATTATTAAAATATTTATTTAGTAGTAATTCTTTAAAAATTATTATTGATAACCGTTCCCTACTTATTTATTTATTTCTGTATTTTTTATTAATAGTTATTATTAATACTCATTACAGTTACACCTGTTACATAGACAACAATATTATTTGTGGGCGCCAGCTGTGTGATTACACAACAATTCAGTTACTGTTTACTAAAAATAATAATTACATATTATACATTTTTCATTTAACACACTCTTTATATTTTAGAGCAACCATTTAGCTACATAAAAAAAATTTTAATAGTTAAATGATGGGGATCGGGTCATACATTCATGAGCTACAATTTATGTCACAAATTTTTGTTCACAAATTTAGGCATGTCATGCCCCACGTGCAGGGCGACAAATATATGCAACATTATTATTTTGTTAAAATTACTTTCAAATACAAATACACTCCTACTTGTTTTTGAATAGCCCCACGTTGGGCGCCATTATTATGCAACGTGACAATTTGCAAATTTAATTTAATTTAAATTTGTGGAGCCCCACGATCTTGGAGCACCAAATTTATGCAACGTTACATACACATAAATAGGCGTGAACGATCTCACGTTCAAGATTGACAAATTCTTTAAACAATATAACATTTAAATTGGGTGTCAGGTGTATCTGTAATAAGAACTCTATGTAACTTGAAACGGTAATTAAAATTTATTTGATACTATAAAAAAATATGTGCACATGGCACTGACTTCGAATTTAAAACATTAGTTATTATTTGTTATTATGCCGTAAGGCTTAAGATATATACATCCTTACTGACTAAATATTCTATGCTACTAATTATTATATAAAAGAAAAATCTCATTTTTAGACTACTCAGTCTATTAATAGTTTTTAAAATATCAATATTTAAATCTTTTTTTCTAAGTTATAACGTACTCAAAATTTTAATAATTATTGTTTCTCAGTACTGTTTTCTCAAATACTAATTGTAATCATTTTATATCATATTAATTTGAGCTCTTGTTACGTTAATCGTATTTCTAAAACATCTGTAATTTTAACTCTACTATACAAGAAACATTGCTCTTATTTTTAAATAAAATATTAATGTCTTTAACTGTCTTTGAATTCTTTGTATGATTAAGATATAAATAAGTTGTCTATCACCTTATTGTCGTCAATCATACTCGATAATTTTTTGTTCCATCGGTATTCGTCCTCGTCTCGCCTCCAGCGTCGGCTGTCTCTCGTCTCCTCTTGTCCAGCGTTGGCTGTCTCTCTCTGGAACTCTCCTCTTGTCCAGCGTCGTATCTCTCTCTCTCTCTCTCTCTGGAACTCTTCTCTTGTCCAGCGTTGAATCTCTCTCTGGAACTCGTCTCTTGTCCAGCGTTGAATCTCTCTCTGGAACTCGTCTCTTGTCCAGCGTTGAATCTCTCTCTGGAACTCGTCTCTTGTCCAGCGTCGGCTCTCTCTCTGGAACTCTCCTCTTGTCCAGCGTCGTATCGCTCTCTGGAACTCTCCTCTTGTCTAGTGTCGAATCATTAATGGATCTTCTTAAGTAGTGCTGTTATTAATTAAAATGATTGTCTTTACAGCTCAGTTACGTATTTGTACGTAACTGGCAAATTTAAACTGTTTACGAAAACAAAATAATTACGCTGTGCTGACGGGCATAAGCTCCCGCTGCACCGTGGATGATTCAAGAAAGAGAGCCACTGCAGCTTGCGTGTCCTATTTATACCCATGTCTTGGTCGACACCCTGCAGTGATCCGAAATCGACATGTTAGAAACTGTCTCTGGCGTCAGTTCCCCCACTCTTTGTCAAATTCGCTATTTTTTATATTTCTGCGAATTGCAGAGTCCTGTAAGTATACTCTTATACGTATCTTATAACTAATTTTACGACACATGTTCACTGCAATTTTGGACATTGCAACTTAACCTTTTCGATTTGTACACAGTTATTTCACTATTGCACTTGTACGGTGTGTCACTTTCGCGTGGTTTTCGTACACAGTATTTAGTAAATTTATTTACATTTTATGGTGCTTTTGGATTTTAATTCTTAATTCTAGTTTATGAATAATTACGGAAAAACAGTAATTGTGCAATTATTCATCTTGGGGTGGCAAACTCGCCTGCAGAGACCTGCGTTCACACACACTAACAAAATACTGGTGTACACACTTTCAGTTACATTTGTGTGTGTGTGCACGTTGATTCAGGTCGAAACACCTGTTCATATTTTTGTCTGAGCCAAGCCTGCAATCTCTAACATGCTTATTTCTAATATATTATTAATTATTTACAATTTATTAAGTAAATTTAAATTTTTATATTCCATGCTCAGTACATCACTTATTTGTACTGTCGCAATATTCCTCTGCTTGGTAACAAAAAAAAATTTAATAAATTTATTTATTATAATTTTTTTTATTTATTTATTATTATTATTTGCAAAAAAAAATGTAACAAATAATAAAGAATAATGTTCGTCATTTCACCCTTAATTGGAGTGTATACAAATGTCTTACCTCCCCTCTTCGTACGCTCACTGCTCGCGACCTTGTAGTAGGGTGGCTTTACACACAGCTGATTTGACTGGTTTCATTGACCTCTGTTTTCATGTGTAGAACTTCCTAAATGACGTTGCGTGGAATTTACCAATTTCTTTCTTCTGTATCTCATCATATACGATGAAAGTGTTCTGTCCTACTCGCTGTCTTAACGTATACGCTCCATTATTTTACATTATCTTACTCATACATTCTTACCTTTGCTTCTAATCTTCCTTAGCTCTTTTCTTAACATGACATTACTTTATCTAATACATTACTTATACAATACATTAACATTCATTACCTTTTATTACATTTCTTTAACATTACCTTTCTGATCGCTGATATTTTCCTGAAATACACTTCCGTAACAGAATACTCTTTTAGCTTGTAGTGTGTCGCATGATCGGTTACACAGGAACTTGTCTTGGAAAACAACGATATTTTTCTCGAAGTCCTTAATCCTAAGTAGTCTCTGCCCTTATGACTTTCCACTCTCGCTTTCTTCTGTGTCCTTGTATCTTCAATAAGTGTTCGCTTGATTAGTCGTTCTAACAATTGTGGCAATTATTGCTCATCTTAATCATTTCTTCATATTTATAACATATCAATAATAACATTCCTTACCATTTCTTCATATTAACAACAACAATAACATCTTTTACCATTACTTTCTTAAATATTTCTCTACAATAGCATTCCTTACCATCACTAATACATTTCTTAATTAACCCTCTTATATTATTATTAATAATTAATAGTAATATTATTTTTCTCATTTAAAAATAATTATTTATTTTAGGGTATTGAGTTCTGAGTTCGGTGTGTCGTTAGAACTGACACCCTTCATTACACAATTGGTTGTTGTACACAGGAAATTCGTTGTGTTCACCCTCGTGTAAACAACGTCCGCGTTCCATTGTATTATTCCCTCGTTACCTTTCCGTTGCATAGCTGCGACGTTTGTGTGCATACTTACCTTGTAAACGTTTGTTTTGATCGTATAAGTCATCTGTTTATAGAACAATGTTTTCATCTTGCCTGTCGGCCACTTAAAATCTACCCTCTTTCTCTCGTTACAAATGCTTCGCTCTTTCTCAATTCTCTCGTCCCTAGTTTGGTTGAGTGAACTGACGTGAACAGCTGTCGACGGTTTTTTCATTCGTCGTTTATGATAACCTCTGTAGTTTTTATAATTACAGTTATAATTATCGTTATAATTATCGTGCGTATATCTAACATTATATTTACCACAATTTTGCGTAGTGTTTCGTTTAGATAACTTACTACGTTTCTTGTTATACCTACAGTGATATTTATCTCCGTAAGTGTAGTGCCTTAAGTGTTTCACCTTATGTGACTTACTAGTCTGTGTGTGCCTCACACTTGGAATATCGCTATTAATAAGGTATGTTTTATTAACCTTTATTTGCTTCTCCTCCTTAATGTTAATTACTTTTTTATAATTATCATTAGTAATTACACACGTATTTTCAATTAGTATGAATTCTTCACATACTATCTTTTCACATATTAGCTCCGTTTGTTTATTAATTATTCCACAGACATTTTCTGCGATCGTGTCAATACGTATGTTTGTATTAACAATTTTTTCGGTTAATTGCGCATTACTGTCATTTATACTTTGTTTTATTTCAATATTATCAATTTTTAACTCTTCTAAACTCTCTGTAATTTTTATGGTGTCCTGTCTAAAATTTTCGGACTGTAGCTCTAATTTATTTTCTAAATTTTCTGTTTGTTTTGCTAATTTATTTTCTAAATTTTCTGTTTGTTTTGCTAATTTATTTTCTAAATTTTCTGTTTGTTTTGCTAAGTTCTTTTCTAAACTTTCTGTTTGTTTTGTGCTTAATTCATCGACCCAGGCACGCATCATCATCTGTAATGCTTCGGCGTCTAAATTTTCTGGAGTCGTCATGTTGAAGTATTATTAAAATATTTATTTAGTAGTAATTCTTTAAAAATTATTATTGATAACCGTTCCCTACTTATTTATTTATTTCTGTATTTTTTATTAATAGTTATTATTAATACTCATTACAGTTACACCTGTTACATAGACAACAATATTATTTGTGGGCGCCAGCTGTGTGATTACACAACAATTCAGTTACTGTTTACTAAAAATAATAATTACATATTATACATTTTTCATTTAACACACTCTTTATATTTTAGAGCAACCATTTAGCTACATAAAAAAAATTTTAATAGTTAAATGATGGGGATCGGGTCATACATTCATGAGCTACAATTTATGTCACAAATTTTTGTTCACAAATTTAGGCATGTCATGCCCCACGTGCAGGGCGACAAATATATGCAACATTATTATTTTGTTAAAATTACTTTCAAATACAAATACACTCCTACTTGTTTTTGAATAGCCCCACGTTGGGCGCCATTATTATGCAACGTGACAATTTGCAAATTTAATTTAATTTAAATTTGTGGAGCCCCACGATCTTGGAGCACCAAATTTATGCAACGTTACATACACATAAATAGGCGTGAACGATCTCACGTTCAAGATTGACAAATTCTTTAAACAATATAACATTTAAATTGGGTGTCAGGTGTATCTGTAATAAGAACTCTATGTAACTTGAAACGGTAATTAAAATTTATTTGATACTATAAAAAAATATGTGCACATGGCACTGACTTCGAATTTAAAACATTAGTTATTATTTGTTATTATGCCGTAAGGCTTAAGATATATACATCCTTACTGACTAAATATTCTATGCTACTAATTATTATATAAAAGAAAAATCTCATTTTTAGACTACTCAGTCTATTAATAGTTTTTAAAATATCAATATTTAAATCTTTTTTTCTAAGTTATAACGTACTCAAAATTTTAATAATTATTGTTTCTCAGTACTGTTTTCTCAAATACTAATTGTAATCATTTTATATCATATTAATTTGAGCTCTTGTTACGTTAATCGTATTTCTAAAACATCTGTAATTTTAACTCTACTATACAAGAAACATTGCTCTTATTTTTAAATAAAATATTAATGTCTTTAACTGTCTTTGAATTCTTTGTATGATTAAGATATAAATAAGTTGTCTATCACCTTATTGTCGTCAATCATACTCGATAATTTTTTGTTCCATCGGTATTCGTCCTCGTCTCGCCTCCAGCGTCGGCTGTCTCTCGTCTCCTCTTGTCCAGCGTTGGCTGTCTCTCTCTGGAACTCTCCTCTTGTCCAGCGTCGTATCTCTCTCTCTCTCTCTCTGGAACTCTTCTCTTGTCCAGCGTTGAATCTCTCTCTGGAACTCGTCTCTTGTCCAGCGTTGAATCTCTCTCTGGAACTCGTCTCTTGTCCAGCGTTGAATCTCTCTCTGGAACTCGTCTCTTGTCCAGCGTCGGCTCTCTCTCTGGAACTCTCCTCTTGTCCAGCGTCGTATCGCTCTCTGGAACTCTCCTCTTGTCTAGTGTCGAATCATTAATGGATCTTCTTAAGTAGTGCTGTTATTAATTAAAATGATTGTCTTTACAGCTCAGTTACGTATTTGTACGTAACTGGCAAATTTAAACTGTTTACGAAAACAAAATAATTACGCTGTGCTGACGGGCATAAGCTCCCGCTGCACCGTGGATGATTCAAGAAAGAGAGCCACTGCAGCTTGCGTGTCCTATTTATACCCATGTCTTGGTCGACACCCTGCAGTGATCCGAAATCGACATGTTAGAAACTGTCTCTGGCGTCAGTTCCCCCACTCTTTGTCAAATTCGCTATTTTTTATATTTCTGCGAATTGCAGAGTCCTGTAAGTATACTCTTATACGTATCTTATAACTAATTTTACGACACATGTTCACTGCAATTTTGGACATTGCAACTTAACCTTTTCGATTTGTACACAGTTATTTCACTATTGCACTTGTACGGTGTGTCACTTTCGCGTGGTTTTCGTACACAGTATTTAGTAAATTTATTTACATTTTATGGTGCTTTTGGATTTTAATTCTTAATTCTAGTTTATGAATAATTACGGAAAAACAGTAATTGTGCAATTATTCATCTTGGGGTGGCAAACTCGCCTGCAGAGACCTGCGTTCACACACACTAACAAAATACTGGTGTACACACTTTCAGTTACATTTGTGTGTGTGTGCACGTTGATTCAGGTCGAAACACCTGTTCATATTTTTGTCTGAGCCAAGCCTGCAATCTCTAACATGCTTATTTCTAATATATTATTAATTATTTACAATTTATTAAGTAAATTTAAATTTTTATATTCCATGCTCAGTACATCACTTATTTGTACTGTCGCAATATTCCTCTGCTTGGTAACAAAAAAAATTTAATAAATTTATTTATTATAATTTTTTTTATTTATTTATTATTATTATTTGCAAAAAAAAATGTAACAAATAATAAAGAATAATGTTCGTCATTTCACCCTTAATTGGAGTGTATACAAATGTCTTACCTCCCCTCTTCGTACGCTCACTGCTCGCGACCTTGTTGTAGGGTGGCTTTACACACAGCTGATTTGACTGGTTTCATTGACCTCTGTTTTCATGTGTAGAACTTCCTAAATGACGTTGCGTGGAATTTACCAATTTCTTTCTTCTGTATCTCATCATATACGATGAAAGTGTTCTGTCCTACTCGCTGTCTTAACGTATACGCTCCATTATTTTACATTATCTTACTCATACATTCTTACCTTTGCTTCTAATCTTCCTTAGCTCTTTTCTTAACATGACATTACTTTATCTAATACATTACTTATACAATACATTAACATTCATTACCTTTTATTACATTTCTTTAACATTACCTTTCTGATCGCTGATATTTTCCTGAAATACACTTCCGTAACAGAATACTCTTTTAGCTTGTAGTGTGTCGCATGATCGGTTACACAGGAACTTGTCTTGGAAAACAACGATATTTTTCTCGAAGTCCTTAATCCTAAGTAGTCTCTGCCCTTATGACTTTCCACTCTCGCTTTCTTCTGTGTCCTTGTATCTTCAATAAGTGTTCGCTTGATTAGTCGTTCTAACAATTGTGGCAATTATTGCTCATCTTAATCATTTCTTCATATTTATAACATATCAATAATAACATTCCTTACCATTTCTTCATATTAACAACAACAATAACATCTTTTACCATTACTTTCTTAAATATTTCTCTACAATAGCATTCCTTACCATCACTAATACATTTCTTAATTAACCCTCTTATATTATTATTAATAATTAATAGTAATATTATTTTTCTCATTTAAAAATAATTATTTATTTTAGGGTATTGAGTTCTGAGTTCGGTGTGTCGTTAGAACTGACACCCTTCATTACACAATTGGTTGTTGTACACAGGAAATTCGTTGTGTTCACCCTCGTGTAAACAACGTCCGCGTTCCATTGTATTATTCCCTCGTTACCTTTCCGTTGCATAGCTGCGACGTTTGTGTGCATACTTACCTTGTAAACGTTTGTTTTGATCGTATAAGTCATCTGTTTATAGAACAATGTTTTCATCTTGCCTGTCGGCCACTTAAAATCTACCCTCTTTCTCTCGTTACAAATGCTTCGCTCTTTCTCAATTCTCTCGTCCCTAGTTTGGTTGAGTGAACTGACGTGAACAGCTGTCGACGGTTTTTTCATTCGTCGTTTATGATAACCTCTGTAGTTTTTATAATTACAGTTATAATTATCGTTATAATTATCGTGCGTATATCTAACATCATATTTACCACAATTTTGCGTAGTGTTTCGTTTAGATAACTTACTACGTTTCTTGTTATACCTACAGTGATATTTATCTCCGTAAGTGTAGTGCCTTAAGTGTTTCACCTTATGTGACTTACTAGTCTGTGTGTGCCTCACACTTGGAATATCGCTATTAATAAGGTATGTTTTATTAACCTTTATTTGCTTCTCCTCCTTAATGTTAATTACTTTTTTATAATTATCATTAGTAATTACACACGTATTTTCAATTAGTATGAATTCTTCACATACTATCTTTTCACATATTAGCTCCGTTTGTTTATTAATTATTCCACAGACATTTTCTGCGATCGTGTCAATACGTATGTTTGTATTAACAATTTTTTCGGTTAATTGCGCATTACTGTCATTTATACTTTGTTTTATTTCAATATTATCAATTTTTAACTCTTCTAAACTCTCTGTAATTTTTATGGTGTCCTGTCTAAAATTTTCGGACTGTAGCTCTAATTTATTTTCTAAATTTTCTGTTTGTTTTGCTAATTTATTTTCTAAATTTTCTGTTTGTTTTGCTAATTTATTTTCTAAATTTTCTGTTTGTTTTGCTAAGTTCTTTTCTAAACTTTCTGTTTGTTTTGTGCTTAATTCATCGACCCAGGCACGCATCATCATCTGTAATGCTTCGGCGTCTAAATTTTCTGGAGTCGTCATGTTGAAGTATTATTAAAATATTTATTTAGTAGTAATTCTTTAAAAATTATTATTGATAACCGTTCCCTACTTATTTATTTATTTCTGTATTTTTTATTAATAGTTATTATTAATACTCATTACAGTTACACCTGTTACATAGACAACAATATTATTTGTGGGCGCCAGCTGTGTGATTACACAACAATTCAGTTACTGTTTACTAAAAATAATAATTACATATTATACATTTTTCATTTAACACACTCTTTATATTTTAGAGCAACCATTTAGCTACATCAAAAAAATTTTAATAGTTAAATGATGGGGATCGGGTCATACATTCATGAGCTACAATTTATGTCACAAATTTTTGTTCACAAATTTAGGCATGTCATGCCCCACGTGCAGGGCGACAAATATATGCAACATTATTATTTTGTTAAAATTACTTTCAAATACAAATACACTCCTACTTGTTTTTGAATAGCCCCACGTTGGGCGCCATTATTATGCAACGTGACAATTTGCAAATTTAATTTAATTTAAATTTGTGGAGCCCCACGATCTTGGAGCACCAAATTTATGCAACGTTACATACACATAAATAGGCGTGAACGATCTCACGTTCAAGATTGACAAATTCTTTAAACAATATAACATTTAAATTGGGTGTCAGGTGTATCTGTAATAAGAACTCTATGTAACTTGAAACGGTAATTAAAATTTATTTGATACTATAAAAAAATATGTGCACATGGCACTGACTTCGAATTTAAAACATTAGTTATTATTTGTTATTATGCCGTAAGGCTTAAGATATATACATCCTTACTGACTAAATATTCTATGCTACTAATTATTATATAAAAGAAAAATCTCATTTTTAGACTACTCAGTCTATTAATAGTTTTTAAAATATCAATATTTAAATCTTTTTTTCTAAGTTATAACGTACTCAAAATTTTAATAATTATTGTTTCTCAGTACTGTTTTCTCAAATACTAATTGTAATCATTTTATATCATATTAATTTGAGCTCTTGTTACGTTAATCGTATTTCTAAAACATCTGTAATTTTAACTCTACTATACAAGAAACATTGCTCTTATTTTTAAATAAAATATTAATGTCTTTAACTGTCTTTGAATTCTTTGTATGATTAAGATATAAATAAGTTGTCTATCACCTTATTGTCGTCAATCATACTCGATAATTTTTTGTTCCATCGGTATTCGTCCTCGTCTCGCCTCCAGCGTCGGCTGTCTCTCGTCTCCTCTTGTCCAGCGTTGGCTGTCTCTCTCTGGAACTCTCCTCTTGTCCAGCGTCGTATCTCTCTCTCTCTCTCTCTGGAACTCTTCTCTTGTCCAGCGTTGAATCTCTCTCTGGAACTCGTCTCTTGTCCAGCGTTGAATCTCTCTCTGGAACTCGTCTCTTGTCCAGCGTTGAATCTCTCTCTGGAACTCGTCTCTTGTCCAGCGTCGGCTCTCTCTCTGGAACTCTCCTCTTGTCCAGCGTCGTATCGCTCTCTGGAACTCTCCTCTTGTCTAGTGTCGAATCATTAATGGATCTTCTTAAGTAGTGCTGTTATTAATTAAAATGATTGTCTTTACAGCTCAGTTACGTATTTGTACGTAACTGGCAAATTTAAACTGTTTACGAAAACAAAATAATTACGCTGTGCTGACGGGCATAAGCTCCCGCTGCACCGTGGATGATTCAAGAAAGAGAGCCACTGCAGCTTGCGTGTCCTATTTATACCCATGTCTTGGTCGACACCCTGCAGTGATCCGAAATCGACATGTTAGAAACTGTCTCTGGCGTCAGTTCCCCCACTCTTTGTCAAATTCGCTATTTTTTATATTTCTGCGAATTGCAGAGTCCTGTAAGTATACTCTTATACTTATCTTATAACTAATTTTACGACACATGTTCACTGCAATTTTGGACATTGCAACTTAACCTTTTCGATTTGTACACAGTTATTTCACTATTGCACTTGTACGGTGTGTCACTTTCGCGTGGTTTTCGTACACAGTATTTAGTAAATTTATTTACATTTTATGGTGCTTTTGGATTTTAATTCTTAATTCTAGTTTATGAATAATTACGGAAAAACAGTAATTGTGCAATTATTCATCTTGGGGTGGCAAACTCGCCTGCAGAGACCTGCGTTCACACACACTAACAAAATACTGGTGTACACACTTTCAGTTACATTTGTGTGTGTGTGCACGTTGATTCAGGTCGAAACACCTGTTCATATTTTTGTCTGAGCCAAGCCTGCAATCTCTAACATGCTTATTTCTAATATATTATTAATTATTTACAATTTATTAAGTAAATTTAAATTTTTATATTCCATGCTCAGTACATCACTTATTTGTACTGTCGCAATATATATATATATATATATATATATATTACAGCGTTATTTTTAGACACTTACTTTTACACATATGCTCTTACTCATTTGTGCGCACTTACCCGCGGCTCGGAGGTATACTCTTCTTCTGCAGTATTTACCTTGATGTTCCCCGGCTGGGTCGCAGGCTTTGGTCGTTGATTGAGTGTGGATAAGCACGTGAATATCGTTATATAAGTTTTATACAGTAAAGAGTACAGAGGATTTAGTACTGGTTGTGAAATTAGTACGACTGTGTTAATAAAATCATATTCATTTGATTTATTATTTAAAAATTCAAATTATCTTATTATTAATTGTGTTGTGTGGGTTAATTACTCTCTGAACCCTTATATTCGATCTGAATGTAATGTAATTATAACGTGTTTAAATCTTATTTCTTATATTCTAAGACATATTATATACAAACATAACACATATATGACCTGAAATATTTATACAGACATATAATACATAACACATATAATTATTATAAAACGTGATTAACACGTATCAATTTGAATATTCATCTTGTCTTTGCAAGTGTGGTTTTTAATATATACCACTTAATAAAACTATTAATTAAACTAACATTTATTAAAATATTAATAGAGAACATTTATTACTTTAATTGACTTTATTATTTAAAGTCTCAATTAATTAACACTATTCCAATTACGTAACTCTCATATTTGAATTTAATTATCTAATCAAATACAAAAATATAAATAAAAATATGGTTCTTCCCTGACCATTTATTTATGAGATTACTACAGTTATATTCTCTATCATCAATTATACTTTGAACATTTATTTATTCAATATGAAAATTTAAAAATATACTAAAGTTTATGTAAACTTGTATATGGAATCTAGAGCTTTCTTTCGATAGACCTCAGGGTCATTTATAATATTAAATAAATGTCTGACTTCACCTGCATTGTTCTGCAACCATTTAACTTTGTCGTTACCGTCATCTGGACTCTCGAGTTTGTTGATCCTCTTCGTTATCACCTTCTCTGTCTCTGCGTTGTTGAAATTCCTTGCTCCGTCTCCTGGATGCTGAGTTCTGACGTGTACCTCTCGTCGTGATGATGTACGGCTGGATGTAGCTGCATGTGGCTGTCCCTGCGTCCTCTCGTCTTCTGCTCTGGTTCCTCTCCTCTTCTTATCTTGTCTCTCGTAGATGTCTTGAAGTTCTATGTTACTTCTTGAAGTTCATCGAAGATACGACTTCTCGTATATTACGATTTTATAGTCTTTTAAAATAATCGTGTTCCACTATTACACGCACCGACGTACTGCCTGTTACATCGCACTTCACGTTATTTAATACTGTTAAAAAACATTACTCGACTTTGTAAAATTCGCGGTTGCAAGATCCGTGGATTTCACGTAGTTTATCTGAGTTCATCTGAGAAAGAGTGTGTCGCTCGCTGGGGTTTTATACTGCTGCCGTCGTCCCATGCCTGTTGGAAACTGTTTTGACAACATTGAACAGGTCGGCGCGTCGATTTAATAGCTAATTTCAACCTACGCATCTTTCTATGAAGCGCACTCGTTTTTACAAATATTATTTCACCAATCGTTAGGTATAATATTAAACTTTGTTTATTCAAATTATGAATGTTAAGGTGTGTAAATTATGGCAGTTATGGCAAAATTTCACACGGTGGCTGAACGGTTCCCACGATCATTGACCACTTAACGCCAAACTGAAGCGCCAGGCGCCAGCGTTGTTTTTACATATGTCGCTGATTCGTGTGACTTCTGGTTTTCGTTCAGTATTTAAAAACTGTGTAAAATCTTCCACCCTTGTTTGCATAATTCAACCTGTCTCTCATTTACACATCGTACACTAGCACACACACGCAGACAGATACACAAGCGGTAGCCTGTCACTATGACGTCACCTCTGCCGATCCGCGCGTGTCAGTTTCTCCCCTTCGCTACGATTAAAAACCAACGAAGCTTTTAATTCCATATGCAGGCTCACTTACAATATTTGATTTAATTAAAATTAAATACTATGTTTATTTCTTATATTATCTCTTATACCTAATGCTTAATTATTACATTATTTTTATTATTTACATCTTATAGATCTCATACGTGCGTTCGTATGTTATCATACCTCAGTCAGGGGTTGATGTAAACGTATCGTTGCAATAAATATATATATATATATATATATACATTTAATATTTATACATAAATTTACCTCAAGATGTTATTTTTCTATTTGGAACATGTTTCGGGTACTATCTTGTACCCATCCTCAGCCTTCCGGTTTTTTTGTCTGGTGAAGTACTTATGTGTTGTTGGATGACTATTATTATTGTGGCTTCCCACAAACCGGACAAAAAAACCGGAAGGCTGAGGATGGGTACAAGATAGTACCCGAAACATGTTCCGAATAGAAAAATAACATCTTGAGGTAAATTTATGTATAAATATTAAATGTATTATATACATCAAGAAACGGACTGTAGCAGAAAGTGATTGAAATATATATATATATATATTGCGACAATACAAGCATAGGCTGTATTGCGCATATATGAAATAAAATAAATATTTAAATTAATTTTAATAATATGTAATAGACGAGCAGGTGTGAAATTGGAAGCTGGCTTATAGACAGGAATCAACAGGAAACATCACGCGATTACCGCTGAGAGCGTGTACGCAAGTAAATAGAGTGTGTGCGTAAAGCCTGTTCGATCCTGAAAGTTTGCAATCTCACCCCAAATAAATGCTAAATTAAGATTTTATTTAATTTTAAGCAAACCATAAATATTAGAAAGAGTGTAAAGACTTCTAAAAATGCGTAAAAATTAGACACATGTGCAGTGCGAATTCTACGTAATTCTGAAAATCAGTGCGAATTCTGTGCGATTTTTAAAGCATAGTAATTACCATAATGATGCGATCATTATGATAATTACGTGTCATATGTGTAATTAAATTAGACAATATTAGATCACCTTGAAATCCGCATTAATCATTGCGATTGGCGAAAAAGTGCTAATATGTGAAATGAGACGAGAGTGGGGGCACTGACGCCGTGGATAGTTTTTGACATGCATATTCCTGAGCCAACAGGTGTGGTTTTCTTGATGAATATAAATACGAGCCCTGGAGAGCCAAACTCTCGCTTCTATCAGTCTTCAGTCGTGGCGGTACGCTATGTCCGTCTGAGACGCGAATTTTTAATTACTTCGGACAGAGTTAGACGCTATGTCTAACATCAACAAGATTTTTATATCATAAACTGTAAAGTATTACGGAAAATGTTTTATTTCAAGTAGTAATAAAAAAAAGAACCGTAACTAAAATCGTCGGACGTCTACAAACAGTCTACAACTACGAACATCAACTCTAGACAGATGGCGAGAGAACATGTAGTAGAGGAACGATCCGCAGAGAAATAGAGACTGTTTCTATCACAACAGCAGCCGATCCAGAGCAACACGTCATTCCATTCTACAGCCAGCCGATGGACCATGAAGGACGAGAGACGGGAGGACGACCAGTGAAACCAGAAAATACAAGAGGACATCCAGTAGGAGAGGACCGACAGATCACTGGAGGACATGGGACAATCTGCAGAATTTGAGGTGACGAAAAACCAATTTATAATTATCAAAGAATAAAGACATTGAAAGACATTAATAAAAACATTTTAAATTAAAGAATAACTATGTAGATAGAGATAAGAGAATGTAATTTCCTTGTAATCAGAATTTTCTTTAATGATATTTCCTTTAATAGTCAATGTAAAGATAATTTAAATCCTTGCTTGGAGAATTAACAATTGATTTAATAAGTGAAATGTTTTTTATTGAAAGCACATAAAGTAAAGTAATTGGAAATAATCCATTAGTTTTGTTAAAATGATTATAAAGCTGTAAAAGTTATGTCAAGTATAGAATAAGAAGGTAAATATTACCAATTATAAAGCACACATTCAGACTGAGTAGTCGAGAATTTATAATATGAATAAGAAATGTTTTACATAGAATTGATAATATAAGATATAAGATATAAAATGTATTTTTATGATGAATGTACGGCAATCAAAGAAACATTGAAAAATATATAATGAATTTCTTATGGCGAAGTAAATATTATTATTATTTTATAATATTTATTTTTTTATCTTGTTTGTTGAATAAATAAATGAAAATATATTACGATTCCTAAAAAGGGCTACTCTTATTATAATTACACCTGAACTCCAATTATACATACACGTTGTTAGTAATGTTATACGTATAAAGTATATGAGTGTACACACAGCACCAATTAAATTACATTAAATTTGCAACTTGTAACGTTGTATAATTTTGTCGCCCGTCAACGTGTGGCACGACACGCCTACATTTAATAAATAAATGTATGCTCTATGGTTAAATGTGTGCATAAGATTTTATGTATAATAAGTGATGTTTATTAATGAATAATTTTATATATGTGTTTATTTTATTGTGTGTATTGTATTGTATTGTATTGTAATAACGCAACTGGCGCCCACCCCAACAAACAGGTGTAATTGTAACATAAGTAGATAAGAATAAATATATAATAATAATTAAAAAATAAATAAATAAAAAACTCGCATACGGTTCACTAATAATAAATTATAAATAAATATTTTAGTAATAATTCGACATGGCAGCACCAGGAAGCTTAGATATGGAGGCATTTCAAACAATGATGCGTGCTTGGTTAGATGAAATAAGCACAAAACAGACAGAAAATATAAATGCTAAACTTAAAGAACAAACTGAAAAGTTAAATAATAAATTAGAACAACAGTCTGAAGATTTTAATATTAAACTAGAACAACAGACTGAAAATTTTAAACAAGAAACCATAAAAATAAAGAAAAAGGTAAAAGAATTAACAGAAAAGGTTGGTGATACAAACTCACATATTGACACTATCACAGAAAATGTATGTGAAATAATTGTTAAACAAACGGAACAGTGCAATGCTTTCAATTCAAGAAAGCGTAACTATTTTAATTGCACTGGAATTATAAATCAGTCATTATATTTTAATTTTTATAACCATTAACGGAATTTTATTCCGATATACAGAAATAATAATCGTATTGCACATGTGATACCATAACCTGCAAATTTAGATGCAAGCGTGTCTTGTACAATTGTTTACAATTATAATTAACCTTTTCCTATTTTATGTAACCACTCTCCACAATACGTCATTATCGTATTTAAGCATTTTTTTGTAGTAAGTATCTTGTATAGGTCTACTCAAAGAACTCATGATTTTATTAATTATAAATAAGAAATCTAACCAAATCATGTTAGTGAATCACAACATAGAAATCAGTGTTACCAGCCCTGAGTTTTAAGAATATCTGTAACGATTTTGAATTGTTTTAATGTTTTAAAAAACTTTTCTGAGGGTTTTAAATTGAACTTTAATTGAATTACATTGTTAATAAATTACCATTTAATATATAATCGAGTAAGTCCATTATTTAAAGGTAGACTATAATAACAACACAACAGAGCATTTATTTCACAGATTGGCAGTAAGGCAAGTAAGCAGCCAAGATTTTGAATAATTTCAAAACAGTCTTATTTACAGATTAACTTTATTTACACAGTTTTAACATAGAAACAAGTGGGAAATATTATATGAATTGTGTAGTGCTGTTTTCAATATATTACAGAAAGAGAAAATCTACATTAGAAGATTGACATCGGTAAGTAAGTGGTAATTAAAATCTAAACCAACCAGTGCTTCGAAAAAAAGAACTTAAACATTTTTCAGCATTTAAACCTTTTTTGAAACAACTTGAACTATAAATTAAATCTTCATAATAATAATTCTAAACCGACCCAACAGAACGTCTAGTTATAATGTACGGCAATCAAAGAAACATTGAAACAATAGATAATGAATTTCTTATGGCGAAGTAAATATTATTATTATTATTTTATAATATTTATTTTTTTTATCTTGTTTGTTGAATAAATAAATGAAAACATATTACGATTCCTAAAAATGACTACTCTTATTATAATTACACCTGAACTCCAATTATACATACACTTTGTTAATAATGTTATATAAAGTATATGAGTGTAAACACAGCACCAATTAAATTGCATTAAGTTTGCAACTTGTAACATAACTATATATATATTATGTTACATTCCATTTTTCCATGTGCCATTTTAACATAAATATGCTTTAATACTCTTACCCCAAATGTACCAAGAAACATAATAGTTTCAAGAAATAAGTAATTAAAGACTTAATTAAATATTGTTTATTTTATTGTTTAATTCATGATAATGAAGACTGTAATAATTATGTTTATCACAGTTAAAATAATGTTAATAATGATAAGTAATGAGGACAATATTTAGGAACTTACTTATAAGATTTTGTTTTATTTATAAAAACTGTATTGTATACAGTAAATTAAGAGGAAATGTTATCTATTACTAAGAGTTATTAGTAATTAGTTTGGGTCATAGTGATTAATATTACATGTGATAATATTAATAACACTAATGTTTATATTAAATGGAAAGTACCAAAATAATAGTAATAGACTTTTGTAAAACTAGACTGTTAAGGTATTTTGAATAATAATTTCTATTAAAATGATAATAAACAATGTCAGGTTGAGTTATCTGATTAATAAATGTGTCAAATAGTTTTAATAAAGTGAAAAGTACAAGAAAAACTAATAATAAATAATTTTGGAACAAGTAAATAAAAAGTGTAAATGATAACTCAAGAAATATGAAACAGAAGATAATCAAAAGTGGTGTAAAAATAATCAGTGTTTCATCAGAAGATCAAAGAAACTAATAAAGTGAAGATCAAAGATCTTATAAAAAAGTTGTAACTGTTTAAAGAAAATGAAAGATAAAATAGTAAAAGTTTGTTTATATTGATGCTATAATATCACCAGGGTGACATAAAAATGTTACATTAGATACCAATGAAAGCAGAGATAGGCCTTAGCAAGTAAAAATGTTATATAAATGAAATAAGAATTGTATTATTGGATCTGAACGAGAAAGGTTGAATTAAACACCAGATAGTGACTAATTTAAATTATTATACATTTCATATCAGTGGACCTAAATAAAAAGTTAAATAATCATCCTCAACTAGACTAAATAGAAGAAGGAAGTGCTACATTACTATAAAGAAGTAAACCAAGGAATCTCTGAAGAAATACAATCAACTTACACAGGAAGAGAAGTATTTTTTGATATATAATTAAACTGAACTATTCCATGCTATGCCTAGGCCATAGGTTTCAAAGACACTGATTACATTTTTAATAAAAACCATTTGGAACTTTCACTGAGAACAATATCAATGAATAATCTTACCATCAGTATGAAAAACTATTAATGTAGAGTATTACTATAATATAAAGTGAACTAGATCTAAAAAACATTTAACTCAAAATAACCTATAAACACTGAACATTGTTAAACTATTAATATAATCCTGTTAAGGCACTTTGTAATTATTTATAATCCCATGTATTTTGGTACTTTTCCTATAATAACTGTTGTTTATATCGTAGTCAAAAGGACCTAACGTGACACACTCTATTTGTATTTTATTTAATAAATATAAATGTGGGCCTTGAGATATAAGAATCAATACTGCTACTGCTGCCATACTGAGCATATGGATTTGAGTGTAATAAATACAGATAAAAGGTTTATTCGTTTCTTTATTTAATGAATACAAAATGTGTATGATATTATAAACACTATATCAGGAAGCTTCATCAACTAGATTAAGTTGGCAACACTTCATTTTAAAATATGGCAGACTATTCGAATCTGCTTTGATGAGCTTTAGTTATCACATTCATCTCTTAAATAAAAGATTAAAAGAGATTTAATTATAACTGATATAGGAACCTTTATAATATTTTAACGAAAATCATAATTAATATTTTACAAATAAATTTTATTTGCAACCTGTGATTGCAAATTGGCGCTCAACAAATATTACCCTGACCAGATACTCATCCTATAAATTATTAACAAAGAATACACATTAAATAACAGAATAAAATAAAGGTAAGGAATCTACACGTTACGAGATTTGTACTTTCTTCTTGCATGTAATTAAAACTAATTTGTTAATGTTGTTAAAATTCATCAATCTCAACTATCGTCAAAAGTACAGGGGCGAAGTAAATACGGGGGGAGGAACGGGACCAGACCCCCTTCCCCAGAGGGTAAAAAAAACTTGACGAATTTTGTTAATCTTTTAATTTTTAGTGTCTTTTAATATTTCTTCAGCTGTGTTTTTCAGGTAGTAACTCTTTCTTTAAATGTAAAACAGGTTTATTACACAACATTGGCATAAATGTTAGAAATACGGGAACATAGGAAAATCAGTTGTCAGTATCTTCTAAACAATGTTTCAATTACGTGTATTTTATTGTGTTATTACCGTTTACTTTAATGGACTGATTTCAGGATGTTAAAACACACTTTCCAGCCACTTTAAAGATAGTAATGTTTATCATTTATGATAACAAGACCGTACTGGCCAATACTCACACTGCAAGTATTTGCCTATCCGCAGTCCAAACGATGGACGACTTGACTCTCCTTCGTTTATCATTTATGATAACAAGACCATACAGAACTTTCTCACTATTATGAACGAAATACATTTATTATTTGACAAATTTCAATTACCAGAAAAATTATGAAAACCCCAATTACTCAACAATTTTTTATAAAAATAGAAATGTTAAAGGTATATATTACATAATGCAACAGATCAAATTTTATTATACTAATAAGGATATAGTGAGTGTGTAAAAATCACAAACAAGTCTATTATGGAGGAGAT